>CM065941.1:16000000-16423601 GCA_033459515.1 Theretra japonica
TTAGGTCTACCATTAGGTACATTAAAGTCACTTCGCCGTTCCACTATAATAAAAATCTCCCATTCAATTATCTAGGTCCGAAGTGAGAACTACATCCTAGCGTCGCGACGAATGCTAATGCCAACAGTTCCGTGTGGCGTTTTCTTAATTTCAACGAGGAAACTTTGAGGAAACGCATACCGGATCTTATTCGGTATTCATTGCGCGTCGGGCTCTCGCCGCCGCCGGCGCATCTTAAAAAACTCCGCAAGCGAATACGTGCCGTATTATTCTGTCAATTTAAGTTTTATGAGGTTGTTTTTCTTGTTTTTTATATGCCCTTATTCTGTAGTTACGTTGAATTATAATGTAAGGACGTTGCGATAAGTTGTGGGTTCGATTATTCAGAGAAATATCCGATGATTAGCATAAAACTTTGTAACTAATGTCCGATTTACGTAGGGGTTATTAATTTTAGTTTCTTAGGTAGCAGTTGTGGGATCAAAAAATCTAAACTTTACGAAAACTTTCGCAATAAGTGATAAAAATATTGACTTTAGAAAAGAGTTGTTTACACAAACACATACATGTATATCGTGTTTTATGAGGGCAGGCACAAACAATAACTGTTTATAGTGGCTTTTCAGTATAGTCTATCTATGTGGGAAGGTGGACCCTGGTCAGACGTAGCGCCACATAGAACCAATGCTAATCCCCGGCGCCAATACACTCAAATGGTACAAGCGAGATGCAAAGATGCTGTGATATGAAGGGCCGCGTAAGTAGGTGCCAGCTTTCACCGGCCGCCAGCGATCGGAATGCGAGGCTTTCGCGGACATAGCTTTACTAACCGAGCTTATAACTTGCACTAGGAGTTTCATAGTTATCATATAAATACGTTATACATAGATACACGTAGATAGACAGAAAAATGTCTTAGTACATAAAAGCGTTCTTTCCTTTAAAAAACAGGGCCAGGATGTCTAGGCAGAATGAACAAATATAGTTGTTGCCCCATTTGTCTAGCTCGAATGAGTTCGATTCCCAAGTCAGGCAGTACGCTTTGTACGATGTTTTTGAGATTATTATATTTGAACATTATTGTACGATTTGCGAGATGATTAACATATTAACTACCTTATGTTTACTAAAATGAATTTGCAAAATAATGAAAAGTATTGAGTACATCGTAGGAATCAACCCGCGACCTCCTCCTATCTGTCAAATCACACAAGAGGCCAGTGACCCGGAGGCCAGCGTGTTCATGTACCAACACAAAGTTTGCATAATATGATGTGCAATAAATTAATTAAAGAAACGTTAAACAAATCCAAAGCTGTGAATACATAATTCTTGGAAATCAATGTCATAACTGAAGATATAGCGATATACCAATGTACATAAGTAGGTACTAGGTACACTAAAACTTAATTCATTAAATTTTAATAATTTGATCGCTGGATGAGATTAACTACAGATTTCAAAATGGCGCCTAAATTGTTTTAATTTTTTTAAATCGACACCGCTAAATCCCTTGAACAACTTATAAAAACAGAAAATCGATTCAAAAACAAACGGAAAAAGGAACTGAGAATTTCCTTCCTAGTTATTTATTTATTCATTAAAGCTTTATTGTACACCTGTGACATAGTAAAGAACACAATAGATAAAAAAGACATACAAAAGGTGGTTTATCGCTCGAGGCGAATGTATTACGAAATTATTTACATATTTCTTACCACGGAAAAATATACAAATGTATTTTTTTTAATCCGGCCACCTCACTCTGGGCAGCGCAGCGTGAAGATACAAGTGGATACGCTGTGACACACAAACCCACTTGCAACACTGTGTTTACATTCAGCCGATTATCGCATCTGTGGTTTTGTGAACACAACGATCACAATCATACGGATAATATTTGGTAATTTATTATCAGCGTGAGAAATTGTGAGCAATAATCGAACCGCGAAACTGTTTGTATTGGAGTACAGTTTATTTAAAATTATAAATAAATAAATACACCCAACAGTCACATACATAGTCCTGGCCCCACACTAAGATCTATCTTGTGTCGTGGGTATCAAAAACTACGAGAGACTTTTCGGTCTCACAAACACCCAGACCCGAAACAAATACCTGTGGTTCACACAAATATTGGTTTCGGCACAGGGATCGAACCCGCGACCTCATTTTTCACAGCCGGTGTCTCACCAATTGGATTAGGATTCTAATGTAAACATTTGAATATTGGTTGACGGAATTAGACAAAAAGATCATATAAGCTGGAGAATACACCTATTGGTAAATCTTAATACAAAAATCAAAGTAAAAAATACCTGAGAAGAAAAACACACCGACATTATTCCAGTCAACGTGTCAATTGTTCCAAACAGTCCTGCATTTCATGCTGGGAAGTGACGTCATCGCTATAAGCGTGCATGACGTGTGTGTGAGTGTGTGTGTGTGTCACGTGACCGTCGGGACAATGGCGAGCGCGTCATCGGCTGCCTGAACAATGCCACTTTAATGGTATTCCACCTGCCAGTAGCCATGGTTGGCAGACGCAAATAAACTTTGATCATATTCCATATATCTACGTCAATAAATTTAGAGCACAATTAGTACTATTATTGGCTTTTTAGGATAGCTAGACCGAAAACTCCTAACAAGTCTCTAAATAAACTGCAAGGGATTTTTCATAACTAAAAATATGAATATGAACAATATAAAAGACTTCGTTTAAGCTTACGAATCCAAAGCACCGTAGTGACTATCACATTGAACCATATCAAGAGGATCACTAATTCATTTTCCTGTCGCACTTTCAATCTGCAGATCAGTCTACTTTTTCCTATAATCCTGGGTCTAAGTAATTACACATGCAAAGTACATAAGCCGGTCAGCAAAATTGCGACGGTGTGACAATTCATTTGGTACTTCATGTAGAAGACACTGAACCACTGCGCGCAGTGCAAACGTGTTTCAATCTAGAATAAAACAAGAACATACTAAACCGGCCTTATTATTTTAAAGTTCTGAAAAACGATATCTGGATTACATAAAACCAGTTAAATTTTTAAGAGTTTTTATAAACCGAAGTCTTAATTCGAAGAGTCATTATGTATGTACGTTTGCTCCGAAATTTGCATGTTTCGAAAATTAATTTTAGCTGGGAAATACTTTCGACTCGGTTCCTTATAAATTTACATAAGTATACCGAATTTCGAGGTTTTTATAATGCTTATAAAATGCATAAGATTATCGTAAAAACGTCAGTATCCCTAAAGATTCGGGAGGTTCGCTTTATCAGGAGCTGTAATGCAAAATTTTATTTTTTTATACACATTTTCCGATTTGCGTTATTTACCGCGGGAAAAAAATATCTGCAAGTGGTCGCAAGAATTTCTTAAATATAAGTTTCATCGACCCCTTTTAGGTTACCGTGGTCGATTACCCAGTTTAAATCGTAGACGACCCCTATGCTCTACATCGGAACGAATATGAATTGATTTATTTATTCTTCAAGAATTCCATCGAGTCATTTTGCTTTGTTTTTTTACGCTATCAACATCTGTTGCGATGACATTATTATTAAATCCGAGGATAATTATAAAGGTGTCGACAGCACATAAATAAATAAATAGACACAGGTGGCACGAGGCATCCTTGCCGCGCCACGCCTCGTTCTGCCAACAAAAGACATCGATTTTCCTCGCTCGATAAAAACTTATACTCTTCCAAGAGTTATAGCTATACTGTATGTATGTATTTTATTTCTAAGGAGCCTAGATTGTAACACAAAGTGCCACGTCTTGATAATTGTGTGGTGTAAAGTAAATAAATAAACAAAGTTAGGTACATAAATGACAGAGACTGGATGCATAAAACAGCAGACCGTGCTCTGTGGTGTAACTTGGGAGAGGCCTATGTCCAGCAGTGCACTGCAACACGCTGATGATAATTATGATGTACATAAAAGATTATCTGTAGATTTTAGACAACTACGAAAATGTGTAGTCTTAAATATGTGTCAATACTTAATTATGAGCCAAATCGGAAAAACAGAATACAGCTAAAAATCTTCCCCAAGAAAAAAATATTTTGTTTGAAAATAAAGGTATATTCGGTCTATTTTTTCCATGTTTTGTACACTGGGGTATCTAGTGACACGAAATTTACAATTCCATTCAACTCACGTTGCACAAAGCGGCTGGGAAACAACACATTACACGCCACAGGTCTAATCCAGCAATACAAACATTTGCGTCATCAATAAATACTTTTCTATCCCTTAGACTGCCCTCCGTCTTTTCCCTTTTTTTTAGCAATCCCATGGTTCTTTGCACGTATTTGCCTTGACTCTATAGCGATAAGACTGTCACTCGTACTTTTCATATGTAATTTACCTTATCTTTCTTTGTGCTGTAAAGAGTAAATGAATTTTGCTTCAATCGATGTGGGGCACTAAATCTATATTAGTTTGTTACAAGTCACACATCTAACTGTAAGGTCAGGACTAGTTGTTAGTAAAGTGAGACCGAAGGATATAAATAGGCTATTTATTTATAACGTGATGAATGCATCCTCGTGTTTTAACCAGAGTCGCGTGTACGATGTAAATATCCAACTCGTATTTCAAGGAACTAATATTTCGTGCCTCGTAAGGACTGCCTCGGTGGCGTAGTGGTACTACGGTATGATTGCAAAGCTGAGGTCTCGGGGTCGAATCCCGGGTCGGGCAAAGTGATATTGGATTTTTCTATTCATTATCAGCCCGGAGTCAGGAATTTGTGCCCGATATGGCGATAGGCTCGCCCCCTATCACATCGTGGGACGGAATATACAAGGCGAAACGTGGGTGTCCTGTTAGCACCTCTGCCTACCCCTTCTGGGAAAAAGGCGTGTGTTTATATATGTATGTATGTATGTATGTAATATTTCGTGATTCTATTTCTTTAGAGTTTAGTTCTGATATATCAACAGCCTCCATGGCGAAATGGTTTAGCTGAGAGGCAGGATTTGACAACAGTTGTCCGATTGTGGTTATAGTATACGCGAAAGATCTCTTACAGTCCCTGATACCAACGGCACGAGACGTATATTTTAATGTAAAGTCAGCACTATGTGTGACAATTGGGTGTATTATTTTAAGTCAGTTACTTTAAAAAAATATATATATCACAAAAACAAATAAATAATCCCACAATACGGTTTTGTGAGGAAAATACAGGTAATAGCAGGAATTGCATTCCAGTAGGTCTTAGTCAGTGTTGTAAGGATTCCCTGTGTTAAACACTCGCTACTGGGAACGTCATTTATACGATCAGGAAAATATTTCTAAATACAGTTGGGACTGATGCGAGTATTGAACCTATTCAATCTTAGGGCTAGTAATGTGTTCTTTGTGATCAAGAAATGTTATACCCCATAAAAACACAGCACAGTTCCAAGATATTTTAATTGATTAAAGATGATTACAGTTAAACAGATATTTGAAATTAAACATCATAACAATGCTACGTGTCAATAAAAATATTTTATCCAAATTATTTATAAAATTCAACATCAATTTTATCGAAGTAACTGATGAATATCCCAGCCCATAATCTACTAATAAATATACATATGTACAGTTTAATTTAATTTCATGAGTGTTGTGTATAGAGCCACCAAGTTATCTGTTCAGTCGGAAGTTCGGAATCGTCGCTAGTGAGGAATTGAGTATTGCCACTTTAAAAAAATCTTGAATTAGATTAGAGTAAATTAGAGAATTATATACACAGTTATGTATCTTATAAAATACGGTAGAAACGACACGGTAATATAACATTACCGTTGGCAGTGTTTTGGTAAAAAAAAAAAATGTGCATCTGCAGTAATTACCGTATATCTGATAACACTGGTTTAGTTCCAACTATGGCCACATGAACAGATAAGTTGGTGGCTCTGTACGTATTTCTGACGCTTAACGCATCTTAATAATATAAGCCTTTAATATCAATTATTTCGGACAGTTTGCAATTATCCTTAAGAAGGAGATCCAACTCAAATCAAAACGTTACACACATTTTACCTCATTTAAAAATCGAATTTTGGACAATACAATTCACTAACAAAGCTACTAAACCTATGAGGTGACGTCTGCAAAGTTCAAAAACACAATTATATACACATCAATTGATCATTAACAGTAGTTTTATAGAAATTTTGGTAATATGGGATATTCTTTGCGTGGTCAGTGGGTCGCGTGTGGTCAGCTTTTGTCACACAGTGTGAATTAGTGAGTGACCTCAGGTTTTGAGGGCGTAGAGATGAAGTTCAAAGCCCCTCTATTATTTTTGGTAGTTCAACTGGTTGATTTGAGTGTGGGTAATTTTTTAAACATAATTTGAGAGCCTTCGTAGCGTAGTTGGTCAGAAACACAAATGTTTCTGTGGCCCATAAATATTTGTGTCGGGTCTGAGTATTTGTAAGACCGAAAAGTCTCTCGTTGCATCTGGTACCCATGACACAAGAGTCGATCTTAGTGTCGGGTCAGGACTATGTCTGTGACTGTTGGGTGTGTTTATTTATTATTTATAATGCCTCCTTTTAGTTATAATAGTTTCGATACTGAAAGCTCACATTTTTTAGGATATTAGAAATAGGGGCCCATGAATACGATCGCGTTTCGGGTTTAGTCACTCTGAGAATTGCCCAAACTGAGCATCTAACTTGGTTCTTCATGACTTGCATTTAGCAGACTAATAATGCGAAGTAGAAAAAAAAATAGGTTTCACCAAGTTGAATTAGTGGAAGGAATTCAGGCAACATAAGCCGTATAGTAAATTTTAATAGCTTTACTGAAACGCTGAAGTTTGCTGGAACACAATGAGCTGCAGATAAGCGTAATCTGCACACAGTATGGCCGGGTATTAAGCACGAGTAATCTTTATATTGCTGGTAATTCATACGAGTATAGTATTCTAGCATGATCTCTTCTTAGAGCACCATTATTGTCAGCCTTCAGCGGACCAGACATTTCTTATGCATTAGTGTTTATGACATTATTTAAATTCTTAATTGCTTAGCTGATTTTCTTACATTGTAGCCAACATCGATTACTCCATAGTACTTATAATTTTATTACAACACTTGCTATTTAATTAGGTGTATTTGTACCATAATATTTATTTATTTATGAAATATATTTATTTCTTTTTCTATAAAATGAACAGTAGGTTGGAACATTATTACCAATGAATGATAGACCACTAGTGAATATTGAACGTTAATTTGCGTAAGATTTATTAGAAACTATAAATGGCTTTTTGGTTTTTTATTATTCGAGCTATGTATTTGTGTGTCGGAGACATTTATCTAGATACACGAGCGGGATCGGTTACTACTAAGCAATTTGTATAAAATATTTATAAGACTAAAAGACTAGTCAGGCTTTTCAGATCTAACGAATCTTTAATGCTCTTTAAAAAGGAATGTTCACTAAAAATTTTTATAGAGAAAAAAACAGCTAGAGAAGAGATCGTACACTTAGACTTTCTAAAAAATATCGTTTCAAATTACCCAAAATGACCTCTGTGGTAATGTCAATTAAACAGTTGCGCAATAAAACAATGAGAGGAAGTATGGTGTGACAGTTTACGCAACGCCGCAGAAGAAAGCGGGTTGCGTCACCGCATAGATGTAGTATTGTATTACATTACTCTTGTTTACTGAAGTAATGAGCCGTACGTGGTAATTGAGATTTGAGTTTATTGCGGTTGCTGCTGTATGTTGTTATTTAAATTGCAATACTTGAGCAAGCGTGATCAAGCAATGAATGAACGAATTCCAGCAAATATGCGGTGGTTAATACATTACATGTTTAGTTTTATATTATATATTGTGGTGATGAATGCGTACAATATTCAGAGACAGGAATGTAAGCTAGTCAATTAGTCTAATTTCAAACCTAGGTCCTGTACCAAATAGCTGATACATTTTAACACGATGTAGATCTGCATTACTAGCTCACGTGATGACAGGATATCATGTTGTGGCAGGAACTAACAGCTGTTCCGGCAGCACTGCTCTGATTCCTTCCTGACTTATTTTGGCTATCAATTAGTGTAGCGTGCGACCGCCCGGGGCTTTATTAAAGCGTGTTGTTACACGGTTCAAGGTTGTGTTTTGTTTACGTAGTCAAAAGTCGGGCAAGTTATTCAGAGAAGTTTAATAGTAAAGATCGGATAGATGCACCAGGAAAATCTCTCCCTCTCTCTCTTCAGTCACATGAAGTCCACTGCTGAACATAGCCCTCCCCCAAGGATCTCTATATGGACCTGTTGAAGCGGGCTGCATCCAGTGACTTCCTGTAATCTTAACCAGATCGTCCTTCGACCTTGTAGGCGGGCGTCCGACACTGCGCTTGCCTGTACGTGGCCTCCAGAAGCTTTCGTCCCCTTCGCGCCATGTGTCCGGCCCACTGCCACTTCAACTTGATAACCCTTTGGCCTGGTCGGTAACCTTTGTTCTCCCACGGATCTGCTCATTCCTAATGCAATCTCGTAAGGAAATACCGAGCATAGCCCGGAAAATAAAACACTTGATTTTCGTTAAGGTATATCTTTGAATGCATTTCCTTACAGCTAGGGGATTTTAGCTTGGAAGAAAGGCGAAGTTGCGTTAAATATTATTAAGTCTAATTGCAAATTCTTGGACTCTGAACCATGAAGCAGTAAATCCGTTTTGTCAATTTATAAGGAATAGTCAAGGTTAACTTCTCAACTTAGATAGATGGTCTATTATACAATTATGAGCCACACTAAAAGCTTTTCGCTGAAGTATCCTAAACAAAATCGAGGAAGAATATCAGAGTGTTGCAGTAACCGTGTCAAGGAACGTGTAACTTGTTTACCTTCGTTTCCAAAGGCTTCGCTCGTTCCCAACTCGGGAAAACTTCGACATTTCCTATAAAGCAACTTGTGCTGTGGCGAAATTTCTGCTTAGCGAGGTAATGTGACCAAGTTTTCTTTGCAAGTTTGCGAAATCGCAAAGTTTATAATTTTGTTGTTGGTTATTGTGATATCGGTACTAAGACTTTTCCTATGTATCTAGGAAGGAAAATTCTATGATACAAGCACGAAAAACTGACATTTATGCCGGCAAAGTCGTAACCAGTACGTGTAAAGTATTCACTGGGCGCCTTGATCGCTATCCAGGCTATAATATCCTAACATCAGGAAATATTAATCAATGGTTTAATTGATATGGAAGGGAATAGAGAAGATTAAACAGGAACACGAGCCTTAATCCCGCCAAGGACAGAAAATTAGTTTTAATACGATAATTGTTTTAATTCGTTGAAGACTAGGTAGCGTTTCTAAATGACTTTCGGAGCTTTGGTAAATCGGTGGGATTTTTTTACGTGATGTAAATCCAAGCTTACAAAACTTATAGTAGTGGTTAAGGGTGAGATAGTCTCTGTTCCCACGAAGACTGCTAATATATTACTACTGATTTTATTTCTAGATATATTACACACGGGGATCGTCTCTCGTATTCGGATGTACATAAAAAAATGTAAATATATATTGTAGCAATCCAATCGCGTGTAATGTGTTTGCCGTTTCTCGCAAACAATCCCGCGCAGTTTACATTCGCCGGGCAAACACTGCGCTTTCATACCAATTTACAATTTTATACCGTTTATATTTATTTAAACCCGTTCCACGGCTGCATGCGCCGCGTTTCGGGTGCAAATGTTCTGTATTTACGTACTATAGAAAGCAATGTATGTTTAACGTTTGTTTTAATTTCGAACAGAAGGTTCCTAATTGTTTTATTTCGGTACAAATACCCAAGCAATTATTTTGATTGAGTTAATGCTGTCGCCCAGAAACCCACACCTGGTGAGAGTCTCAGGTCCGTTAATGTATTTAGGGAATAAAGGGTAGAATACGTTCAGGGCCAAGATAAGCATTATTAAGTCTCTAGCAATATATCCAACCACACGAGCAACAGCAACATTACAGTAAAAATATTATTTCTGAAAAAGTTTATTCAGACTGTGGTACTTATCGAATCCGCCCATTAATGCTATAGTTTCAAGACAAAAGTAAAACCAATTTATATCTTTTTTGTCTCCTAATTTTATTAAAAGAATATGCAAAGTATGCAAAAATACATTCAATAGTCACGTAGGATTACAGAATTTGCGAATACAGAGCACACGTCGTGGAAACTGTAAAGATAAACGAAAGTGAACGCGTTCCATGCCGCTCCGGTGGACACGCGGCATATTATCTATTTCTTTTCAGTCGCTTGAACATTGCTATTGCTCTGTATAGACAAAATGTCGGTACGGATATTTCAATTTACATTACATTTTTGTTTCTTTTTTTATTTATTTTAGCGAGCGATAACGCTTTGGGTGGAATATTGGGCTGTCAAATCGGAGCTATCGATTTCTTTTTGAATTTTCGATGCTACGAGTGTATCAATAGATATTAATTGTTATCATATCACTATAACGATGAAGGAAATCATTGCAATGAAAATAGTATTTCACATGTATAATGTATTCATATAGATATAATGCATAATCTATCAACACACATCAGACTAGAGATTGATCATAAGTCTGGGTAGACAATGCCTATCTTTCTTTGCAATATGTACGCCTGCAATTTATATAGAAATAATAATAAAACTTTGCAATCTTATTTGGAACAGACAAGTTTAAATTCAATTTAAAATAGAAGTGTTACTAGTTCCTACTAAAAGAAATATTGGCACTCGTAGTGTTAATTCTTACAGTATGGGTGTAAATCTGTCTGAGGCGCGCCTGCTGCCCGCCACGTTTGTTTATCGTATCGCAGTCTTTATACAAAATGTGTATGTTCATACACAACATTAGTATGGGAAAACTCCTTTATTGTCTGAAGATTGAAATATTTTCTGATATGTTGAAGGTTTTAATTGCGTTGGGTTAGCAACAGTATATCAAAATATAAAGTTTAAATTGTTTATAAATGTGTTCAGACAACAGAGGTATCAGCTACTTTCCCCTGCCACGATATTTTTATATACTCTGATAGTTCTCAATAGGTTATACGAAACGTCAATCCGCAAACATAATATTTTCAATTGAAACATTTATATTCACGCGCCATACCAGGTACAAATTTATATCACAGGCAAATATGACCTCAAAAACCTTGCACAAATCGATTGCCCAACACAGGAATCGAAGCCAGGACTTCAAACTCATATAAATGTGCAAAC
This sequence comes from Theretra japonica, assembly GCA_033459515.1. Lineage (NCBI taxonomy): Eukaryota > Metazoa > Arthropoda > Insecta > Lepidoptera > Sphingidae > Theretra > Theretra japonica. The sequence goes on from CM065941.1 coordinate 16,011,248, forward strand.
TGATATGTACATATGTATATCTCATATGTATGTACGTATGTTCAAGTGTACACTATACAGTTATGCTACTACTATTTCTCAGTTCATCAACACGTGTATGTCGATTTAGATAAAAAAATCTACGTATCGTTATCACATTTATCGTCTAATCACTAATGCGAAATAAATAGGAGACATTGTTTATATCTGACGTATTGTGTGTAATGGCATTCCAGTTGATTGTTATCTCACTGATCAATCATAGTCGTGTTCTACGGAGTTATGTAAGATAACAGTTTTATTTTGGTCTTTTTTCGGTTGTTGCTTTTTTTCCGTACCATACAAAGTCAGATGACTGGGGTTATGCATCCTTTTCTCGATCTAGCAGTCCTACTTATACGATGGCTTGATTGGGAAAAATGTGTTGCCAAATTGAATATTTTCCGTAACACTGACTAGTTGTTAGCTCCTGGTCTGGACCAGAAACAAACATTTATTTGCGTCGACCTACTAACATTCACGAAGTAAGACCTTATCTGATAGAACTTTAATTCTACTAATGTATAGTTTATTAAATTAGTAATTTTACATAGTCGATATACCGCTATGAAAAGGTTTGATATCAGGATGGTTCCGAGAGTTTGTGACGTGAATTAGTCGGTCGTAAATTATAAACCAAATCATTAATGTTTCACATCGATAAAAAACTGTAACTAAGTATGAGATAAATGCAGAAGAAGTCATTTTATTTAGCAACGAAATCTATCACCATCTCACCATCCCACATATATTTTCCATAAAGTTTTGGTCGGTTACATAACGTTTCTAATAAAGTTAGTAACACTAACTGGCGCAGTTCGGGGCGCCTACATTGTCGCGCGCCCACCGGCATGGTATATGTTGAAATGTCAATGGCACCGCCGATTGTGGCGAGGCGTGGGGGGACACCTATTATTTGGCGTGAAGGTAATGGCTTCAAATAATTTGGTCTAGTTTTTAGAGGTTTCCTTGGTTTTTTATGCTCTATTTTTGATAACTTAAAATATTTTAAGAGCCAGTAGTATATGCAGCCGCACTCAGAGACATTTAATGCCAATACAAATCCTTTTGACAGCCTCCGTGGCGCAGTTGGTTAGACACCGCCTGTGAAACGAGAGGCCGCGGGTTTGATCCCCGCACCGAGACCAATGTTTGTGAGGCCTACAAGTATTTGTTTCGGGTCTGGGTGTTTGTGAGACCGAAAAGTCTCTCGTATTGTCTGATACCCACGACACAAGACTTAATTGATCTTAATATGGGGTCAGGACTATGTATATGACTGTTGGGTGTATTTATTATTTATTTATTTATTTTGGGGTAGATTTTACATTAAATCTACACTTAGGAACTATTTCATTGCCATTTTATTTCTCTGAGTGCGCCAGTTAGTACATCCGTTTGGCTCATCCCGCACGATGGCAGAATCTACAGACTGCAGTTCACGTGGAAAGCGGATACCTTCTTGACTAGAACTTGACGTACTAAGATATAAACCTATACCACACTCGCTTCACCACTTTCATCAGCCTTTTTACGCATTCTCATCAGCGCACACCTTATGGTCTATATTTCAGTCAAGATCATAATGTAGAGTCAAGTTCCACCCTTAAACGCCACTATAACTCATCACAAACATTCCAAGCCATTTATATAACACTAACAAAATAATTACACGCAGTAATGTCATATAAATAGATAAACATCACTAATAGATCTATTAGTATTCGTTACGTGGCTCTTATCCAGTGCACGCGCACCTAATAAGGACTCTACATACTTTGTGCTATATACGGAATGCCGGCCACGAATTAATGTCAACTAGCCAATTTAATCCCTATTTGTATTTTGCTAAGGTCGTATTTTGTTTGTTTACGTACTAAGGTTGTTCTCATTATTTTTAGGAGTGAATATATAAATAATTAATACATTTTAAGCCACAGAGTCTTCAAGGAAATTCATTGTTGGAAGTAAGGTAATGCTATCTGTTTTGTTGTCCTGATAAAATGCTGCCTTGACATACATACGGGAGTTTTTTATGTTTAATTTAAGATAAATAAAAGATTCCGGAAAATATAGATCGAAACAATGTTGACAGGAACCAATGATACAGGTAGTAGGGATCTTTTTAATTACTTATTTTCGCAGAGAGAACGTCTAGAAAGTTAAGACTTTATATTATATTATTGAAAAATTACGATCACGATATACAAGCTTTATAAAAACATTTTCTATATCTTCACCCACCCGTATGTAAGATCAGCTAACATTACTATATTTCTCTATATATTAAACATGACACAACCAATTACAATATTATCTCTGGTAAATGTTTATCTGTTTTATTAGAGTTTGCCCAACAGTTATAACGTAATATAAAAATGTTCTGGAATAAAAACGCTTTAGCATTGAAAATATTATCAAAATTATCGCGGACAAGAAAATGTCAAGCTATATATGGAAACACGTCAACTAAAGCCTGAATCATACATAACCAATATTGACAGAACACCTGAAGACATCTCAGTGGAATATTCAAGCTAATTTTAACTGTAAAATGAACAACACAACGTTGAGATTTAATTAACAAGCTGTTCACTCAATGGAAATCCAATTAAGCAGAGTTATCTATTGTTTAGTGAAGAATTATTTGTATTTCTGTATATTGTAGTGAATCAGATGCAGTCGTGGTTGGTAAATAAAACAAGCATTAGAGGATTAATTAATGAGGTCACGGAATTACAAATAAAACTCATTTTTATAGTACAGGAGTAAAAATTTACAGGCGGCTGTACGTTTTTAACGATCTGAGTTATCAATGCGAGATAGCTATCTTTCAATTATTGCGGTCTGGCTAGCAAATCCTAACAAATCCTCTACTAGCATGCAAACTAAAACCCCATCGATGACCGTCACTCGCAATATGAACGGCACTGGACAACCCAGGACCAGAAGCGCCCAGATTTGATCCCATGTTAACGCCCAGCGCTGAACCCTTCCTTTAGTCTAGAGAGGCACAGCTCACCTTTTACAATAGTGGACGAATGCCCGTTTAAAACGCGTCTCTTCTGTTGAAATCTACCACTGCTCATGAATATTAATATCTGAGTTATTAGAGTAAGTACTCATTATGAGCAGAGATTTTATGCAGGTCAGTAATCGTAACCAAAATGATGGGGTATCCTAAATGCATAGCATTTCGCTGGTTATACACTTGTACTCAGCTAATTGCGGTCCACTGCTAGACGTAGGCCTCCCCAAGTAAACGCCAACCATCCCGCTCTTAAGCAGTCTTCATGCATCATCTAACTGCCACCCTTTTCAACATACACTACTTAAAACAAAATTGTTGAAATGTAAGCTTCAGGCTTAAAGAAAATATTTACAAAATAATGCGGTAACGTGCAGTCTCGGCCTAACCGAAAGAAAAATAAGCATGATATTAATATTATATTTTACACATTACATAACTCAGCTGTAATATTCGTCCGGACATAATCCGCTAACGATGTGCGTAACCGCAACATGTTTATAAAATTGTGTGATGATATAACACAAATTATCTATTAAACGCTGCGTCACTCGAATTCGGTGGTACAAAAATATTTGCTCAGTTTGCACTCAATATGCACCGAAACGTTGACGGATAGAGGTTAGGTGCAGGTGCACTTAACTTGCCCTGAAATCAATACACTAATGGTGTTTTACACAGTAAAGGCACTATAAACTTAAAAGCATTATTAATTTGTTAATCGTGGTGGGCTGTATCGTTCGTTTTTTAAACCTGGACAGAAATATTTTTTTTTAATAGAAAATAATTCTTATTTGTGTTTATACCCGTTATTAGTAATATAGATTTAGTTATAGAGTTGTTTGAAGGACTTTCCATCCGACGGTCCGAGCACTTAACATTCAATTGCATAATTTGAAATGATGTATGGTGCTAATGATGAGGTGTACAAACCAATTTCCAGTGTAATTTCGTTCCAAGAATCACAACGCCATGCTTACCTGTAACAAACAACATATAATTTAATAATTGCCAATATTGACTTCCTGATTGTAGGACTTTTTGAATTTTAAATCAGAATTTTTTCCTGTTATTCAATTCCGATATTTTCAGAACAACTGAGGCAGGCAAAAATAAATTATTATATGTACAATGTATTAGCGTAAATAGTTTCTGGACGTGAGATTCAAAAATGGTATACCAGGTTGCCCAATCTATTTTGAGTATCTTCATGTATTAGAACAATATTTATCCAAAATATGATTTTTAAATAAATAAATACACCCAACAGTCACATATATAGTCCTGACCCCACACTAAGATCAAGTCTCGTATCGCGGGTATCAGGAACTACCTGCGACTTTTCAGTCTCACAAACACTTAGATCACTATATTTACTTTATAACTCATTATTGCATCATAAGAGACAAATATTAGTAGATATGTGGTAAATGCATTATTTATATCACCATCTATCCCTCTTCTACCTCCCATGATCCTACATTTACGTGGGATTAACCCGACATTAATTTTAGATATGATTTAATAGCCGGTTGTCGTCCTCCGCCTACCTAACATATAAGTTCTTATAGCAACGTTTACGAATCTTAATTACAGAATCAAAACTTATGCAATTACGTTAACTCCGAGATAATTTGAAGAAACGAGCCGTGAAATAGCTTTGTCCTTCTCGAGCGAACTTTAAACTTGACTTGTGTATCCGAATGTTCCCACACTCAACACAATGGGCAATGTTTTTAAATTGCGGTTATGATACTTAAATATACAGCGATATTACTTGCATCGTTGTAAATCGTAATTATCGGTCAAAAACCGTGATTTATATCAAACTTTACAAAAAAACTTAAAAAATATATCAGAAATAACAGGCCACAGATCCGTGTATACCATATTATGGAATTAATTTCAATGTGTTATCCCCAAGAGTTCTTAAGAAAAAACAGGCTAAACAGACTAAAAGTTATCAAGAAGACCGAACTGTAAAATTTCAACAATTTTTAATTAAATCAATTTGAAAAATGTAATGAATTTATTTATGTTTTATAATCTATGCATTGTATACTAAAGTATGGAACGAAATGTTCAAATATTACGCGCGTATCCAACTGTAAAAGACACGGAATCTTTTTAGCGTCCTACCCCGTGTTTTGCAGCCATTATTAGTTGATTATGTGCCGTTACATTATCGCGAGGCGACATCGGGGTGCTGAGTCGCTGACAATACGAGTACAAACGCGATGGCATGCGGTGTACAATTAAATCACGACCCGTCATACTATGTGCTCCAGTGTCAATGACATGGGTTCCGTCACACTGTTCAACTATTGAAGCGTTACGCGACTTAAGATTTTAAAATTATCTATGCTTTCTGAATGGATGAGCAATAGGTTTTAGGATAATAAGGAGAAAGCTTTAAACCTAATGCATATTCATTTTGGTTCAAGCTCCGGGTGTTTTTGATATAGCTCACTCTACCGGGGAAAGAAAATATCATAAGGTAACCTGCGTGCCTGACATAGCAAAAATATCGGAGGTACATATGTCAAATCCATCAATCCGCATCAAGGACGTGTGGTGGGCTAAGACGTTCCGGGTTTTTGGGGTGGCAGCGCCTATTCCAGAGTAAAAAGCGACATGATTTTGTATTTTTCTTCCTTATCGTTCTATCCTTAAAATCAGACAATACAATTCCGATTATCCAGGTTTTTTTTGTTAATAATTATGCATGTAGAGCCAGCTAAAGGTGGTGGTGATAATTTCTAATTACACAAAAAAATACTCGATTATAAATACGTTTATAACTACGTTATATCAAAAATTATAACCCAAATCCAATAGTTCTCACACAAAATATTATCTATTACAAGTACGAGCAAACGTTGTATAACTATTGCATGAACGGTACCCTAAATATACCTCGTCCGAAGTCATTGACATTTGGACGTTTGCTACAAAAAGCCGTGAATGTTCTGCGCCTGATTATATTTGTAGTGTTCACGCAAAAAGGGTGGGTCAAGGGTAACTGTGTACTAACGTGTTTATGTACTGCTTTATTACTTTTACCTATTTAACTTACAGCTCATTTTTACTTTATAACTTTGCTTATACCAGGTTCGAACCCATATCAATTTTTTTTTAAAAGACTCCGAAATTGCAGATACACAATATTTGGAAATGTTTGGTTAGGTCAGTTTTTGTTTAATAGGTTTTGTTTTGTATGATACAAAAAGGGACGTTTTGTTTGGGCTCGGAATCATCATATTTTTTTAATGTATTACGCGCCCTAATGACTAGTCCAATTCATAGCCAAAATAGAATTAATATACCAATAAATAACAATGAAAATTAAAAAACAAAACAAATATAATCCTTGTTTAATAGAGTATAATCCGCGCAAATAACGAGTAATGTTAATAGACAAATTGGTCCGCGTTGGTTTAATTAAACCGGCCGGCCGTTACCGCTCTGAATCCAATTAGCATTGATACTCGGTATGCGGCCGAATGCCTGCCTTAACACACTTGGTGTTGCTCATTACTGTGTAGGATCAATCAATATATACATTACACTGGTTTAAACTAAACTTAACTGGATAATCTGTGTCTGTATCAGCCAATATACGTCCCACTGCAGGGCACGGGCATCCGACACAATCGAGAGTACGATTGAGAAGGATTAAGCCATATAGTCCACCACGCTGGCCTAGTGCGGGTTGGCGGACTTTACGTACGTAAAAATTCTTTGAAATCGCTATCATGTGCTAGTTTCCTCAAGACGATTTCCTTCACTGTTTTACTTGTCAATATATTTACATAAATATCTCAAAGTTCTCTACGCAAGTGTACCGTGTTTTGGTTTCAGTCTGTGCATTTACGGTTTCGAGTAGGCCGGCATAATACTTCATTTAAATTTACCGCGCCCCTTATTTTTAATGTTAATTTACAAGAAAAATTATTGAAGAAAGCTAAAAGTTTTATCCAGCATTGGATCACTCTTTTCCTGATCAGTGGAGCTAGTAACTACCATAATGCCACTATGATCCGATTCCTTCAATAGCAGAAGTAGTGAGACACATACGGACAAATATGCCCATTATATTCGTAACAATATTTAACAAGCGGCGGTAACTCATTAGGAGTTCGCAACAGGATGTTACAAATGGTTGCAGAAGCGCGGTGCAATTGTTGCACCAAGGATGTTCTCACAATACCGCCGCTGCAGTCGCAAGCCGTGTCAGATGACTCGCTAGTCTAGTGGTGAGCGGCGGTGAACCGTGGAGTCTCGGGTTCAACCCTTTGTGAGTCATGGAATTATTAAGCACTCAAGGTAATTTAAGTTGGAATGATTGAAGAGCATCAATTTATTCACACTTTTTTAAATTTCACATTAATATTGATATTCCAGATAGTTTTGTAGTTGTAGTTGTATTTCATAATGTAGTTGCACCTGTATATAATAACGAATATTACACTAAAATCGGATATGTAATAAATAAAATGAGTTATGTAAAAATTTTATATTATATTTTGAAACCACGGTAAAATTTCCACATTATATCAATGAGACCTGATGCTTGTAGCAAATTATTATAACCATAAAATATGACGCATATTTTTATGTCAAAAAAAATGCGTCACGAAAAGAACAACAGTCTATTTTATTCCCTAAAGTAAGTAAACCCTAAGATTATATCGACAATTCTCACTTAAAGTACAGGAAATGCACGTCATAAAACTTAAATGAATTCATCACCATGCATATTGACCTTTTAATTCGTTTAAAGATGATTGCTGGGACGAATTGAGTAATTGCGAGCGTGCACTGTGCCCCCTGATTCATGCATTAAACCCATCCGCTGTCACACCGCAGCACCGCAGCACCGCGGGGAATTAAAGGTACTATCAGTGACTCGCTGTATGGTGTAATTTGTATTACGTAGTTTATTGGTTAAATTTGCAATAATTAATTTGAAATTAGATGAATAATACAAAGCAAAAAGGGTTTTAATTAAATTGTATTTCTAGAAGATTCCGTTTTTTGACTGTGTGTGTGTGTGTTTTTTTTTGTTTTAGTTACTTCAATTTTATAGTAAAAACATGCGTAAAATATACATATAAAAGTGTTTGCAAAAAAAACATTGATAGGTAAATTCTAAAGCGTTGAATAAAAAGCATACTACTTAAAACCAGAGGTTTTGGTCTATCCTGTATTTTTTTCAACAATGTTATATTTCCAAGCTACGCGTTCAACACTTATACCACAAGGTTTGTTTTTTTTTACTGTGGCTCGCCTAAGCCACTACAATGGACCTAAAGCTAAGTGGAGGCGAAACAACAGAATTATAAACCTAATAAAATCCTACTTAAGCTAATTCAGCAGAGCACATAATGGCTGGTACAGTGGATGGACAATGGGCTGTGGTCCGCGGGTTAATTGCGAACAATAGAGTCACGCGTTGAAGCGGCCTGGCTCATTACCGTTTAATCACGACGCCATGTTTATGGATAGCCAACAATGCCTTGTTCATCGCTTTCCAATGGGCTTCTTCTGACTATTTTCTATATGGGTGTTTGTTGTTAGAGGTATTAAGGAAAAGGAATACTGACATGTATTAAGCCCTGAACAATTAAATATGTGAATTGGTCTCGTACGTACTAGTGTGGCGCGTTAAAGATTATTATTTTCCTTTTTTTATATTTGTATGGTTCTATATGTGCACACGTACGTTGTGTACATATATTTAAAAGTGATGCACTCTATTATACGTATATATATCGACAATATGATAATTCAAAGACGTAAAGTAACAGCTTTAGTTAAATTTAACAAAGTTGCCAAATGTATTTTAAAGTAGTAATGGAACTTGACATTATTGTAATGAAAAGAAAACAACAATGTTATCATACTTTGTTATGACAATGAGATGCGGTTTTCACAGGTAAGACGTAAGTACAAGAGGCGAGGGGGGGGGGCGTTATGTCACACGGCATGAACTTGTGAAGGTCGCCGCCCACCATAAATACGCAAAAAGTACCAATAATGTTTATTGCTATGTCGCGATTTTACTGTCCAGTCTTTACGTAATACAGCCATAGAGTGAACATCTATTTAGTCTTTATGTAATAAAAATATTCCTATTGTTATAAGATAGCCATCGTGGTGTAGTTGGATAAGACACCGGATGTGAAATCAGAGGTCGTAGGTTTGATCGCCGCGTCAAGATTAATGTTTATGATACACAAATATCTGGCTCGAGTAAAAGTGTTATGAGACTTAAGACTCTTGAAAAGTATAATTGTATCTTAATGTGGAGTTAGGGCAAAAGAAAACACACCGAAATAAAAATTTCACTCAATTAAAACCATGATTGACATAACACATATTTATCAAAATCGCATGCGTGAAAAAAGTGGCACGGCGCACGACCTCAATACGATAACTTTCTACAGTGCGACCATGCGACTAGCGACCAGCCACCTGACGACCACGCGACCAGACGACCAAGCTACCATTACGACACCGCACAATCGATTACACATTATAGTTTATACCATATTAAATACTCAAGGTGAACGAACTGACAGCCTTCGAAAAGTACCGTTTTTGGTAAAGTAAAAAAATATAATGAAGAGATTATTAATTAATTATTTTTTGCGAAATTATAGGTTTTATGTTGTAGATAACCTATGTGACTAACGTTTGATATATAGCGGTTGTAAAAAAACGACCGCAGGCTCAGTTCTCGCGTCGAGGGACCGTTTTAAAAAAATACCAACACTTTTTTGTGTTGTTTTGGACTAGATGCATACTTACCTTACTTTGGGTTCAAACTTCGAAGTATGTATAGAATATAATAAATTATTATTATTTGTGTTATGAAAAGAATTTAATTTTATGCATATTCCTATGGACCGAATTCAGCATCCCACATTTGTTTTAATTCTACCTAACAACATACGCCAAAAATGTACCTAATGAGGCTGTACCAAAAATAGACATACTCGTAAAATCATTATATCACTGCGTGTGACTGAAAAAAATGTAAACACGTCACGTGCTTCATATTAAGTTGGGTTTCCTTACACAATGTATTTTTATTGTCTTATATAATTATACGAAAGTTCTCACACAGCTCAGCGGACCGGTAATTTATAGTTTTTAAAGAAAAAAAATAGCACTTGGACCGCGAGTGATTTGCCGCAGAAAATAAACCAAAAATGACTTGAAGATTAACAATTTTACAGTAAAAACATCTTTTAAATATAAACCTATTAAATTATCCAAGATAGTCATCATACATTAAGCTATCGTTATATGCAGAAATGCTTCTAGTACCACACAGAGTATAATATAAACGTTGAACGTTGCATCAACTGATAGACGTGGCATTAAATATCCACATATTAAAATAATGAGATTTAAATGATTGTACTCGTAACCGCACCATAACTAGTTACTTATCAATATTACTGCGGTAAAGATTATACATTAATATAATATGTTATCGATGGATTTATTATCAATTCTCACAAGTCAATAAAAAAATAATAGTCATACTTCCGCATTATGTTTTTACCGTCGCGTCGCTACGTTTATAAATTGTTTTATTCCTCTATCATCGTCTGCAAAAACCGCCATTACTAGACGATTAATCAATTCATTTAATACAAATAACACTACACTATTAAGTTAACGGTTCTTAAAAGAGGTAATCTGTAAATCAATCCAGTAATTTTTGCTTTTTTTACCGCAGCCAAGAGTTAAACTTCTGGCTATATTTAATACGAAAAGCATTTAAAGCCATAGCGGGAATGTCTCAATTTTTAAACAAAAATTCTATCAAATTATGCCTATAAAAATATTAATCTGACGAGATTAAATTCTAAAATCCTGTTTTTATATTCCCTTTCAGAGTATCTGAACTAATTGGCTCCCGGTATTTCCGACTACGACGGATACCGGAGTAGAGGTTCCGGGATCCCGGTGGAACGGTACCGGAATTTGTTCTTTACGGCAAATTAGCCCCTCTATAACGTGGAAAGATATTTACGGCCCCGCCAGGTTAATAAGAAGCAAAAGATTTCATTTAATACGAAATGTTGAAAGATTTTAATTTCCATTTGCTTTTTTAAATATAATTATAAAACCATTTAGTCTTTTGATTTAAACTACTAAAAAGATGTTTTCTTTTACCTTGAATTTTAAATAACTGCAACTTTATTATTTCATGTTCTGACAGTTGTGGTTACTACTGAGTTTTTAAAGATGTTATTTTTTGTAACACCGAAATATTTTTAAATCCACCTGTACTTCCTGATATTATCACGTTTAAACATACCATTAAGCTTTATATCGGTGATAGTAGCACAGTGTTCCGTGCTAACGTCTGTGTAGGAACAGATTTTCTCTTTAACTACTCTGTTTCACAATACAACGGAAGAGACTAGCGATTGAGGAAATTATGTTTTATATCCCTTCACCAGCATTACTGGTTTGTTGTTTTATTGATATTGAGAGTAAACGATTGTTAATGGACTAATATTTAATCAAACTTGTTGGCAAAATGAAATTCTTGTTTCCTATAAACACATCTTCCGATAGGTTGTCTACTACTAAAGTGTTTATTAGTTTGAACGATGAAACGGCAGGTTATCAGTCGGATGGCAAGCGTCGCGCCTGTCGTTTAGAACAACACTTCTTTCTGTCTTTTCAGCCACAGGACGTCCTCTGCTGAACACACGCCTTTCCCAAGGAACTCTACATTGACGTATTGGAAGCAGCCTGCATCCAAAAACAACATGTGTACTGTACTATATCAACCCATATACGTCCCACTGCAGGGCACGAGCCTCCTCTACAATCGAGAATACAATTGAGAGGGTTAGGCCATAATCTCTTTTACAATCTAGATTCTCATTCACTAGGTTCTCATGTAATCTTTTATTTCTCTAATTCTTGGGTTTATTACCGTCATTTACAGTGGAATTTTTGTTAATAAAAACTCATGTAAGCCAATCAAGAACTGGTTATGTAAAGGCTATCGCACATATGCGGGTCACATCGCAACGCTACTTGACGAAATAGCCTCGGTATGCGATCGTACTGATTTGATGCGATGAAACAATGAATGGTCTTACAAATCTAGCAGGCCGCAAGTTGAATCTTACAAAAGCTGCCGACAAATTGTTTTACATAAAATAGTTGTTGAGAGTATTGATTTTGATGCGATAAAACGGTAACTATCGTACAATTATAACTTTCGGAATCGGTAGTATGTTGTGTAAAAAGTATTTTACTACTAGCAAGTAATAATTACTAATTATACACATCAATCAGGGATTCAGAAAATTGTATGCCAAAAATATATCATTTGTTGAGCCCATTGCTAGGCGCAAAACTTTGCCATTGAGTGTTTATATTTTCGTGCACAATGTTTATCTAGACTTTCAAAATCTCGACGACAAATCATAAATATCCTAACGATGGTTTATTAATAATTTGCATCAAACTTAATCAAAAAGGATCTAGCTTTCGAAGCTACGCGTTACGATATAGTTCGCATTACTGTGCGGAGTACTCAACAGTTAGTATGTCGGCTTTAGGCTTCCTGCGCACTTTCACTTGCATTTTATATCTTTTTGCGTTGACCACTTCCGCGGTCAGCTGTAGGTTACCATCACGCGAGTGTTCTAAATATTATTTGGACAGCTTAGAAGAAGAGGGAGTTAAGTCTCAATGACTTTTTAGACTGTGAACCTTATGCGTATAACTATGAAAAAGTATCTATCTATCTATTGAGCCACAGGCAGTTCCTGCTGAACATGGGCCTCTCCCAAGGATCTCCGCATCGACCTGTTGGAAGCGGCCTGCATCCAGCGACTTCCTGCGACTTATAAAAAAGTAAATTAAAAATGTCAACACAATAAGAAAGGTCTTGCGCGACTTCAAAATATGTATGTACATATGTATATTCACCGTTGTCATAATAACATCTTTAGTGGCAGGAATCGCATACATGGTCTGTAATCTGAATTTTTCCTAAAATTTGTTGAATATACAATAATTATGTTTTACTTCACAGTGGTTGTTTTATTTTTTAAGTTAGTTTAATTTTCTTATACTCGTAATATTTTTAAATTCTCATGAATAATGTTAATATATACGCAAGTCTGTCCGTTTTTATTCTAACATAAGAAAAAAATAAAAATTTCAATTAAAAAAAATTGTATTGCAAAATCTGCGTGATTTTAAATGCAAACATAAAATGTAGGAATATTACGCAACACTTTCTTGCAAGTTTACTCACTGTAGCATACGCTACATAATTCTTTATACATAATATTTACACAGTTGAGTATTTAAGATTACTGTCAGAGTCCAAACCGTCAAGAATACAGACATATGAATAAATTGCAAATATTGTTTTTCTTTGGAATTACTAAATAATTTGTTTTTAAGTTCCCTTCGTATTTACATTTTTTTATTCGTTACATCATAGCCACTAATTTACACGTCGTCACTCCTTACTTAGAAATGAATTTACACCTTACATAAACATGATAAGATGACACCCATTACATGACGTGAGGTCAATCACGGCACAAGACATTCTAAAATTACTCTTAATATTACGAGTTACAGTTGCTATTAGCGTGTGTTACAATATTCATTTTCCTGATCATCGATATGTTATGTAATGTGACAGATGACAGTTGACAAGCGCTGGTAGAAAGGGACAGGAAGTCACGTCACAAGATGGCGCCGCCGCTTCCGGGACGCGTGCGCAGGCCGTGTTAATTGGTAATAAATGGGAAACGATACTGGAATTTTATTAAAATGCAGACTTGATCGGTTGTAGTAATTATTTAATTAAACTTTATATGCATTAAGTATACAGGCGTAGTTTATGCTATAGGCATTCTCTACCAGTAAGTTCTCGAAGATACAGAGACGAGCTAAAAAGGGTTTAGTATATACTTTGCAAGATAAAAAGTAATATAAATAATTTTAATGGCATCGATATACAGTTATTGAAAGATATTAGGCATATCCTGATCGGATGCCTATTGCGCAACCGTCAATGTATTTCAAGTTATCGGTATTTCGGTATTAACCAAACAATGTGTTTTATGATGTTTCACGGAGATCATTTCCTAGAAGAGTATGATTGAGTAATAACTTGGATAACTTTTATAATCAAACAATCTTTAATAGTACACTTGAGCTGCCATATTCCCAAGGCGCAGGTAAACATAGGCACAGAGAGGTTCGGGGGGGGGGGGGGGGGGGGGTGAAACACAACTTGTTAGTCCCGCAAACAACGGCCACGCAGTTAGATTCCAATAACTTTGTTAAACTGCTGTAATCTGGCTCACGCATCCATACCGTTGTACAGATGAAAAAAGTTCACATTTCTTAGGATAGACTATATAAACAAAATACCATGTTTCACCCGGCCGGCATAATTGTGTCGAATGATAAGAGATAGTGTTACTGCTTGGCTGGCTAGGCATTCGTATCCGCACAGATATTGTCCATGGTACACGATGCTGGAAAACCCGGAGTAGTGAACTGGTGTGTCGCACTTTTGTGATCGGTTACCTGAGACTGTTATTAACGATGCCTATTTCCCCGTAACGTGGCGACACTCTAACCATACTCCAAACATGACTAGCAATGTAACGAATCCAATACGAAAATGACCATAATATTCATAGCTAGTTATGCTAAATATGTTTACCGCAAATACCATAGCTTTAACATAACGCTCGCCACCGTATGATGGTAAACAGTTCACACATATATGACAGTACACATGTGCTTTATGCAAATCAAAATATTTCTTACATTCCTTTTTAACAGACTAAAAAATATAGCTTTATTTGAATTTCATTGCGACTAATCAAGAATTACTATCTGACTCGGTTCTTAAGGACAATTCACAAATATATCGGTCTTATGTAAAACCAAAACTTGCTTATAATAAGCAAACAAATGAATTATTATTCATCCTAAAACAAAATTAACTGCAAGAAAACATATTTTTTTGCACGCTTAAAATTTGACGAGCTATTTCGTCTTGTTTGAAGTCGGTTTCATTTTGTTTACAAAAAAGTATTTGAATATCTTCTTTAGAAAATCCTAGTATTATAGGTTGTTTGTTTTTTTTTTTCAATCCAACATCAATTCTATTTTGTTTTTACGTCCAAACATCAAATGTTCATTTATAAAATGATGGCAGCTTTGATGAAAACATAGTATTCGGTATGCGTATTCCTGTGGAGCTGTATTGTAGTATATTATTACATTTTCAGCAAATAAATATATTCTGATTCTACTGTCTGGTAAATTCAATGTGAGCGTGTAAGAGAGACAAGACGAACTTGCGGTCAGTCATCTGCTGTAAAGTAAAAAACTGATGCATTAAAGAGACACAACAACCTGCCATCATCCGTTGTATTGACAAATGGCATATCTAATCTTTAACGGTGAAGGAAAACATCGTGAGGAAACCTGCATACCGTAGCGATTTTAAAGAATTTCTACGGTATGTAAGTCCGCCAACCCGCACTAGGCCAGCGTGGTGGACTATATAGCCTAACCACTCTCTATCGATTCTCTCGGTTGTAGAGTACGCCCGTGCCCAGCAGTGGGACGTATATGGGCTGATAAAAAAAAATCGAATTGCTTTGTCTCTAAAATAATATTTCGTTTTGTAGCTCTATTGATTACTATTTATATGACTTTGAATGATGCGAAAATACAGTATTTATCCACTTTGTCACAAAAACTTAACTTCGCGCAACAATTTGGGGTTTTACATAAACAATTTGGTGTATTTAAAGCAAATTACCCCTAAAGTTAAACACGGCCAATTATTATAAACTACACAAAATGGCGACGCATTGTTCGCGAAACAAATTATAATACAATTTTAATAACACACGTTGTTTTAAACTGAAGGTCGATTGATTGGGGAATAATAGTTCAATTCTATTGTTTTGGTTTGTTTCATTTTCCTTAAATATGTATGATTTCATAATAAACAGAATATATTATTCCAATAGACATACATATAATATTAACTTCATTCATCGATGGATTAATTCTGTGAAGAGTAAATTTCCAGGATACATCCAGGTCGAGCAATTCATACATACATACGAGTGTATGTTTAAGTCATGAATTGCTTTAACAGTCTGGCAGAGGAGGTAAATATTTCTGCAACGCATAATTAACATGTTATGCCGCCCCTTCGAGACCAGTATCAGGACAGGTAGTATAAGAATTAATTACCAATAAACCCAGAAAAATACTGCAAATTGTTTAACAAATTTATTTTATTTTAAACTTCGTAAAATATTCTTAAAGTCTGGCTATTTATAATGCTTCACACGAATTGTTAGTGAACACGGAATTGTATCAGGGTTGTCGAACCTATAAGAAAAACAAAAGATTTTAAGTTATAAGTATTGTGAGATATTTTGCGAGTTTGCACAATTATGACAATCATAGTACGTTGAACAAATCAAATCTCGAATGCTTAAATAGAAAAGATATAGAGACGCAATTAAAATGTAAATAACGTTGACAATAGCCTAAAACGGCCCAAGCGGTCGAAACGAGAATCGCACATTCAAGCCCACAGAACAGACTTCTTACAAAATGCGTATTTTTATCTAAAATATATTTGATTTTTAAAGTTAAAAGATATCATCGTCAGGGAACCTGCATATCTGGGGTTCTATCCAAAGAATAGTGATTCTAAAATATTTATATGGAAAGAAAAGGTGTATTAAATAATGTGAAAAAGTACGTGGTACACGATTCTCGTGTTCACTACAAAATACGCATAAAGACAAAAATAATTTTGCACTGAAAACGCGTACATTACATTATTAGCCAAAGACGTTGCAAAGTCAAGCCGTAATTCTTACATGTGGGTAGTAATATAAAATATCCTAAAATATTACTTAAACGCATACATTCCGGTGCTCCGTGCAACCGTACGTCATAACATTTTATATGTTCAAATTATAAAAACTAAATAAACACAGCCGAGACGTTTCTAGAAACTGAAGCCGGTTTTGAATCTAAAAATAAATAAGAAATTACAGTAAAAAATGAAGAAGCAACAATAAAATACACGTTTGTTTGCGAATCACACACCGTCTCAACACTTCACTCGGATACCGACGCATCGGCAGGGTTGTGGGATGGAGACTAAGGAAAACTAATCATTTATTTTAGTAGAGAAGGCAGCTACACACGCAAGCTATGACTGAAATATTTGAAAATTATTTTAATGTATTGTTTGAAGGTCTGACGGTTGCTGCCAAAATAAACATTTAATACAGCTTTCATCATAATCATCATTATAAAAAAGAAGGCCGCTGCTGAACCAAAGAATATCCCAGCTAACAATGTGAAGTGGGCTGCTACCTATATATACAAGCCTCCTACAGACATTATCTCATACTCGTTTACACTCTAAGACAGAATTGCACACTGCACCAAAAAAAATGTATTTGCAACACGTCACTGACAACCCTACGCGCGCAATAAAAAATAAAGACGTGCATTTGCACCGCACGCGCACCAGATGTGCCGCTTTGGCCGCGTTTCAACGCATAACTCACAATCTCAGATACTTTGCACGATACCGAACAAAACCTATTGCTATCTGTTCTCTAGACGTATGGGACTACTCCGCTTATGAATGATGGATTGAAAAATAGTTTTCGTGTTGCTAAGGCAGTTTCACGTAGGTGTTGTTTCTTCACATTTGTAATAATGTTGGAAGAGATGAACTTGCGAATGATTTTTTACTATTAGTATGACTGATTTTTGATGGGATATACATCTACGTATAGTACATCCTGGTTAGTATCTACTAACCAGGACAACGCATATGTTGTGTTACAGAATGATACTGTCATAACAGTGCTCATCGGCGAGATTAATATTTCTGGCGAAAATATGCAATAAAAGTACATTTACTGTCTGTCAACAGGGCGTTTTAGCGTGCCACAGAAAAAAATTGAAATACCACAATCTACGTTTTCGATTATATTAATATTTTGCATCAAATTTAAAAATCACACAAAACCTACACCATATCATTGTGGCAGAAGCGAACCAAAATCTCACAGATAAATTCTAAAATGCAAAAGCCAACAGTAAAGTTCGTTCAACTCAGTAAACATAAAATAAACAAATTACTTAAATTTATCGGGATATTTCCGAATGTGCGATAGCAGGTTGATGATCAAATTAATTAGTTATCAAATAATTTCAAATTAATTAAAATAATATTAGCCCAGAAATTCCCCTAAGGGCTGAATGCAGGCAGGCCGACCATAAATTCTGCCAAATATTTGTTACTCGTGCATAAACATATAATTTTACGACCAACCCGGGGCCGTAAGTTCAGGTAAAACCAAAATATGTTAATGCAATATGAGATAACATTACACAGAAAAATAATGTTGACTTATATTTCTGCATTATCACGATATTCTCGACTTTGTCGTCAGCAGATATCAATAGGGAATTTTATTATAACTTTTAAAAACCCGGCATTGATTTTCCCAAGGTTCAGATACATTCAAGGAAATATCCTCTGGGATGAACCATGTCACTCCGACCAATAGCCTGAAGCAGGCCTAGAACAAAAACTATTACCTCCGAGTTGAAAAATATTTATGTACTAGAAAAAAATAAACGAACTGACATGACAGTGATATCTTCACACGTCTTCCTCTTATCTAAATGGGTTTTGACAACTTTAAAATACATGTTTACTGTCAGTAGTTTAATAGTTTTAGTAACATTCTGTTTAAAGTTTTTGTTCATAATGTTCGCGCGGTAAAAAACCACAGAGTAGTTATTATATTTGGTTAATCAGGAAAATGAAACGTGGGCTGTGTGAGTGGGACATTTAAAGCGCTTTTTATTGTGGGTGAAATTTAAGACACTGATATAGCACAAAACCTGAGTCACGGACAAATATCGATACATGAATTTGACCGCCTTCGTGGCGCAGTTGGTAAGACGCCGGCTGCAAAACCAGAGGCCGCGAGTTCGATCCCCACACCGAGACAAATATTTGTGTGAAGCACAGGTATTTGTTTCGGGTCTGGGTGTTTGTGAGACCGAAAAGCCTCTCGTAGTTCCTGATACCCACGACACAAGACTCGATCTTAGTGTGGGGTCAAGACTATGTATGTGACTGTTGAGTGTATTTATTTATTATTATTTATGAATAGTAAAGATTTTTATTATTGTAACATTAAAATGGTATAGAACTTAGCCTGTTCTCTGTCACAACTTTGACCGGTAAAAGCGCGGCGACTATGGGTGGCTTTAGGAGTCTGGTGGCACCACTGTCTACCCTTTAGAGACACCAGCGTCAACTTATGAATGACAATTTTTTGTTTAATAAACAATGCGATGCAATCACGTGAGGAATTTATTCATAAAAATTAAAAACAAAGCATGTGTTCAAAAAACGAACATCCCTGCCAATTCAAAAATCAAACAGGGACGCGTTCCGAAATCCGACCGACATGTACGTTGTCCGCACAATCCAGTTATCCGACACGGGCCAATATCCGCCGTCGCTAAATGCCTGTTGCCCTAATTGTGCCGCCAGAGGCCGCGCGCTGCGCCGCTGGGACGACTCCGATTCAATTGGAAACGGAATACGATATCAAACCGCACTCTAAACCTAATTTATACTAACTAAAATATATCGGATAACGTAGGTTCCGGTTTATTTGGTGCGGCTGTTTTGGCTGACGGGAGGCGGTGGGAATGTATTTTTACTTTAAAGGAAACGCAGTCATGTTTGGTTTTATATCGCGAAGTGCGTTTAAAAAGAGAAACATTAGAAAGGCCACGGTACGCAAGTTGTATTCAGCCACAGAAAGCTTTCCCAAGGATTTCTATAACCTGTTAGACGCAACCTGAACCGAATATCCTGCGCATGTGCAATGTGAATAACCGATGATGTCTGTCGGTACGTGGCCCCCCGAAATCTTTTCGGCCCCAATCGACCATTAATTCTCCAGATCGCAAATGCAAAAAACACAGTCACGCATTTTCTTACAAAAACAGATAAACCAGTTACACAATAATTGCGCTATTTCAACGCAATAAATTAATAAATAACAATTTGCAGTAATTAGTAACAGCGGGACCATTAATATTTTTTGTTTCGACTTTTTGAATCAGAATGTTAATAATTGGTACGGTAGAGTTATTATGCAAAAAATGATGATTTATCTCCAATTCCCATGACGCCCGGGGCTAGCTCCGGCCGGCAATACGCAGATTACATAAGCTACAATCTGCTTTGTCATAAATCTTATCTACAACACGTATTTATGAGATATTAAATCATAACTTTATTAGTTTCGAAACTGATGGAAAGTTCCGAGATTATGCGCAGTTACGGTAAGATGATCTTCAGTTTAAAGTATACTTTTAGAAGTATCATTGTCTCAGTCAAAAGATAATCTCATTAAATATGACACACTCACAAATGTAATTATTATGATAGACATTTGATGCATCATTTCATACAATCATGCCAGTCTCCTAATAGCTTAAGATCTAACTTTACTGCTGGTAGGTATCTCATGTGTGAGAGGCCACCTGGGTGGGTAACACCGCAATGTCTATTTTTCCGCCAAACAACAGTGTAAACGCATTATTTTGTTATGGTTTGAACGAAATTGTAGCAAGCGTAACTACTGGATATAATGAGACTTAACACCTTATGTCTCAGGATGGCGAGCGCAGTGGAACGCCAAGCATTGCTTTGTAATTCGGGGTGTTGTTTAGTTTTGCTACTTTCCGTGTGCGGTCGCTTACCATCAGGCGAATCGCATGCTCGTCACTTCATTTATAGCAATAAAAAAAAGAAATGTAAATCGGTTCCTTGCAAAGCTCCTACCTCATCAGAAATTTTAGCGTGAATGAAATAATAGAATAAATCAAAACCGGTCCATTAATTTAACGATGATCTTAAATTAAATGTAATGAGTACTAAAATAGCTTACTAATGACCCATTGTCTGTGCCAATTGTTTCCTAGTGTTCGAAAATAGACCTAGGAAACATCATTCTCTCATAAGAAAAATAATACACTGAGTCGGAGTCAGCTAAAAATTAAACAAAAAAATTCGTGAGATAGCTCGCGCAGTTATAAACAGTGCTTAATCGCTGGTCAATTAATGTCACATTATCCGCAATATAAATCACAAGCAAAGTTCAGTCAATTATGTACTTTATCGGCAGAAGGTTAAAGGTAATTATTGCAAAAAGTTTCGTGGTAGTTAATCTTTCCTGTGTCGCTGGGCATAATTGCCAAGTTCGGAGTTTTTATATGGAATTCCAATTGTTACCACGCAACATGGAGTCCGAAATTGTAAACATATGACATCACTCGCATTTCCTCATTCTAAATTTCTGTATTCCTAAACCAGTTTTTTGTAAACTTCTAGTTTGAAATAGCCTGGCTAATGGGAATCGTGGCTGTTTATAAACGCAGACTGTGTAGCGACTAGCGTGGGTGACCTGATATGCCTGTAATTTAGATGTTTATACATATTTAAGTCTGCATGCTACTATTGTTTTAAAGAAGTTAAGAAGTCTAGTGTGGTCACACTAAGATTGTTTATTAGTACTAAGTTTTTTGGATACTACTCAACACTTTAGTATGCATTCACTTATCAAGTAGCACATCAGATGGTAAGTTAAACTGCGCCAACGCAAGTGATTTGTAGTTCTTTAAATATCAATAATATCTACGAGATATTTCTGTTTCACAATCACCCAGACCCGAGACAAATATTTGCGGATCGCACAAATATTTGTCTCGGTGTAGGAACTGAACCCGCAACCTCTCGTTTCACAGCTAGCGTCTAACCAACTGCGCCACGGAGGCTGTCAAGAGACTACTACTAGACTTAAAAGTCGATTTACGTCTGTGATTGGTAAAAGCAAGAATCCGCGAGTGCAAACTAGTATGCGATATATAATAAAAGCCGACGATTAAATGTGTAATGGTGGGCGTGCGCGAGTTGCCGTTAGTGTAACGGGATCGAATGCCGGGCGATCCAGTCCCGCGCCGCGCACCGCCGCGCCACCGCCACCTCGGGACGCCCATTCAGGTTTACTTACTACTTAGAACATACTACACCCAACAGCCAATATAGAAATCTCGAGAAATAAAGGTCATGTAGCACACGGGCTTTCTGCAATTTTTTACTTTATCTACGCAATTTTAAAGTTGAAAGTTCAGAAAGAGCAAAAAGTGTCGTACACCCTTTTAGCCCCGAGGTATTAATTACCTTTAAGCATGATTTTTTTTTTGCAATTTGGGCTTTATCTCGCACAAGTATAGAGTTAGATTTCCAGAAATCACGTAATATGTCATCCGCCCTGTCAGCGGCAAGGTATCAACATATTCTGAACTTAGACCCCACGACCCGCGTTAAAATACAAGTTTTGTATCGTGCTTATTATAAAATACAAAAGGATTTTGGACAACCAATCAAAGATGAAACCATTTTTCTGTCGACCATACAAACATTTGTTTTGGAATCTGATATGTGACCTTTTAATTAACCCCATAAATAAAGCTTAATTGCTATAATTACAAGCTTTTATCCAGCCTGTATGCTTTTGTGATACAGAGTAGACTGGTCTCTTTTCCCTTCTCTTATGTCCATCTCAAGGTAGTCGGTAAGAGATTGCTTCGAACGATACGACCGCCATTTGCACTTTTATGTTAAATATTCGTTTAGTTGTTAAGATATACTTGATGTACAAAAAAGAATACTAATAATTTGTTTCGGGTATAAGTTCAGTGAGACTAAAAGTTTCTCGTAGTTTCTGATACCATACATATACATCACGCCTTTTTTCATAGAAGGGGTAGGCAGATCTGATATGCTTTATTTGATAGAGACACTCTGTACTCATATGGTCCTCTCTTTTTATAGTTTCTGACACCCACCGCAAAATACTTGTATATTAATATGCGGTTAGGTTTGTTAATGTTAAGTGTATTTATTTACAACATAGTCCATAAATGTGTTGATAGATTGCATGCAGTGGAAGTGGATTGCATGCATTCTGAATACATAGTACGTATGAATGCATTATTACAATGATTGCGCCGACTCGACCGCGTCCATTTACCATATTGAACATAAACATTATTACATTTTTAAAAGCATAAACGTAACGGATGACGTAAATATCGTCCTCCTATTAATATGAATTGAGTACAAAATTGTATTGGAAAGTTGAAGTAGTTTTTCATATAGCATAGGATAAATGATTTTCCGAGACTTTACCAAAATAAAAATGAAAATGTTTCTAAGAGGATTTTCGCTGCATCTTCTGTTTGTTTTAATACGATATTAATGCTGCACCTTTTAGGGATCAGCAATAGTTTTATCCATGTTGCAGAATTACTTCCGTTAAATTTGAATACTGATCGCCTGCCTTATTAACCTATTCGAGGTAGATCATAATAAATATCTTTAAAATTAACAAATATCCCCACAATAATATAAAATATAAATGATTTATTATGAAGACCATCAGGAAAGAATATACAAACACGCAGACCAGTGAGATGGAGAAACCCTAGTTTTTAAGAAGAATTGATATTGTATATACACCAGAGAGATTCAAAGTGAATAAATAAGATAACCGTTAATATTATATAAAAAATAATAAAGTTTAGTCCAACAAACTGGTTTCCACATGCCTATTTCAACACCGCAAAATCAGATGTAAATTTGCACAAAAAATATTGGCATAAAAACAAAGAAGGTTCAAAGAATACCAGAAACCCATTAATCTAATGTTTTACGTCATATGAATAATATTCGCGACTAGTTTTATAAGATGTTAATAATAATATCAAGGTTATGCTAAATATTTCGATGGCACAGGAATAAGTTTTATAAAGCTATCTGGTAGAAATTGAGCACTGTCGCACTGAATATGTACGCTCTGTGTTGCCGGCCTCAGATATAAGAGGGAAATTTCGGAGCAGGGAAATTGTATTCATAGAACATAGCAAAAACCTATTAGTCATGTTAAGGCGTTATCAAAATCGATATACGAGCATTTGAATCGCCTAGTCACCTAGCGCTTAAGCTAATAATATAGGAATAATGAAATGACAGCTGTACTACGGTACAATTACAAAGCTGAGGTCTCGGTTTCGAATCCCGGGTTGGGCAAAGTGATATAGGATTTTTCTATTAAATATCAGCCCTAAATCAGGAATTTGTACTCGATATGAGGATAAGCTGGTCCCTTAATTCACCGTGGGACGGAACACACGTGAACGTGGGTGTCCTGATTGCACCTCTGTCTACCCATTCTGGGAAAAGAGGCGTTAGTATGTATGTATGTAATAAAAAAAAATCTTTTTTTTTAATACGGATTGTTTAACGATTGATTTGATGATGCAAGTACTACGCGTAGTGAGAACTATAGACGCGTGGAGCACTCTCTAAGACAGGTATAAAATTCTAATTTATTATATCCCCAGTTAAGTATTAATAAAAAAATATAGATGTGAATGACATTGTAAAATATAACTGATTGTTGCAAACAGTATTGAGTACATTATGGCGTTAATTACTCTTTTTATTTAAAACAAAAATACTTTAATTATGTTATGCGTTGTGAAATACGATTACTCTCGCGGAGTATTCAAAAGCGAGCTTTTAGTTAATTCAATAACCCCAAGAACGATTTCAAGTGTTTAAATGTTGACTTTAAAAATATTCGAAGTTGGTATATTTAGTCGTGATTGATATACATACATTAAAAGCGTATGTCGTCAAAGAATGATCGACAAAAATATGACTTAACATTTCCATTTTACGATAAAAGAAAGACACAATAATGAGTTATCTGTTAAATGTGTCGAAACGTCCGTAATGATGGTACGTTGAACTTTTACCATCTGTTAACGATTACGTCCACTTTCCCAATTCGATGTCGCTCGCTCGCCGTGAACGCAAGCGATGACATTATCCACGTACAAAAGCGTACATGGACGACGAGGTCAGCGATGTCCACAATGACCGGTTGTGATGGACTATAGGTCAGCAGTGGGCCTTGGGAGCGATCGCTTCCCTCTACGAAACTCTTTTACGTTGAATTTAAATTGAAAATACTTCCGAGTAGGTCGGGGAATCACAGGCTTTTAAAAATTCTTAATTGGGCTGGTTTTGGAGGAAAATCCTTGGATTTAACTTTCACTAAAGGACATGAGGAAGTGTACTTGCATATTTTAAGAATTATTTGCGGAATGAAATATTTATTTTCAGCTTGGCCATTAACGTAGTGTTCTATTAATAAATTCTGTTAATGACGTAGATTGCAAACCTTGAATGCACGGGTTCGATTCCTCCGTCGGGCAATGCACTTTGCTTAAGGTAATTTTGGCACATTAGTGACGTCAATGGCTTTGATGTTAAGTGCAGTAGCATATTAATAAGTTAATTATGTGAGACTGAACATACTCCCCTCCCTCCTCTTTGGGGGTATTGGCGCAGGGTTTTGTTTACAGCAATCCAGGGAGTTACTTTATATATAGTGATCAACGCCGCCCGTTACTCTTGGGGAAAGCGACTCATATTATTATTTTATTAATACGGGTAATATCATTGTGTTATACAACAGCTATCGCAATAGTACTTAATAATTCTATGACACAACTCACGCCTTTTTCCCAGAAGGGGTAGGCAGAGGTGTAACAAGGACACCCACGTTTCGCATTGTATTTTCCGCCCCACGATGTGATAGGGGGCGGGCTTATCGCCATATCGGGCACAATTTCCTGATTCCAGGCTGATAATGAATTGAAAAATCCAGTATCACTTTGCCCGACCCGGGATTCGAACTCGAGACCTCAGATTTGCAATCATACCGTAGTACAACTGCGCCACCAAGGCAGTCATACCCTACAGAGATGAAATTGATGACATCCAGCGGTCGTCATAACGTCACGCACAAATTACACCCGTTTAAAATTTCATCATATGCAGATCCATTGTAATGTATTTCTAAGGTACGATACCCATCGCCGTAATTGTTTGAAGGCATGTAAAAACCCATAAAGTAATGCAGAAATAGGTGGGTTGTTCATTCTTATCGGCAAGTCGGCATTGAATTAACCAAGCTCTATGGAACGCAATCGATTTACTTCGCTTGTGTTTTTGTTATAATCGACGCAGCTCGAATGGCGTCGGAATTGTTGCTGGATTAATCTGATATGGAATGAAATTAAATGTTATTGAATTTTAGAAATTTTGCTTTATTTAACTACCGATAAGTCTGAAGCTGTGGAGGTTAATAGGTAAAGGGCGAGTGACCAGTTACTGGTGACCCGGTACTCGTATTCCTTGTAAATGTTGTGCTGTATTAGACAATCACTCTGCAATCAAGAGTCCCAATTAATGGACTTCATTTTAGCAGTTTACCTCTGTTATTTTTAAACTGACACGACAATAGCTACAATATACATGTAATTGCAATGCATGAGATGGCCGTATCTTATATATCGACATGATCACACATGAAACACGAGTCACCCACGTGGGTCAATATGACGAGATATTCACCATCGTGTATAGTCTAGAAAAATACAATAGCTAACATAAACACAATGTTCTTTAGTAGCCCGCCCCAAACTCCACAAAGTCTTACGACGCAAATCTACATTTTAAAAATAGACGGATCAATTATTTAGTTGTGAAGATAAAATTACACTTAAATCCGAGAATCATCAAATTTTAAATGGCGAAATAACAGCAATTTTACCTGTTTATTATATATTTCGTGAAGAGTTTTTGTGGAGAGGCAAAAAGTCGCTGTCAACATTTAAACTTTATAGACGAACGTGGATTATCACGTTTCAACTTTTATTGCTTTTTGTAATTGTTTGTTATCGTAGAATTGTTTATGTGTTCTATCCTGGAGCTGGTTTAATACATTTCAAATACAGAAATATACCTTTTGCATCCCCAAAGTTTTAGGCAGAAGTGCCGCTCGCAGTTCCCAGAACGAAATTCTTATCATATGGGAAAATTTTAGCAATACATCTACGAATATTTCGATTCCAAAACTCCTATTGCACCTACCCGAGACTATAATTAGTGCCCCGCATGACCGTTGTCGAAACCCATTATATCCTAGGATTCAAGTAAGCTCAGCGTAATGTGGATACCTTTACTTATCTCTAAGGATTAATGACATAAGCTTATGTATGGGTAATGTAGAGTACATATAGCGGTTTGATAGTATACACATAATTAGCTTACAGCTATCGTAACCCGCGACGAGCGTGCCAAATATTCACTATCGGTGAATTAGGCAGATTACATGGAGATACAACAATCTTATCAACTGGCCTAATTAATAGTGCTTAATTATATCAGATATACTGGTGTTTAATGAACCGGGGGATTATCAGCCTTATTCATACACAGTATTAAAACATATTTTAGTTATCGAATGTTTTGTCTTCTTCGCTCAAAGTGAATTCAAAAGTTGTTCGAAAAGGACAAAAAAGTCGATAACCCCATTAATGTTAGTAGTTACAACTCGTAATACTAATACTTCAGCTATTGGGCATGCTAGTTGCAAACACAGTGCAGTGTAGATTGTAATCCTGGATTCTGTTCAAAATGTACCTTTAAATCCTGGACTTTACAAATGTATTCAATTACGTATCGCTACTACAATTCTCCGCTAAGCATTACTTAAGTATGTCAAGTTCTCTCGGCACTTGTAAACACCTACAATAACTAAAACGCAGCAAATGCGTAACGAAGCTTGGAAAATGTATAGGAAAAATAGAAACCACTGCCTCGGTGGCGCAATCGTGCTACGGTATGATTGCAAAGGTCTAAGGTTCGAATCCTAGGTCGGGTAAAGTGATATTGGATTTTTCAATTCATTATTAGTCCGGAGTCAGGAATTTGTAGCCTATATGGTGATGGGCTCGCCCCCTATCACATCGTGGGATGAAAAATACAAGGCGAAACGTGGGTGTCCTGGTTGCACCTCTGCCTACCCCTTCTAGAAAAAAAGCATGAGTTTATGTATGTATTTTCATAGTAAGGTTGTAGTGTGCAGAAACCCTAAGCATATTACAACTGCAGTTTGAACTAGCTAGTTGGTTAAGCACAGATTATCTACATAATCCACTAAGACTTAAATCTCAGTTGAGTTTAACACAGTATTATCGTTAATAGTTTAATTCGTAATCTAATAGCGGAGGCAAACAAGTTAGTAGGAAAACCAAAGGAGTCGTTTGTAGGACGTGCGCAGGACTGGCTTAAACACGTGTCTCAATGACTTTATCAGGAAAATACTCACACGGCCTAGCCGGACATACGTGCTCTATGATCAAAACTATACCATGATAATGTCTGAAAATAAAAAATAAAAAAAATAAAATTTTGGTATTGATTTTTTTTAAATAAAAATATATACAATGTCATTTATATTGTGATATTAAATTGAATTATTCATGAATCGACGTCGCGTTTGCTTGATTCTAATTAAGTTTGTGTAGGTAGCAACTCCAACTTAGACTTAGGTTTTATATTTATTTTCTAGTTATTTGTAATTTTAACTATTAAGCGTGTATTTTTATTTAAAGAAATGACTGCAGATTTTTAAGTGTAAAATATGTGCAAGTCGTCAAAATTATTTAAGCTACGATTTTTATGTATCGTATATTATAATTCAGTTGCAAATGTTCTGTGGTAAGCTTATGTTTTCCAATAGTCCCGAACATGCCGGGGAATAAAACTATATATCAACTCTTAGTCGACGACAATCCTTAGAAACAAATGTATTTTATTGGACAATAGCACATATGTTTGGGTTTTATTGAAAAGATTGATCTTTGTTTTCTGTTTAAATGTTTTCAAACATCTATCACCGCCATTCTTCGTTAGGGGTACCTATGAAATTCGTGTTATTTGGAAGAAGAGAGAACAGACTACATGTGTCGTCCTGGGCACATCTCAGTAACAGTTATTATATTACTCTGTCTGTATTTTGTGTTTACTTATATTAATTTATACGATAGTTAATTTCCTGGACTTTAGTGCTCATTTTAATACCTACACTTAAACCCACCAAAAGTTTAAAATATGAGCACACAAAATAGGGGACGTCTTTCACGAAAATCTACGGTTACACTCGTATATACCACTTGGCTATAATACTGTAGTGCCAAAATCATTATTTTATGTTTTGCTCTAAGTAAATACAATAAATGAATGTAAAACTCATTATATAAATTGATTTATATGATAGCTATAAAGCGGCATTAGTACACCATGAAAAACAGCATTAACAGGGCTTAAAGAGACGAAACCGCTTTAACTACATATCTCCATGACAAAATAGCTTCCCTACAATCTATAAAAGTCATTGTTAGGATATTCACCTATACGTATGCGTTACGGTCGTGGCAAGAACGGCAGCCCAATGCAAACTATGCAGCCTCGCCAGATAGATAATGTACTAGGAAAAAAAATATAACTTCAACCTTGCTAAATTCGACACTTGTGTTTCCTATCAGTAGGCACAATGACATCAATTGTTTTGGACTGAGATGTGTGTTTGTCTTGAGGAAAACTAATTCAAGTCCCGTTCATATTTTTATTTCCCGAGCATGTCATAGTTTTATAGGCGCGTCGATATACTAGTGATCGATGAAACAACTTGAGGTAACCTAAAGCCAGGCTAGTATTAGTGGTTAACAACTTGTGATACTAGTTTGGCCACTCATAAAAGCTATTGGTCCTATAACTCGCCCTAAAGGAGTTAGGACTAAGACCCAAGTCCCAACACATAATGTTGTAGAGGACCCTGTGCCCGTCAGTAGAAGTTATCCCAACTGATATAGATACAGATAGGACCTAAATAATGTTATGGTTAAAATAATTTATCGACAATTATTAAAGCACACTACATGGCAAAGCCACCGGCCCGCCGGCGTGTATCGGCAACATTTTGTTGGCGGGCTAGCCTGCGGCTTCAGTCATTGCAAGACGGAAAAAAATTACGGCGACATGGCAGCGGCTCAACATAAAAAAGGAATATTTTATAACGTTGATAAGTTATGACGAGCAGAGCGCTTGCGTTATAGAAATGTGATGTCGGCCGAACACACGTGCGGGCGCTTGTCGCCGACATGATGCTGTTCTTATATGCCGGCCTGTGTCGCCGGGCCGGCTTCGGTGTGTACTGCGCTTAAGAATCATGGGTTGATGCCCATGAGTTATTAACTAACGTATTGTGAAATTGTTCATAAAAATATTTTTTGCACGATTAGCCGGGTTAAATAACTCCAATATAAACGCAAAAACTACCGTAAAAAGTTAACCTTAACCTTGCACAATAGTCACAAGACTAGTTATTCCGTTAGCTCAATTTTTTAGCTTCCACCTGACCTTTTGAATCATATGGCTATAGCCTGAAAAACATATTTCCTACTAATTTTCCTGGATTATTAAAACAGTTGTTTTCTCAGTCATACCAATCTAAGAAATATGGACTATATTTTTCTGTCGAAATATTTATTAGCCAATAAATATTTCTTTAAAGTCTATGAAGGTATATGAACCAGTGATCCACCTGATGGTGATTGGTGATGGGAAACTCTATAAGCACAAACCTGCTGGCTAATTCACGTAATTTTTTGACGCGCCGATCAAGTTGCGGTGCAGTTGCAATGAAGTTTACGTCTTAGTGCAAAATGGTATTCTTGTAACTGTTTAGCTGCGCGTGAACTGCACCTAAGCTATGCGTAAACTGCGCGTGTGCTGCGCGTCAACTGTACGTCAGTCGTATGCAAGAAGCTTATACGTGAATACCGATCAAGTTGCGATCTGAATCACGCACATAAAACACGCAGCAGTAGAATACACTAAACCGCTCGTGTGACGCGAACTTGACGCGAGCGTATCTGACAGCGCTTGTCAAAATTACGAGAATACAAAAAGGTCTGTTTTAATCGAAACTTAATTGCAACTGCACTGCAACTAAACTTATTTAATTACGTGAATTACCCTACTGGCATTTTCCATACCAGGTTCACAGCGTACCGATGGTCATAATACAGTTTTTTTTTTTGCAAGGAATGGTGAGATGAGCATGCAATATACCTGATGGTAAGGAATACGACCGCTCATGGACAGTAGCAAAACCAAACAACACAATGAATTACAAAGCAATGCTAGGCATTCCACTGCGCTCGCCATCCTGAGACATAAGATGTCAAGTCTTATTAGGCCCAGTAGTTGTTCTGGCTACAATTTCCTTCAAACCGGAACACAACAGTGCATTTACACTGCTGTCAAACGGAAGAAATAGAAATTGCGGTGGTACCTACCCAGGCGGCCTCTCACACATAAGAGACATACCAGCAGTCGATTTTATCATTAAACAAAACCTCAATTATGTATAAATGACTCACGCCTCGGGAGTCGGGACTGATATGATATCAATGTTTAGTAAATTAGAAATATTTGGGGAAATCATTTCAAATTAATCCGGCTTTGAAAATAATACGGATTTGTGTCTTAACTGATTATATTGATAAATTGCAAATTAATCGAAAAGGCCATGCAGAGCCGAAGATAACATACCAATAATGTATACCTGCTATATCAAATAGATTAAAAGATGAACTGATTCTTAATTCATAATATAACTTCTTACGCACTGCTTCGACTGGTCGCGAAATATGTCTTAAGCATTAGGTCGACCTTAACTCAAGTATAAAATATAAATAACTGGAAATGCTGGGGAATCTTAACAATGGATTTTTATTACTGATCGATGTCAATTTTGTCACGTTCTTTTTAAAACATGTTTACATTGTTTACTTTATTGAAAAACTGCATAAAATAATATTTCAAACATGTATATAATTACAACAAAAAACGCATAACATTTAACGGGGTTTTTCGAGATTGTTTTTTTTTTCATCTTTACTGTGCCATCCATCTCAGACTTTTGTTATCTCGTGACCTCAAAGGGTCAGCGGGGTGGTGAACGGTCTCTTTATGACCAGCTAATTTGTTTTTATTTCTTTCAAACTGCAACACCGAAATATCTATTCCCTGATAAATTTAGGGATTAGTCCTTAAATCTAGATATTTCGAGGCTTTGTGTTGCAGTCAGACTTGGGCTTACAAATCTGTTTATTTTTTTGCTTAGATCGTCGCACTGAGACAAATGTTTATGTGATTAACAAATACTTATTTTTTGTGGCGTCTTACAGCAGGTTATAGTTGTTTTCTATAGCTCGAAAGTAGGTACCAATTTTACCGCGTAGTTCAGATTTATCAAATTATTTAATAAACACTTGTTATATTTATCAAACAACTCCACAATCTTTACCATAAATAATTTATAGTGTATAAAACTTCATCTACATTTAGACCCAAGAGATACGAGTCACTTACAAAGATTTTCTCCCAATTTTCAATAGATATAATGCAATCATAAAACAGCAACATTTTTTAATTATCTCCGTCTGGCACAATGAACTTTCGTCCTTTGCTTCAAAAACAATGAGAAATGGGAAATGAGTCACAAGAATTATGCACGACTATTGACACAGATGTACGACTCATCTGAAGGCAGTTTGAAATGCAAAACAACTTAAACACGGCACTTAGTGGGATAATTAATAACGTGTTTTTCTACCTGCCTTACCCCCTTTTCTCAATGTAAGTTAAAACAGTCCAACTTGTATAATTATTTCAATTTTCAATGACGACTTTTGATATTCGACTGTGAACAACTGACTCCTTAAACTCAGTGCATTATAAAATCCAATCATGGTATAGTGCTTAGAATTAAAAATATGTGTGTTTTACCAACCGAATATTTAAGCATTGTGGTTAAAGTTACAAATCTTGAAGCGCCGATCATACGTTTGCAGGAATAAGGATAGGGAGTAAAAAAATCTAGAATAATTATATAAAACTCATTAGTATATAATAAACCTTGGCCGCAGCAGCAGCGTTATGATAAGGCGTGGTAGGGGTCACCAACCGCTCTCTATCCGAAATAAGGACTTGTAGTTACATGCTTTGTTTATTTTAAATGAGTCCATAGATACGGAACGCCCTTAAATCTAGGCATTAGCATTGAGCACAGTGCGATCTCGCTCAGATTGTGGGAATGGTAAAATCAATTTTATCCCCATAGGAATAGGTTTTTTTGTAGACTAAATGTCGGTGGTTTAATGCTACAGATGTTTGAAGCGGTACATTAGAAAACGGTCATGTCATCACGCAGCTCGCGACCGCGGTCCACTTACATAACGGACCATAACACACACATTGTGCAAACAACTTGTGCTCAAATGAGGGTACTTCACAACTTATTTACTGTGGATGCTGTTACTAGTTGTGTATCAGGTCAGATATTAAGAACAGTCAATAAGATTATGTTAAATATAACGGCTACAGCTGGGCCACTCAGTTAGATTATTCTTCATAAGATCTACCAAGTAGGTACCCATTTACAAATCTGTTCCAACTTATTTTGCGGTCTTACGGCTTCTAACTTTATGCTTGATTAAACAAACTCAGGTATAATCCGGAAACATGAACAAAATCATTATGCATGTTCCAAAACTGAAATAAACAAATATACATATGTATGTACAGTGTCTAGTGTCTAATATAAGACGAGCTAGAAACGGGTCGAGCCAGTACCAACGCATTAATTCGTCAGCGGCGACACGGAGCTTATTCTTAACCTTGCGACATTCATTCACGATAAATATCTGTAGTGCCATTGAGCACACGCCTTTCATACGATTAAAGGAGTAAGAAGATAGTCCACCACGCGGATATTTGACTAGCACAGTTACGTTGCACCAGATCTTAAGTGTACTACAGAGCATCGATTGGAAATAGTTAGGTATAGCTCGCCACATTAAATAATTATACCTTATACAATCGAAAGTAGTTATGTGAGAAATAATTCGATT
This sequence comes from Theretra japonica, assembly GCA_033459515.1. NCBI lineage: Eukaryota > Metazoa > Arthropoda > Insecta > Lepidoptera > Sphingidae > Theretra > Theretra japonica. Next base: position 16,045,371 of record CM065941.1, read on the forward strand.
AAAGTATTGAGTCATATTCAAATAATATCAGTGTAATTAATTTCACAGTTTCGCGTTTAGTGTTGTCAGTTATTTTTTGACTCGCTAATAGTAGTTACTACAGTATTTCCGTTTTATTTATTTATTGCTTATTTATTTAAATCTTTACTGTAAAAACATTATACAGTAATAATAATGATAAAAAAAATACAATTAGCGATCTAATCGCTCTACAGCAATATCTTACAGCTAGCCATGAGATAGATTTAAAAGAATGAGAGGCAGAAATAAAGGCAGAAAGGCTCAGGGCAGTGTAAAAATACTATTTAGCTTAAATATATAAACTACATATTATAACTAAACAATAAAGACGGGTGAAACATAAATGCAAATAACCTATTGGTTGTTGTCAAACAATACACATCACGTGGATAACAATTTGGAAGTTTACATAAATCATTCGCAATGGATTTCCTTACATTACCGTTACATGTACAGTTAGATAGATAAACCATCGGTTCGAAAAACTCATTACATAAGATTAGTTGAAGAAGACAGCACGGGTTAATGATGTCGCTATAGACCGACTACTGCATGCGCGACCCTCCTGCGCATAGAAGGTCGTTTAGTTGGAGAGATAATTTTAGCGCATTATGTCTTCAAAGGGACATGATGGTTGCAACCTCTTTGTAGTGATCCGTATAAGAGTCCATCCATCCATACATCCGCCAAAAGAAGTCCACTGCTGAACATAGGCCTTCTCAAATGATTTCCACAGTGACCACAGTGACGTATAAGAGTGGTCATCGGTAAAGCAAGAGACAATTTTATATGAATAACACACAACATAGAAAAATCAGAGAAAAATCTGCCGTGTGGTCGAACGCAGGCTTCGTGTTGTCAATCTGACGCGGTCTCAACTAGACTATCGCTAACCTCTTGTTAGTCACAAGTCTTAGCATTCGACTTCATTTCGACAACAGCCTATAATCACGTACTAGAGCGAGACTAATACATCCTCTATCTCTTTCATACCCCTATATGTTAAATGTCGTGCGCGCATTTTTTGTGATGATGGACAAAATTGATGCTCGACTACCAAACATGAAAAAGTTAAGTAAAAAACAGTTACCGTGTTGTTATAAAGCCATTTATCACGTGAACAGGTATATTAGTGTATTTCCGCTAGTTTCAAATACGTACGTGATTATATATCTCATTACTCCCTACAAGCTACCTCAGGCAATCAGTTTAGACTTAAGATGATATAGGCTCAGCTGGTGACACATTAAGTTTATGATTTGCACCTAAACTTGTTGATTTTACGAGCAGACATTTTCTGACGCCAATCTATCCAATTCAGAAAAAAAAATATTGTGAGAATAACTCACATCAAGTCCGTGGCGTATAACTCAATTTGTTACAGTTAGAAGTGTATGTATATTCATTAAGACAATGAAACAATGTTTATGAATGAGTGTTACAATGTCGTTAATGCTGAAGATGCATGATTACAAATACACCAATACATTATTTGTTGTTGTCAAGGCTGATTTTATTCATACATAAAGAAAACTATCATATCGACCCCGAAGATTAAATAAACAGCCATGTCCCCGATAAGGAAAAAGTTAATAAGATCAAACTCATTTAGAATGAACTTGAAACCGATAATCCCTTTGGCAAATCAAGCAAATTCCACATTAATTCCGACAACGGCCGAGGAAGCACGAACGCTGTTCCTATGAGTGAAAAAGGGAGAGCAGATACGTCCATCCCGCTTAACGTAACGAGCTGTGGCAATAAACTTTAATGTCATAACCTCATTAACAAGATAATCGAGTGCAGCGTTAATTAGACCCTAGAGTGAGCGACCAGTTCCGAGCGACTATTACGTTTATTGTAATGAACGCAATACATATACAAATGAATAATTACAAAAATAAAAACTTGAAGAATTGCATAGCGAACAACTCGATATGCAAATGCTGTGTGCTAGAGCTAAATTGCATTCTGCGATTGCGATTTTGTTGCACGGAAAAAGATTTTATGCTCTCAATTGACACTTTCATTACAATGTGTGTTGTGTTGTCATATTGTATTATAATGTATACCAAGTATACATAACCTAACCTTCTGAGCAGTTATAAGATCTGCTCCATAACATCCACACTCCATCATCTCCCGTTTTTTATTCTCAAAATTCAGCAACAAGCCTGCCATTACATTTTAATGACAGGAAACACTCGTAACGACAAACATAAAACATTTAACGCATTCATGGACTTGTGAATTGTGTAATTAAATGAAATATGTAGAAACAAAATATCATTGACTTCATAAAAGATTTATTTTTTATAAAGTAACTAATAAGTAACTAGTAAGTAAACTCGTATTATGTATTCTTTAAGTAGGACGAGCTTTTTTCTTTAGTCTGCGCGTCCTTTATCTCGTTTAAATTTAAAGTATTATCAGGAAAACTGCTATCGTTGTTTATTATTATATTAATTATTCACCTCTATTAAGTTTTATAATACTTTGGGCACTGTTACGACATCCGCATCTCGTGGGCGTCCGATCTACACTCATTATAATTCGATGATGCAAAATAACATAAAAATAAATTTAGATTTGCATTCCGGTTTTGAGCAGGAAATTATTAATTGATTATACATTTTGAATTATTAAAAAACTAATTATTTTGAGTTTGATCGCCTAGATCCTATCCTTCTATTATAGTATAGCTTATATGTGCCCATAAGCTCAACTTGTATCAAATGCACCAAAACAAACTTTTGTCACCATCAAAGTTATCTTCAAGACCTCAGTGTTACGGGACCAAAAACTCTTAAATAATTTCTAAAATACTTCACAATATCTATTTTATGGCTGTTATATTTTAATTATGATTTAAGAAGTCATGTTTACTTATTACGCATCGTCCAAACTGCGACAAAAATTCGCGGCGACATCCGCTGCGTCAAACAATGCTTTGTTAATATTTCATAACATATTCACTCCATATTTTTTCCGGCACGCATTACGTGTACAGTATCACAATAAAGTAGTGCACTTATGTTGCGTTTTAGTGACGGTGTTCGCGTAACTTGTGCGGTTCATTGTATGCGTTTGTAAAATTGCTGTATTGTGCAATAAATTGCGAAATTTTTAGCATGTATACAGTATATTGGCCTCTATATAATTTTTCATCTATTAAATGGGCTAAAAATATTGACAAACCAAGCCGGAATTCGTCGACTAAAACTTCACAGTAGCCCTCGCGACTTTTTCGCACTAAAGAAACAACGAAGGAACCTTCCACAATACGGTGACACCATGATATACGTACCCTTGATAATACGAGGACCAGAGTTAACATCTGGAGAAAAAAACCCAACCACAGCTACGACGAATAGACTACAATAGATTAGTCATTAGGGTATTAAAGTAAAGCCTGAACCCCTAGGTAAGGGAAGCTCGTGCTCGGGTGTATATCACTACAAGGAACGAAGGAACCATTCATCATTATTATGATGTTCTACACCAGCGTCTTTAAGCTTTTTTAGTCTGCGGATTCCTAGGAAACTAAGCACAATTTCAAGAACCGCCTTAATAAAAAACGCAGGAATAAGTTTGGGACAATTTATTTTAGTATTACAATTACGAGACTTGCTGGCTTTTATTTATTGATTCAAATGTCCATATAGAAGTTGGCGGACCCCCATACACACACGCGGCCTCCAAGGGTCCGCGGACCACAGGTTAAGAAACACTATTCTACACAAATATTAGAACGCAACCGGTTATTATTGGAATAGGAATTCACTGAAAATGCACGATTTGTGGTAAAGTTCCGGAGCATAATTCTACGCTTCGGGTAAAATCGGCTAGCAAATATTAACCAATATAATACTCGCATGACATTCGATCTCGTCGTTACGGAACCATAACGACCGACTCCGAAATTGTTTCTAGTTTTGTAATGCAAGTTGATAGTCGGGTTTCGTCAAGTGATATTTATGTTTTCACACATGGCAACACTGTGACACAACGGATGAATGCGCGGGAAACTTGACACGAGTGCCTCACGCCGCAGGAGACCTACTGTTTACTTTTTTTGTTGATATTTTTTTCTTTTTTTATGAAAAAGGTTTGATATAAAAAGTTTGTGTTTAATTAATAGTTTAATGTTTCTGATAAGGAAAATAGTTATTTCGGGGATGCTGTGGAACCTTAAAAAGACAGTTTTCGATATTCTCATTCTATGTGTGAGATTAGTGGTTTACTTATTTATTGTTATTTTAAAATACTATTAATTAGGTAGCAATTTGTTTTGTTAGTTTTTTGATCCCTAAATACGATATTCACACGTGGTTTAAGATCTTTATTTCTCATAAAAGAATTAAAATTCAATTACATGAGAAACATATATAAGTAACTATTTTATACAGACGTTAAATCACGAGCAATACTGATTACATGTTGAGGGTATACCGTATATCTATAATTTATTGCAAACTGAGTTCAACAAAAATCACAAGTAAACAACCTTTCAAAGCAATATGTGCAACTGGATGTGACAATGAGCGTATGAGCGTAGTGTAACTTAATGTCGAGCGTGGTAAGATTGTTGATTGAAATAGTGATTTTTCAGCAATTTTTTGAACGCTGGCATAGTTCTAGGGGTAACAAGTTGAACAAACACGCAGAAAGAGTTCGCAGCAACTGTAATATAATTATATCCATAGATGTAAGCCATTTCTAACAAGTCGCTGTTACAATTTTCGAGTGATCTACTTAATTATGTTCAGCTGTAGACCTTCCCTGGCTAATGTTGATATCAACAACAAGGAATCTCGCATGGTAACTCACTTCACGAGATGGAAGACTGATATATTAATTTCAATAACGTTTATAAGAGGAAGCTATCTGGGTCTATTCATATTCATATCTTATAATATAGTGTGAAACCTATTGTTTCAGTCACGTGTATGTTTGTGTATCTGTGACACACGGACCGTAAAATCTACATTTCGTATTAATTCAAATATGATTTGCATTTAAGGCGAGAGTATTCGCAATTAGAGGAAATTTTAGCCCCGCGCCTCAATACACCGCATGGAGCGCGACGTATCTACTTCTACGATTGCGCGGCTCGAGTCTCGACGCGACGCGGGCGCCGCGACGATCGGGGTAGATGACCTTTCACGGCTGCGCGTTCGAAATGTTACTTACAGTATATTATTTCTCTTTATTTTATTTTCATATTCTTTTTTATAATTTTTACATATATATTATAAAAAAAAGACATACATATAAAAAATATTAATTATTAATTACAGTTTATTATTATTACGATGATGAATAGATTGACAATGAAAAATAGTTTTACTTTTTGTATGGAAGTGAACTCAAATCTCAAAATAATTGCCAGATTGAATTAATTTAAATTGTTCGTTGTTTTAGAAATTAAAACTTAATTTCACCTATTAATAAAAAGTTTTTGAAACAAAGGTTCCCTCCGATATCGAATTTGAGACCAATTGGGCCAATAACTAAAAATTTAAAAACAACAGCCGAAACTTTCAATTCCGACTACGTGTATATATGTTTTTCCTTCACCGTTATGGTGCGTGGTGATTGACGATCAATACACACATGAATCCGAAAAGTCAGAGGTGTGCCCCAGGATTTGAACCCGCGGCCACTGTGATGTAGGCAGCCGGGTTTCATCCGTTTCCAACAGGCCACCACGCACTTCGAACGGTTTGATGTTTGAACAAAAAATCTACGGAGTAGTTTAGACCTTTATATATTTTTTATTTATAATACGGTCTTTCTTTACTTCACCGTTGCATTGGTCTAGTCACTAGACCTAGATGATTAGTGTAGGTGTTATTTATTATAATCTGTTTTAAACAAACATCACAATAGGCATGTTGGTTAATTTTCAGAAATGCTGTTATTTTAAAGATAGGCCCACATAGTAAACACGAAAAAATTTTTTTAAGGAAATATACGACAGATTTTCATTAAAAATACGCAAATAAAAATAGGTTTCACTATTCCCACTAAAACGCTCCAAGCTGTCACGTGACTATAATCTAGGTAACCGATCGGGTCCTGAATCTCGCGTTCCATCAAAATGAACTCAGTTCTTACGATAGAACTACTTACTTTAATGAATCAAGTGTCTATTGTGGTGAAAATCGAAAAATATTTACATTGCTGTTACAAATTATCGAGAGTAATAGCTTACCGATGATACTTCCTACTGGTGCCGCCCGATCCATGGCGCCAGCGAGCTGCTTTCGCATTTGTAGTCACGTGATAATGGGTAATGAATCAAAAAACTATTTGAAATATTTTTATTTAATTTATGAAGAACAGTTAGGTTCGTATGGAGGTAGATTGACCGTGGATTAAAACTTAGGCTACTTTTTATCCCGAAAAATGTAGTGTTCCCGTAGGATGAGGGAGGAATTCCGATATATTTGTTACTTTTTTGTACTCAAATGAATGGAATGGGACTGGATTTACATATATTAGTGAGAATTATTTTTTAGTGGGAATGAGACGGAACAATGCGGGATATCACGGCACGGGACGGGATGAGATTTTTTAGTAAAGATAACTACGTAAACGATGTTACGGGCAGAAGCTACATAAAATATAATAAAAATAAATTACTCAAATTATATTCTTAGAAAAAAGAAGCGCGACTCCGTAGTAGTTTATTCGGACCAGTAGTATTATTATGGTTATTATAAAATGACGTAAATAAAATCTTATTCTCTGCTTTACAGTTAAAGAAATAAGGATGAATTTTGAACAAAAGAGTTGTACATTTCTTATCTGTATCTGTTATACATGGCGTAAGGTCGTAAGTGAATGTTAGTACATTCTAAATCACGTTTTATTCGTAGGAAATAAGGCATCGTTTACGTTGAAATTATAAAACCTTTACATCGTTTTGTTTATGGTTTAGTCAGTCGATGCCATATTTGAGTTTGGTTTTTGTTCGTGAGTCTGTTCGTCTAGTGTATTGTTGATCGAAGGTTAGAATCCCGGGTCGGGGAAAGTGATATTAGATTTTTTTATTATGTATCAGCCCGGAGATAAAAATTTGTGCCCGATATAGCGATAGGCTCGGCCCTTATCACATCAAGATGTGATCGCCCTGCATGTTCCCTGTGTGAGTTCCTGGTGAAAACCAGGGGAGACGAGACGAGACGAGACGCAGGTGTGAGTTTATGTATGTCTGAATTTGAATAAATAAATACATAATCCTGACCCCACACTAAGATCGAGTCTTGTGTCTTGGGTATCAGGAACGATGAAAGATTTTTCGGTCTGACAAACACCCAGACCCGAAACAAATATTTGTTTCGGTTCGGGGATCGAACCCGCGGCCTCTCGTTTTACAGCCGGCGTCAAATCAACTGCGCCACGGAGGCTGTCAAATAAGAATACCGTATAATTAGACATAGTAAATTATTATATCACAGCGGTAAAAGTCGCGTCATTGGTGGTATAGTGGCAGAGGGTTTGACAGTGAAGTATGAGGTGCTGGGTTCGATTTTCTTGTAGAGGACTCAACTTTGTGTTTTTTACAAAAAGGAAACATGAGTTGCCAAGGATTAGAATTGTGCCCGGTATGGCAATATCCTATCATGTATTGGGAATGAAATAATCTCGTGCATATAAAAACTCTATTTACCCCCTCAGGGATATCTATATCCCCGCATACATAAAGAACCGCTTGTCTACATGCGATTGTGTACGTATTATTTCCAAAACAATAGACTAAAATTCAAGAGAATTCATAAAAAATATACATACATAAACACACGCCTTTTTCCCAGAAGGGGTAGGCAGAGGTGCTACCAGAACACCCACGTTTCGCCTTGTATATTCCGTCCCACGATGTGTTAGGGGGCGAGCCTATCGCCATATCGGGCACAAATTCCTGGCTCCGGGCTGATAATAAATAGAAAAATCCAATATCACTTTACCCGACCCGGGATTCGAACCCGAGACCTCAGCTTTGCAATCGTACCGTAGTACCACTATGCCACCGAGGCAGTCATAAAAAATATAACTTATTATCACATAGATATTTTGTTACAATACGGAATAGAACAAAAATATTATATCACCAACATTAGTTAGTCATGTAGTGGGCACGTGGCGTACGCCGCGCCAAATTCAAAATCAGGATTTGATTTTTTGTTGTCAAAATGTACGGCGCTGCGCGGCGCTACGAAATTTGGCGTGCGTCTTGCTTCGAAGACGTCCCGCTGGGGAGTGAACAGACGCGCCGAGCGCGAAGTGCGGCGGAACGGTGGGAAAAATCACATTATTTTGGAATAGAGGGGGTGGATTTTTAATAATCTAAAATGTTTTGCCCGAGCCGCCTAGTGCATAACTTGCTTGTTATTATGGTATATTTTTTATTATTTTAAAGTGAATATTAAGCTTATCATCTTGAATCGAAATATCGGTTTAGACCTATCTTTGAGATTTTTTTTGATGCTGCAAAATGTATGCAATCGTGTATCGGTTGCCCGACACGTCTAGGTCAAGTATTGTAGAATAACATATATTTTTTTCGAATCTCAAATATGGTTAATGCCTTAATGAAATGGATTCGAAAATACCGTTTTTGGGAAACCCCCGCCTTAAAGTATCAAAAGGTCGCCATTTTGACTGATCATTTTTATTTTTTTCTGTTCTTTTTAGTTTAAAATTAATATAATTGTGTTTTTAATAAAAAACACTTGGACATTTTATATCCTAAGAACAACGAACTATATAGAATATAAAAATAAATAAAAAATACAGTTTGATGTATACAAAAAATAAACTGAAAATTGATGTGTGTTTTAAATGTATTCAAATATAAACCTGTAACCACTATACATGTACAGAAACAGTATTAAACAAAATCACACAAAAGTCATTTTTCAAAACGTCATAAATTCACACTTGAACTGCAGCTCCCAGTATTGTGCAAGGCGCGTGTAAGCGGGTGAAGTGAACCGCGCGTCGTGGAGGGCGGTGCAAGGACGGTGGGGGGTAGTGACCTTCACGCACCGACCTCTCATCGCGCCCGATCGTCTCGACACAGGCGCCATGTGTGCAGCCACTGCGCATGCATGTCGCAGGCAAAGTTTTATTATAGACAAATTATTTAAAATTCTCGTAAGGAATATCTAACTATAGCAACTATTCAGGCAAATGAGTGACTCCCTAAACTATGAAAGTTTAGAAGTATTGAACTGATGAAAATGCGAGGATGCGATGGAGATTAAAAGTCTATGAAGGGAAAGTGATATGCAAGAATCGAGCAAAATGGAGACCCATATTTAAGGTTAAAAAAATATTACAAAGTATTTACATTTTACACCATATTCGTATGTCTTCCGCATCATCAAGCTGTAAAATATTTTTCCAGCCCACGTGTTTCCTTTTCATAAACATGCGTTATTTAAGCGAAGCATGGAGAAGCAATTGACCATACATTAATGTGCCAAATGAGCAGATAATGATCTCAAATTATTCGAAACTCTATAGGGTCATGCTGCACTTACTATTACATGTAGTACAGTCATTAAATGCGTCACACAATGTCTGGGATTCAATCTAAACATCAATATGAAAATAAAAATGTTCCATCCACAACAATACATAGTTAAACCAAAACAAATTGTATGTACAGTAAACATATAAATTTCTTCTGCTTTATATTGAGAACACAATGGCTACAATAGAAGGTGTATAGCTCGCGTTGCTGAGCGGTGACTAATAAATAACAGTATTATAGCTAGGCGTCTATGATACTAAAATGATTGGAGTGTGTTCCGATTCATATTGTATAGATTTATCACACGTTTTTCTAATCATATGGTTACATTTAATAGTACATCGAAAAACGGGTAAGCGCTCAGCTGATGGTAAGTATCGTCATGTACTCATATGCCTTTTGCTCATTGATAGACGGGACTTCGCTACAATTTAAAGGACTCAGGCCATTGTCTACCGCTCTGGCCTAATGCCAGTTACCGAGCTCAAAATTTCATAGAAGTTCTTGTAAAAATCTCTATCACATGCAGGTCCTTACGATGTTCTGTTTTACTGTTAAAGTTTCACAATTGAGTAGTAGTATGAAAAAACAAAGAAACAAAAATAATTATGTACTAATTTCCATTATTTTACGACAATCTTAAAGAAACATTTAAACAGACCGGCAAATTAAGCAGAATTAAAACGAAGTTCACGACCGCTCGTATTTAGAAATGACATAACAATTAACAACCGGCCGGCAGTAAACAATGCAATCGATCCGTAATTACAAGCAATAACTATTTCATAGTATTGTTTCCTCATACACACTATGATTAATTTTAAATATATTACATACGTTTATTCCGCATTTATGTACTTAGTTCCGCCTAATAGAGCGAGAATTATTTAAATATAACTGTGTATTGTCTCTGGCGAGATTTGCTCCGAAGATTCAACTCTCTCTCTCTCTTTAGCCACAAGAAGTCCATTGCTGAAAATAGGCCTTCCCTATAGATCGCCACAGACCCGTTGGAAGCGGCCTGCATCCAGAAACTTCCTGCGAAGATTCAACTATAGTAATCAATTTAAGCCTAAAATTGATCGTTGCTCGCTTTGTTAATGTAAGAAAACATTTTCGTTAATTAATACACTTGGAATTGTTTTATTTTATGGATGTTCCACTTGTCTATATTTTCTTTTTACTTAAATTACGGCAATCGTTATATTTTAACTCCAAGTTAATGTTCAATTAATGTAATTGGTGTGTTGCTGTGTTAATGAAATTAATTAAATGAAGTGGAGAACCTGCGCTTCCAATAGATTGAAAATACAGATAGGACACACCACTCTATATTGAAGTAAAGTGTTTAATGTGTATTTATAGTTAATTACAGCTAGCGTTTAAAGTGAAAGAGAACGTCGCAGAGGAACCTAGATATTTGAGACTTCTTCACTAGAATTTCAATAGGCCATACACAGCTACAGGGTTTTAAGGAATATAAAAATCTCCTCATAACACGCCCATCAATGAAACCACATCTGCGAGTAATTTACTTAAATGGCAAAATGAACGAATTCAACTACACTCTAGCTAAGAAAAAATGCATAGATTAAACTTTGTACAGATTGCAAGCCTTACAAAGAGTCCCATACAACGGATTCTTCATTTTCTACAAAGAAAATTGCGAAGATGATTGATGCGTCCCACAATAACAATCCGCGCTATTGTTTAAAAAAATAACATCTGCAGCACAAAATAAACAAACACGTGTTTTGTTGAAATTCACAAAAGTAAAGACAAGCAAATATAAACGACATGGGACGCGCCACGTGGTCAAACGGTGAGATTATACCGTCTAAACCTGTTTCTATAAACTATTCATTGGAACTAATTCGATTAATTTCGTACATTGAAATGTTTTTATAGCTTTGTGTAAGATCGAGCTGTGTGGTCACGTGCATATCCTTAATATGCATTAGCAAAAAAAGTTGGCAATAAAAACTCTGACCATTAGAGGTACATGGTAACAAATTATATATAAAAATTGAAATAAAACATTCGATTTATTTCAAGAATTTATTTTAAGTATTCTCTTACGGACTTTATCGCGAATTTAATTTAATTTTTTAATTTCCGACGTTTCGATTACAGTTTTCGTGGTCACGGGGCGGACTGAGGTATTAGTCATCCGTAATAATCCGTAATTAACATTCGCGTAAATCTAAGAAACCAATATATAAAAATGTATATATTTTCATGTTAGCGTTAGCATGTTCATTGCTAGAAAAGTAGAAAAGGATGACGTCAGGCAAAAATAGGCACAAACTAATTATCATATTCTGCAACATGAATAAGTGATGTTACACCAACCCCGTTTAATTCTAGAAAAAAAATGTTATTGAATAATAAATACCATATGGACTATATAGCCTAACCCCTCTCAATCGATTCTCTCGATTGTAGAGTAGGCCCGTGCCCAGCAACCAAAAAATCCCCGCATTTTCCTCATTCCTGATACATGCGACAAAATTCATACAAAACCGTCGACGGTTACATTGCGCATTTAGTTTCAATGAATAGCATATTCTGTAGTACTTGAATAGCTATGTATGCGCCAGTGTGATTGTTGTCAAGCGTGAAGCACCTGACCGCGCCGCATGTGGGTTAAATGGCGAATGATAACCACTCACTGAACGCTTATCAATGCGTGAACTTCGACGACAACGTTACTTAGTATTGGTATTATAGGCGATTTTGATAAAGATTCTCTCCGATTTAACCATTGCTATGTATTTCCAGGTTTCTGAAACAAGTCTATGATTGATTCCCAGATCGGCCAAATCTCTATGCATGTCTATTAAATGTTACAAAAAACTAATTGTGCTTGCTATGTCTTTATTGTCTTCAAATTACTATGCTATAATGCTAATAGGTTCAGACTGTGATGTTCATGGTGTCTATTCTTATTTGATTGGCATGTGGTATTTGCCTGTAAATAATTGTTGCTCTTATGCATAATTATTAAATCACTATACGATATTGATGTAAGAATTAGAGTTAGCAATTGTTGGTAAATCTGTTAAATAAAATAAATTATATCGTAAAAGAATGAACTTATCGAGGCATGTACCAACTCATATTCTGCAGAGTTAATTAATAGACAATCTATATGTATTATGCTTTACGGAGTGTTATTTTGTTGAAGTATTACTATTTTTATTTATAGTTATAATAACAACTAATATTTATTATCTTGTTTGAATATCGTCTAATAATTGAGCACATAATGTTTGAATACCGATACATCGCAAGTTCAAGCAAATACACCATGAAGGCGCAACCGAGCTACTCAAAGGGTTCAATTAGCCACAGTAAAATCAACTCTAATCCACAGTGTTTAAGTTGATAATAATGTGAATCCTCATGTGTCACGAACCGTGTCTGTGGGAGAGACAGACCAAACAATGAAGCGCGGAATGTGATACAAAAAAAATCTATGTATCGATGTCTTTTTTTTTATACTAATTTGACTTGTCTATTATATTTTGCGCGAGGCATGGTGATAAGCTCATCCATCACATCTTAGCAGTTCTCCTTACCCCATAAAATATGATGATGATGGTGATGTGATCGTATATATGTACATATTAAAAATATAGGGACGGCACTATAATCTTTATGTTTTCCTAATAATACTAAAAAGTCAACAATATGTACAAACATTTCGGACCGCAAGTATATTTACAAAACTGCGGCGAAACATCGGAAATATTTAACTTTTTTTAAAGTATCGACACAGTTGTCGATACTCGCCAACTCAGACATCCCCAGCGCGGAATGTGATACGAAAAAAAACTTAGAAATGAATGACAGGGACAGAGAGGGGGAACGTGTAACTACGGGGAAGCGGGGAGGGACCGGGAGCACGCAGCGCGCTTCCGCCGAGGGTCGGAGGGACCGCAGACCTACATCACAACAGGTGAAGGGTTATATTCAAATTACCGTGTCCACACTTCCTGCGAACCGTTGAAATGCAATCTTGAGACTGTTGAGCACGGTCTAATAGGCCCGCACAAGGAAAGTTTTACCTATAATTTTTTAAAGTTGATACGAGTTTGAAAGAATGGACAACACTAATAAATGTCAAACTGTATTATATTGTGTCCTGTGACTTTTGACTTTTACATACATACATAAACACACGCCTTTTTCCCAGAAGGGGTAGGCAGAGGTGCTACCAGGACACCCACGTTTCGCCTTGTATATTCCGTCCCACGATGTGATAGGGGGCGATCCTATCGCCATATCGGGCACAAATTCCTGTCTCCAGGAATTTGTGCCTCGAAATAAATGTCAACACCATGGTGTTTTAACGCATATAGTTGCCTCTCATTCGATACTCTATTAAAAAATACAACACTTATCTCATTAAAGAAATCAGTACATTACATTAGTAAAATTCCTAGAAAATTCTCGCTTAACATAAAATTCCGACGGCCAATCCGCTGTTACTTAACTCGAAGAATGTTGAAATGCAAACGATGAGGTAACCGCGCCACAGCTCCACACGTAACCATTATCCAACTATTGACGAGACGCTAACTCATGCGATTAACTGCGTGTAAGATCACGCCAGGGTACCTGAAGGGGTAGGCTGAGGTACTAGAGCCTCGTAAAGTTCAGTGAGTTTTTTTTCGGACTAAGATGATGGGGGTTAGTTTATCGCGGTGTCGGGAACAAGTTCCAGGGCAACTTACTTATAAACGGCTTTATTCAAAGACAGTTTAAAAACCTTTTAGCTATCGAATGTTTTGTCCCTTTCGAACGACTTTTGATTTAACTTTGAGTGAAGAAGACAAAACATTCCATTCCTAAAATAGGGTTTAAAACTGTCTGTAGATAAGGCCGTGAGTGATTATTAAAAAATACAATCTCATAATAATTACTCATCGGATAATCGAACTGAGGATCTCTCGATTCAAAGTCCTACAACATAAAAGGTGTAAAAGCCTCACCCGCAAACTTACATTTTATATCACAGCAAAAAGTGAGCATATTTTTGCACTTCTATATTAAAGATAATCTATGTGCATAACTATTGTACTGCATCAATTTCCTAATTTTAAATTTTAAAAGTCTTGCTGTGACATATATTTACATATTTACAAGCAAGTCACGTACTACCAAAATTTATATTTGCGATCCTACTTAACTTGCAAAAATGAGATACCAATTGAATGAGATCAGATCCAAACAATCGTAAAATATGCTGCTTATCATGTTTAGTAACTTAACGCGAGATGATCCCAAACTTTTATCTTTCTGACAGGAGCAGTAATCTGCTAGCTAAGAACAAAATACACTCAGTAGTCACATGCATTGTCCTAACTCCACACTAAGTCTTGTGACGTTGGAATCAGAAGCTACGAGAAACATTTCGGTCTCAAATGGTGGTACTATAGCTGTCTTGCCTGGCCAACAATAGTTTAAGCGCTGGGTTTTATGACGCGTTGGTACGTGCGCTGGGATAAGAGAAGGTAAGAACCATGCACAGTAATCAGTATAGTTCATTGGACGGTTAGCCAGTATGGATTGATGAAGTGAACACATCAAGCAAATAAAAATTCCCAAAGGAAAATAGACGTGTTCCGCTTATTTGCATAATTCACACCACTTTTATACAATTAAGACTGCTTCAAACTAGTTCAGGAAGTCATTTACATAAGCCGAATTATAAACTGTATTTGTTACTTTTTCTATATTGTGGCCAATTAATCCTACCCAATTATACTGGTACAAATAAAAGGAATAGATAAAAATATGATTCATGAACAGTGTGCTGACACACGTAATCGTCCAATATTGTAAAACGTCCCATAATCCTCATGGAAAAATCTTAGTTATATTTAAGTAGGATTTGAAAATTACGCAGCTGAGGTAATCTTCATACGAAGACGTCATCAACAGACAACCAACACACTATATACATACACATTATTAACTATACTATAGTACAAAATGTTATATTCGATGACAATGATATAGGCCTATATATGTCATTAACTTCACGGCTGGAAGGAGTTAAGGCCTCACTCCACTCCCCTGGCCTAGTGCGGGCTAGTGAATTTAAAATGCCTTTGAAACTCGCGTGAAGAACTCTTCGGTATACAAATTGGAAGCAGATAATATTATCTGAATAAACGATAATTTTGAATGTTTTGTATTGTATTGTTGTTACGATATAGCGCTTATAAATACAGAATTAGAACATATATTTTACCAGGAAAATTATAACTATCACGAAATACGTAAAATGTCACAAATATTACACATATAAAAATTAACAAAACGATGGAACACGCAGTTATTTTATCCTTGTATTGTAGTCTTATTCAATCAATTGTAGATTTTTTTCTTTTCTTTTTTCATGTCTGACCAATTTGCTGAGTCAACGTAAAATCAAATTTTACAGACACCGGATTTTGCAGACAAAACCAGAGCTAGAACAATTCTTGCGTCGAGACCGGCATACAAATCGCTAACTCCTCTCGATAAAAAAGTAAAAGTACTGTGTTGAGGACTCGGCGACTTTCACTGCGCTTCTTGACACCGATCTGTTGCGGAGATGCACATGCCGAGTGAAAGCCGAACGGGTTGCGCTGCGGGTTCGAATCCCGGAACAGGAAGTATCATCGATACCGCAAAAGAAAACTGATTAATCATCTCGACGAGCGACAAATCTTAGAACACTGCAAATAATCCCAAATTTGTAAAAAATCTCAGTCGTGTATAATAGGTACCAGTAATTTTTTTACAGATGAATCAATCAAAACAAATAACTCACGTCAGAGATTAGATTAAGAGGAAGAAAATATACTAATATAGCTTTTTGGCTTGAAGATCGCAAAATTAAACTTAATCAAGCGAAAAAAAAAGAATCCGCTTCGATTGAATGTTATAACAGCTATTAGTTTGTTTTTTTTTGTAACAATCAAATGTAATATAAAAATATTTAATAAAGCAATAACCGTTTATTCGTTTTATTGTTTTTTTTCGAAACTCCGATTTTTTTTCGAGTTCAGTTGGATTGTTATATACTACAGGATGACAACTGTATAAGTCTATGTCCTTACTTGCTCGCCTTAGATATCCTTGTTAAGTCTGGCCCTAAAGAGCCCTAGATTACATAGCGCTCTAAAAGCATACAATTCGGTTACAAATTCTGTTTATTACTCGTATAATAACTCCATGTCACATACTTATCTATTCGAATACAAATGGTGAAGAAAGAAATATTCTCTTGCGAAAGGATGACTACGTAATAATGGAATTTATTCATAGCAATCATCCAGTCATATGACAGTAATTAAATGTATTTTAATTAAAAGTATTTACGTAACATCCTCATGCATTTCTTAAAATAAACATGCACGTACGATTCCCCATAAGTAAGGAAAAACGATGCAATTGCTCCATGGAATATGTTCGACAGAAATAGAGCGTTTCCCAGATACTAGCCAACAGGGCGCTCATTAATGTTTCGACGGCCTATCTGTGTCCGACAGAATTATTATTTCCAACAAGCTAGAACGTAAATAAACCGGTATTAGAATACTGTTTACCTGTTTGATCTATTTTGTCTATTAGCAGAGCAGTGTCTATAACGCACCTCGTAATCAAGATATCTTCTCGACTGCCTACAGACGATTTTCTCACCAATTTACAATGTCACTACACGAGGTATTGGGACTCTGTTCGATTTGAATGTAAATAGATGACACATGTAGCGCTATTCTACAAGCACATAATTCATTGTCTACGCAACTCAAATAGGCTAGCACGCATACTAGACAAATAAACCCAACTGATAGATTGGCTTTTCGAAGCTATGAAAATAATGAATTCATATATATTATCCTTCAAGCCTTTTATCTTTGTCTGTGTGAATAGCCTGTGCTTAAACTTAACGGGTAGTTCAACACAGACCTCGCAAATACCATTGCTTTCGCTTTTCGCACATTCATGAATCGTTGTCTATCACTGTTTTATTTTTACTGTGACCCGAACTTGAGTATGGAACTTTCTAGATGTTCTTAAAAGGTCAATTTGAACGAACAAATTTAAAAAAGAACAGTTTTGTTCAAAAGGCGCAAAAGAAGTCTTGCAATTAGGACTTCCAGTTTTGGACATTTAATGACTCAAAAAAATATTTGATTGTGTTTAAAAAAAACAATAAAGACTAAAATATAATTATGTGACATGGCATTGAAATAACGACGGATGTGTCCATTCATTTAAAACTCGTTTTGAAATCGGACATTTTAGTATCATGCGTGCGATTCAAAGTATTGTAAAACTACCATTTAAAACATGGTAATATAATTCTAACTACAAATTAATATAATCTTCGCGAATTAAATTGAGTGCTAGCGTGATGTGCTAAACGCGCAAAAAATTCAAGTAATGTGTGTCTTGGCCAAATTTTAATTATGTTCGTTACGTTTAAACATATGTTTGTTGTTAGTACCTACTTATTTCGGACTTGGTAAAGTATTTTCGTTAATCAACCGGCTAGTTGACCAAAAAAATATGTAATATACTAATACCATGTTATAAGAAAGTAAGTTAAAGGACATTAATGTAGTAAAATTTATCATTTAAGTCCAAGGGAAGGCGAAACAATCGATAAACTAAATACTAAATACCGTAAAAACGCCTTTCAGTACTAACGATGTTACAATAAAATTAAATTAAAGAAATCAATTAAAAATCAGTAAGCATTGAGTAATTAATTAATATTGTTAATTAATTAACTGTGAGTACGTGATGGACAACACAAATAAAATTCAATTCCAATATGGACCCAATGCATTAAATACTTTTTATAAAGTTATCTCGTAATTGTTTAAATGAAAATTCTACATATTTGAATTTCGAGCTTTCTGGATATCGTGAGAACTAAAAGATTATTGTAATTTGTTACATTTTTGTGGGCCCGGAACTTTGTATACTAATGGTATTATTAATGATTTTTTTATTAGGAATTTTAATTAAATAATGAACTTTAGATATCAACACGAGTGAAGATTAGTATTGTTTGTAGAAGTTTAGAGCATGTGACAGAAGTCGTTTTAATTAAGCGATGACCTAATGTATAAATTAGTGCTTCCTCTGTTTATTTTCCTTGTTCTAGACAAGAATGCAAATTTCGAAAATCGCATTAATTATTCACAATACTTCAAATCGCCTTAGTATTGTAATGACAACGTGAACGGGTTGCGAACCGTGATGGATTTGGTTTGATTCCCAGGTCAAATAATTTCTGGCTCAGCAATAATTGTACTGTACATACGATTTTTGTTTTGTTTTTCTATTTAACTAATTAAATTTAAAATATATTTTTCTCAACTATCGATTTAGGTTAATTTAATTTGAATACATTAAAATTAGTAATGAGAGGTATACAAAAAACCGTTTAATCGACATTAAAATGAGTTCAACAAAAACAGAATGGTTCATTTGATACCATTTAAATTTACATATTTTTATCTACCATTTTGTTCCATAGACACAGGAAAGTTTTTGAGAAAAACATCTATAATTGAATATCTATCACTTAAGATATAATTATGAGTGAGTGTATGTTTTAAAATATTTTTATGGCGTCGACGCTAACCTGGCCAATTTAAACGCTGGGCCATAAATAGTAAAGCAATATAAGTAATGTAGGCAGAAACCTATGCCATATTTATGGAGTTGGCTATATAACGATCACACGTCAATCATAAAACTGTTAATTTATATGCTTCGTTGTTCCTATGAGCAAAATTACTATATTTTTATCAGATACATTTTGCTAATATATACAGACTATACGCATATTCGAAGATTTGCACATGGACATGTAAGAAGCGCTTGCGTTCATGTGTGCTTAAATGCGTCGACTCTGTTTTATTTTTATTCACTTAATCGAATTTCAATAAGCACAAACGAGCAAGTTTACATTACTTTATCTATTTATCAATCTCTATTACTAAAATTTCAAAAATATCTCAACTGCAAATAAATATGACAAGAGCGTGGCTCTACACTGGAAGTGGTAGAGTCGTCGCGTTTCGTTCCGTGAGTGAGTTTGCCGGATGCCCAATACCCCCTTCCTACTCCCATCCTTTGTTCTTCCCGCTCTCTTCCCAATTTGATGGACCGGCAACACATCCATGATCCAGCGTTGTGGATGTTCATGTGCAGTGACCATTTTGGTTTGCTCCTTCGCCGGACGTATGCAATAAAAAACTGCACGTCTGTTAGCGGATGTATCAAGCGCAACGCAACAGGTATTGCTAGTAGAGCGTCGACGCGACTCACTGGTTCTCCTTCAAATAAACTGTTCACACGTGACTAAAGTTTAGGAAATTAACGGTCAATACAAGGGGATCATAGCTACAGTTTGTATTCAGGAAACTGTGTTACGCAATTTTATCATATATGGATATATTTGTATGCGATAGGTCAGTTGTGTGCGACTGGACAGCTAAACCGGAGATCGCTTATTTAAACAATAGAAACTCATAGCTAGCTCTTCGTTGATACATAAGTATTGCATATATTATTTTCCTAGTTCATTATTGTTTAGTAATTTATTGAAGGAAAACATAGAGTTTAAAGTGAATTCTACCGACCGCAATAGATAATTTTATTAATTAAATCTGATAGGCCTTGTCCTGAGAGAATTAATGAATAGTATAAAAGTCATGTTCTTCTGATCTCGGGTATAGATGGGACGACTAACAAGTGCAGGCAGATGAAGTAGAAAACAATATTCGCATCTCATATGTCGGAATTATTTAGTAATCACTCGATAAATTCTGCAGGCCGACATTATTGTGCCGATAGACAAGATTTAATCATATATGCGTCGATATATCATATCTTTGATGGCACAACACTAACCACAGGATGCAGTACAGCCACTTTATCGAAATACATAGTACGAGTATAAAAAATGTTCCGGTATTGATTAATTTCCCGGAAGATTGACGTTACGTAGACAGGTCGTAAAATGGTTAACAAATTGATTATAGAGCATGCATATAAGACATTCCGCTCTGAAAGTAATGCAAGTATAAAACAGTGATACTACTTTCAGCGAATTTGATCATAAATTCCATATAATAAAATGTCAGTCCGTGCGCTTCTCTGATGCCGAGATATCTTTTCAATTATTGCTGGCGCTAAACATTAGCATATAAGGTAAATACTTGCATAAATCCACATCATATTAAAAAAACAAACAAGGTTAATTAACATTAAACAAATGGAATCAGACATGATGAAATGCGTTGTTTTAGTAAAAGTTGAATTTCTAGAGAATAATTGAATTACTATTTTCAATCGCTTCATGAATGTTAGGTTTGAATACTTTTACTTCGTGCTTTCTCGTCTTTATGATTTTGATTTTAAAGATAAGTCAGATCTGTGGTTCTGGGTTTATCTGTAAAAGCAAATTAATAAAAATGTTTGTGTAAGACGTAAGTGCATTGTACATAATATATATATTTAACTTTTTTTCAAAATTACTTAATTTTTAATGTTACTACTTTTAAGCATATAAAAATATATGTCCAACATTTAATATTAATGAACCTTTAAAATATCATCTTCCGCGTGTTTTTACATCAACATTATGCGCTCTTGTAATAATATATTTTTAAGCTGAGATAATTATCGATTACGATTTTTTATAATGTACTTTAGAACTAATTTTAATGTTTTGTAATCACAGATCTTGAGTATTTTCGGTAATATCATTATATTTAGTAAGGTTGCCCTTTGCAAATGTATCTTGACGATCATTATGGCATCTTGAATTAAATCCAAAAACTTTGAGCGCACTGGTTGATTGGCAATTGTTATTACGAAATATTACGTTATTCACGAATTTATAACTTTATACGATCTTATACTAATATGGTATAGTGTAATTAAGAACAGTGTTAAGTAGATGTTAATGTTTTCCGGCGGCTTCAATCGCCAGTAAGAAGACTATGAGTTTGGTGTATACGAAACGATTCGGTCGAATGATTCACCTTGAACCAATTACACAACAGTTTCTTTAGATCATCGAGCATTCGATCTGTCTCGTGTGATACGGTAAATGCAAGCACTATTACCTGCTTCATTAAAACAACACGTATACCTGAGCAAATAAAACGATCGTTGTAATTTATCCAATAAGATAATGCGCAAACCATTTCGAGAAATATCGTACCGGTTTAATGTTACTAATTATGAAACACGAATATTTAAATTGATCGTTTGTTTGTTTTTAATTTGTACACGTTTTTATATAATCTTGCTGATTACTTTATATAATCAGTATGTTAATGTATTAAAAGGTTTAGCTTGGGGTGAAGACTTTTTGACTCTCAACGATAAGTCGATATTTTGTAAACAGTAAATACGCTGCTGTTATCAAACTTCATTTATATTTAGTTATCTATCAAATCCTTACACCCATACATACTTCCTATGCAATTTGTGTCGTGTACTCGCGTGGCACTTGTAATGTGTTGCCAAACACATTGTAACAGGTAGATACGTGCCGCTAATACTGCTCGGAGTAGGTGCAGTGTGAATGCGTGTTGTAATCAACACAATACGTTATCGACGCTTTTTACCTGATCGTAACAACTAACTCGACGTTGCAGGTGCAGTGCACGCCGCACCGAGTACCACTCTTACGACCGCGGTTTCACAACCTAACACGACTGACCTGGATACCGTACACACGAGATAGGGACTTCATAAGAATAACAGATAAGTTATCGACACTTACCTCTGGCCCAGCCGGTAGGGACGTTGCCAAGATAAGCCACTTTGTACACGGGATCTGGATCGCTGATGCGCACGCTGTTGGAGCGGCGCAGCAGCTTGCCGATCCCACGGGACAGGCGACCGATGGCGCGCGCCGTGAAGTCCTTCCCCGATAGTCCCTCCGCGAGGCACACCTCCGCAGGGAGGATGGACTTGCCCTCCTGCAGGCGGTGTCCGATGAGCCGCGGCATCGCGAGCGGCAACGACTTTTTTCTTTCCGGCGTCAGGGTCTTCGCCTGATTCACGCTGTACACATTGCAGTTCTTTTTGAAGCCGTGGGAGTTGGCATCTTTGGTAGTGTCTGCGTGGTCGGCGCGCGAGTGCGGGGCGTGCGCGTCAGTATTGAGGTTCTCGCTGGAGGCGGTGTTGTTGTTGGCGCAGTCGGTGAAGCCGTCGCTGTGGCGCCTGTCGCTGGAGCGCCGCTTGAGCAACGAGGGGTTGCGCAGTAGGATGCTAGTTTCGCTGGAGCTGCGGTTTTTAAGGATGTGTATCTTCTTGACACGCGTGACGGCGCAGTCCACCTCGTCAGCGCTCACGGTGCGCTCCGTCTTGCCCTCCTCGTCCAGGAAGCGCACTCGCAGACCGTTAGGCTTGCAATCGTTCGTATTTTTTTCCGCATCTTGCAATCTTTCTGTTTGGCTTTTTGCGGCCGTGTCGAGGCAATGTCGCTCGTTTTCTCGAGCCATTTTAGTGTAGCCGGGGTTGGCCGTCACCACTATTACATTCTGACAAGCGATCTCAGTGGTTCCCTTCGGCGTTCCCACGTGTCCGGCGGGAGGCTTCACGTCGGCCTCTCCCCTGCACGCGAGCGACGCGGGCTGCGGCTAATAAATAAAGCACACATACACAACGAGTAGTACACAGTGCACAGCTCGTCCGTTAAAGAACGACACCGGTTTGGAATGCAGCCTTCTCTACACTCAATGCACTTGTTCGTCTGCGGGTGAAAATGTCGACAAAAACGGTAACAATTAAAATTCTTGGAGATTCACTCGTACACAATAACCGCGGGAAGCGTGTTCGATTCGTGCTAAAAACACTAATAAGTCACTGCAAAGTATCGGGCGAGAGGGACGCGCGTACGACGGCGATGCGTGCACGTCGAGCGGCTCGCGGCAACCGAGTGGCGCGGGCCGACGCGGCGGCGGGCGGCGCGGGCGAGCGGCAACACGGCGCGGCGGCGCGGACGCAACGCGGGCCCTCCTGCCTCCACCACACTACACGGCTTTGATTCTAATAATCAAAGCACATCTCCACGATAATGCCACTTGTCAACGTTGTGGATCTGAAAACAAAAAATATGTATTGTTTTTGCGGCAACATCAGAAATGCTCCGCAAGCGAGACACGATCAAACATGAGGCAACAGTACGCGGCCCAAATAGAATAACAGCTAACAGATGCTGTGTATGTTGACTCCCGATTATATACGGTATACTCGTAATTGAATTGAACAATTAAAAGACATGGCTTTAAAATTCCGCAATAAATTAATACTAAATAGCAATTCACATCAAGGAAAAATACAATAAATTATGCCTCTGAATATGTCATGATCAGATCGATTGAATGCAATTTATGCACCGGAAGATAAGTACTTTCTCGGTATTTGTGATCTGAAAAGGTCACAGAAATGTACTCCATCAGGTAACCCCTTGTTGATGTAAGTCACATTTATCAAGTATTTAATAGGGTTTATCAAAAGGACAGAAAGATTAAACAATTTTATACGGCTTCCTTGATTTAAGCAAAAATGTATGTATGTGCTACGTATAGCTAGTAAATAAGAGTAAAATTCTTAAAACATAAACCACACGGATTGTGCTTCGACTGAATAAGTTTGATCCAGGACCAAGGTTCCCTTTGGACCAGTCGCTTTTGCTTTGCTTGACAAAATAATTTTCTTTAAACTTGCAACAGAATTATTTAAAAGGTTTTGTTGTTGTAAAACCTTGAAAAAGTTTCATACATTGGCGAAACTGATATGTCCCAAATTAACAAAAGGACGCTAACTAAACGCGGGCCCAGACTCCAGAGGTAGGCAGACACAACAAAACAAAAGCGACATCTAGCGAAAAACACGAACTTTGGACGCTGACCTTGCCACATCCCGCACCGCGATAGTGAAATTCGCTGGCCGACATAATTATGCAACCACGCAACGATGCGTGGTTCCACAAAACATCAGAGTGAAACCATTCGCCGCGATACACTACTGGACATTTTATGCTACTAATCTTTGGACATCCAAGATTGCACTTTATTTCTCGAGTGGATGATATGGTCAGCAGCTATCAGCATTAATGGCCCCTGGGAAAGACTTTGGGAAGGCATAAAAACTGTTGCGCATAGTTATAAAAAAAATGTTTGATCTAAACTGCAAGACAGGGTTCCTACAATGTATCTCATGATAAATGTAGAGCAACGTTTCCCACTTGCCGGGTCAATTTGTCAGGGTCCCATTTGTCAGGCCATCAAAATAAAGTACCAGATCGCAACATTCCCTTAGGATAAAACTTTCGTCGTTTTCCACGTATCTTTAGTAAAAAAAAGGCAGCAGGTCCATACTTCGTACTAAACTTTAGTGACCAAATAAGCGATACGAAAGTATGTAGCACTAATACACATATAATCTTTTATACTATTAACTAGCGACACGTCCCGGCTCCGTCTGGGTGCAGATGTTTTTTTCATTCCACTCCACACCAGATACATGTTATTTTTGTTACAAACTGGGACACCCGGTATATATACTATTCATACACAGTATTCCTAGTATATATAAAGTATATATACAGTAAGTATTCCTCTTGAATCACTCTATCTATAAAAACACCGCGTCAAAATTCGTTGCGTAGTCTGCATATATAGGAACAAACCAACAGCGGGAAACGACTTTGTTTTATACTACGAGTATGTAGTGATTAACAAAAATATGCGAAATATGCCGTATTTATTTTACCAGACATTAAATTATTAATGTACCTAA
Organism: Theretra japonica; assembly: GCA_033459515.1. Lineage (NCBI taxonomy): Eukaryota > Metazoa > Arthropoda > Insecta > Lepidoptera > Sphingidae > Theretra > Theretra japonica. The sequence continues at coordinate 16,070,779 of CM065941.1, forward strand.
TGTATTTTCTTTTATTTTTTTCGGTTACGTCATTCATCAATGAAAGACAGATCATTTTACGTTGGTTGGTTCTTCAAGCTTGAAAATCATTTACGTCTCCTGTCAACCAAAGACAGACCACCTTATATTGATAGGTCGTCTTATGCTTGATCTGTTTAATTAATTTAATTTAATGAATTTCTAGCACACATTTTAATTAAATATTAGATTCTTCACTTCTCCATATAATCTTCATCTGTGCCAAATTTCATACTTCTCCAACAGCGCAAATTTCGTAAAACTGCGTTCGAAGATTTTCCTTCACGTATTTATATTATACCTATCCATCCATCCATCAGCCAAAGGAAGTCCACTGCTGAACATAGGCCTCTCCCAATGATTTCCACAGTGACCTGATGGAGGCAGCCTGCATCCAGCGACCTATATTATAGAGTTATGGCAAAACAGGTATATTTACATAGTGTCGTCAGATTCCCCAATATCTGCTCGTCAGAGGCCCATTAAATCTTTGCCTCTACTTCTTACTCATCGACAACTTATCTTGATCAGGTAGACAATGCTAAAAACTCCAGGTGTTGTAAATCTTTTATGAACGTTATTATTTTCCATCAGGCTAGCGTTTGGCTCATAAATGAAGTGGATTAAAGAGGCGGCATACAAAAACATTGTAAAAAACCTTAATAAAATTAATATTTCGATAACTAGCAAGGGCACGAGGAAAAGGCAAGGTTTGATCTTTACCAAGGTGAAACACAATTTAAGAGTAAACTTATACTAAATGTAAATGGAAGGTAATTCAGAAATGTGTAATTGTGTGTAAAATAAGCTCACGCATGTAGCCCTAAGAGGTAGGCAAACTAGGCAGGGGTGCTGCAGACGCACTGTTCTGGATCTGTATCTAGACCGCGCTGTTTTTACCAGGTGCAGCGTAATTTACTAGGCTGGCACGTGCCAAAATAACAAAAATAATTGCATAAGAAAATAACTAAGTACACTATGAAAAGGAAGGTCACTAAACCTATTAGCATACATGACACAAGTTCCCCTCCCGGCCAACAAATGAGAAAATCCAAACCGAAAAACTCACGTAAAGTGAAATGCCTAACTTGGGAATCGAACATCCACAGCCCATACATGCTGCCATGAGAGTAACGAAGGGGCATTAAAAAAATTCAAACTACATTTGTATGCTAAATATAAATAACGATATACTTAGCACTATGTCTGCCGGTAACCGCAAAGGCTGTTGATAATGCAATGAGTCAATGCGACGTGCGATTTACAAAGAAATTCGTGTTGGAGACACTAATACGTAAAACAATATTTAAAGAAAACATTAATATGTGTTTACTAAGATTACCAATTAAATTAAAAATAACAGCTAAGTGTGAGGAATAAAAGTCGGTTGCAATATTAGGGTATTAGAGATTCGCACATACATATAGATAAATGTGTTAACTAATTTCATCTCATATTGTGGTGTATGGTTTGGTTTTAGTTTTTCTGAGATTTTGTTTTATAAAAAATAAGATTTCGACAAATTAAGAACCTCCTCCTTTTTTGAAGTCGGTTAAAAAGTGTGCTGTGATATTAGATGTAAAGACAGATTGAATTTATATTAGGTGATTTCTGGCTTATTTATTATTTGATCACATATGTAAGACATGTAGTCAAAGCACTGATCTGATAATTCCTAGGCTGTAAGTTCGATTCGTGTCTCGGATACATTTTTAGTCAAGTTTTCGTGAATATCTGATTCGAGTTGTCTGGTGATGGAATCGCCTCCCTTCACCTAATGGGACAGAAATGTGCTAGGTTAGTTATGAATGTTATAGCGTCTGTGCCTACCTTTTCACGATTAGGATTAGAGCGTGAGCTTATTAACGTTATACAAAACTGACAAACAAAACATTTGGCAAAACACAGCAAAGACATGCATTTATTTTTTGTAGAAGCAATAAGGAACATATTACTAAAAATAAAACTCAAAGGTAGAGCTCTCGTATCCAGTGATTAGTGTCGGAGACAATCGTGGCGACCTTGACCTCCGGGGTCAAGTGCGCACGATCAGAGCTCACCTGCTCCGGGTCACCAGCTTATAGACACGTTGCACACAACACCGGTATTAATTATGTTAGGTGTAGTAAAAATAATGCAGTAAAAATAAATGATGTTAGTTTTTGCTTTAAACGATATTGTGTTTTAGACAGGGATTTATATTTTGTCGGGTATACAATTATGGAAAAAATATTTGCAGACATATTATTTTGTTTTTAGTTTTACTTCAGGCTTTTTTTTTACTATTTAATGAAAAATTAAATTAAATTACGGCCTTTACTATATATATATATATGTAGATTTATCTAAGGTGGTACGAACAATTCTCTGCGCTCATTTCAGTCTATAACATTCTGCCATCTGCACACGAGATATTTCTGGCCAAAATCTCAATTATACTGGATTGACCAAAGATTTGAAACGAAAATTTAAAATTCTATAAGTAATTAATATAAGTAAAGTAATATAAGTAATTTTCCATCGAAACAATTTTAGATGCTGTTCCGAAACATGTTGTATACTGTAAGATCGATAGTTACCATGGGCACTCCTAATGAAGCTCGGAAGCCATTTCATAAAAGATTACAATATCAGTGTAATTTGGGCTACAATAAGCAACGTTTCAGAATATCCTGAACAGCTTGTGAGTATGTACTTTAGGATCGATTTTCAAATCGGATAACCTGTGTCAATTTTAAGGCCCATTAGAAAAGCAGGATTTGCTAGTAAATGAAATACGCAGTGTCTAAACGCTTTTAAAGTTAGCAACAGTATGGATTTGTGATGCTAATGGAAGCGTCTGGTAAATTGCTTTGTTGACTGTTAAGGAAATTGGACACTATAAAAACATCTATTTCGCCGGCATCGCAAAAACTTTGGGTGTAATCTATCGCCCTGTCGCTACCTAAAAAATCTATAGATCTTTATTACTTTGCAAAGTTCAGGATTTAATTATAAAACATTTTTATGCTTTTGTTTATAGTCTATTAATTTGATAGCATCCAGCAAAGGTAGGGTGCAAGTTAGAATTTTCAAAAAAGTAAACGTTTCTGGGGAAAAATATTTATAACTAGTTAGGGATAAGTATCTGGGGTTTCAAATATTTCCAGATTTTTCTGATAACAAGACACGTATTTCGGTTGTGTAAAAGAATATTTATTGCCCTGTTATCTTTATTATTCAGCATATTTGAACGGGTTCTCTAGATGTATCTAATATGAAATAATTAAATTTATATATTTTTTTTCACTACTCTTGTCAATTCGTTTTTATTTTGTTTTTTTTTCAGTTTCTCCTAGTTCAGCGGGATAAACTTCCAGAGCTAAGATAATATAATAAATGCTAAGGAAACCTCTAATCCCTCGAACAAAAGACGAAAGCCTGTGCACATATACTTACGGTACATTTTGCCTTGCTCATCTAAAAAATCTGTGCGCCCATGACGTTGTCCTTGTTCATTCATCACTCAGTAACTCGTTGCAAGGATGTCCACTTTGAGGATACATCCCTGACCTAGTTCAACACACCCGTCAGGCGATACCCAACCTTAACATTTCGGCTATAAGTGAGAAAGTGGTGTAAAATAAGTTTGCTCTCAACGCGTATTGTTATTGCACGTAATCCGTCTTGTGTTTGAAGATAAATCTCGCATATAAATTACATAGAGCTTGCAAGGATGTCGGGGACGTGTTTCCGAAGTGGATTTCATACATTATTGGATTTTATTTTGTGTAGGAAAATAAATTATAATTTTCTATTGTAATTTCACTGCAACTACGAGTGCAGTGAGCAAAGAGCTTAGAATTCACTGAAATTATAGGGAGATACGACAGTATATTATCAAAGGATTTCGTTGAAGAGATATATACGTATAAGAAAGTACTAAGTATAGGAGTAACTAATCATATTTGTTACTAAAAAAATGTTATACCTCACCGCTTATATTGAACATGTAAGAAAAATATGTTTACATATTCATTGACATGTTACTTATAAAATTATTTTAATGATTTGTTTATTAAGTACCTTTAAAGTTTAACTCGACAATGACAACAGCACTTAACTCGTACAAATATTTACACATCAAATAAAATTCAAATTGATCAATGGTTAGATACCGGTGTTTATGTTCCACCGTTGAGGATTAACTATTAATATGGTCCGGTCGCTAAAAGTATGCCAGCTTACCTGAAACTTAATTATTTATTTAATACTTTTTTGCATAATACAGAGATACATATACGAAATTACACAAAACTAATAGCACAAGTGGCGGCCTTATCACACTAGGTAATTTCTAACAAGCAACCATGAGACTTAATAGAGTTTCAGAATCAAATATTAAACAATACAGATATGAAAGGCACTGCGCTTTGAAACACTGTCAGGCATTTATAATAATTAATCGTGCTATAAAACTGTTAAAATACAATGTACTACTTTATTCAAATATTGTTTGTTTTTAAGTTGGCAATATTTGTGGTGTGTCAAATTGTTCTAGAACCTAATAATGTCTTAGTTACGTCTTGTCGTGTGTATTAATAGTAAAAGTGTTTTATCTTAAAAGGCCTTCATTTATTTCTTTATATAGTCCACAACAATAAAAACTACCAAATATACAGACTGGATCAGAAACATTACACACTTATGTTGGACACTTATGAGGAGTTTTTCACCCCTTTGTACTGCAGTCGCTATCCAGTATCCGGGCGGATGTGAGTATCCTACCAGCAGCGGAAGTGTTTATACGTTTAGTTTACTAAGCATCGACATGCTTCTTTGAATTGTTTCAGGTTGGACGGTAACAAATAATTCTATTACTCTCGAAAAATTCACGCTATCCAAAGGATAGTTGTCTTTAATTTTAAATAAAACTGAGAAATAGAGTTGGTGAGATATATGCGGATAACAGAATAACAAATATTAAATTACTTGTCCAAAGGGAAATACTACTTAGCAGGTAAAAAACTACAACAGGTTAGAACGTATTATAATTTTAACAACATTTAATATTATGGCCATATACCTTTTTGGGCTTAATAAAGGGAAAAATAAAACATGACAGCAAAAATAAACACGGACAATAACAACTAAATCAATTCGACGAATATTAAAAAAAAGGCAATATAAAACAACAATGGAACCACCAAATACCAATAACACTAATTAATTTATTTGGAAGTAGTGCCTTTTATCGACGATATAAATCCAATGTTTGGGGTGTAGACCTCGGTTGGTATTTGATGTACTCTTTTACGGCCTTATTCATAGACAGATTTAAAACCTATTTTAGTTATCGAATGTCTTTTTAATATCTTTCTTTGTATCGGCCTTAGTCACTTTGTAACTATGTCGCCGGCAATCGAATGATTTGTCGCTTTCCAAAATTTTAGAATTCAGTTTTAGCGAAGGAGGCAAAACATTTGATAACTAAAATAGGTTTTTAATCTGTCTATGAATAAGGTCGTTACTGAATACAATTTCGCGAAGCTAAACAAATCCAGAGTTACCCGGAAATCTAAACTTTATACAGCCACATTGTCGACAGTCCAACCTATCACAGGAATAGGCGATATCGACTAGGCTGGCCATTTAAAATCATTGAACTACTTGCTGATATAAAATATACTTATCCATCTAAATTCAAATCATTATCATAGTAGTGTCGGATTGGGGCGTTCCAGGAGGTCCTATAGAAATCAAATACAAGACCTGTTATAGACAAGCAAAATACGGAGTCTTCGAAACCGACGAGCATGTATGAAGAGATTGATGGCAGTTGATGAAGCGAAAGAGGCGCTTTATAGTCTCTGCCTATCCCAATGGGACATAGCGGTGAGTTTATTTATGTATGTATATATAAAATTGCCACAGTTATCCATGCAAGTCTTATGCATTCCGCAGTCAACCACTATACGTCGCATTTCAAATATGTCGAAATTGTAATTGTCTACCACGAGGTAAACTCAATATTCTATCTATTCCGCTCTGCACTAACTATCTGATGCGGGCACTACTTTGCCGTTCCCGAATATATAAATAAATACACCCAACAGTCACATACATAGCCCTGACCTTATGCTGATATTGAGTGTTGCGTTGTGAATATCAGAAACTACGACAGACTTTTCGGCCTCACAAACACCAGACCAGAAACAAATACCTGTGAATCACACAAATATTTGTCTCTTTGCGGGGATCGAACCCGCAGCCCAATGTTTCAAAGCCGGCGTCTAACCAACTGCGCCACGGAGGCTGTCCTACCATAATAAACTTTATCTAGATATGTAGTATAACATGCTATCAGAATCTGTAATATATACTAATACTAGTAAAAAAATAAATACGTAAACGAGTTAGTTTAATAGGTTAGTTAATGAGAGAATTAGCGTGTAGCCGTTAATTAGGATGTGATACGCGTATGTCGCAGTACCCGCAGACATTCCGAGCTAATGAATGTAAGGCGTATGTGAGCCACTGTTCCACCCATACATCAAGTCGTGCGCTTTGCGTATGTCGATCACGAACATAGCAAGGTGTACAGAGGCGTATTCCACGATACATTTTATCCTGACAAAAATATCCCAGTTGTATCATGAAGATTGGGGGTTCCCCTAATTTTGATATTGAATGACAGCAGAACGTACTTCTACAATATTGAAAGTAGGCAATGGGTGTAAAATCTACTCCAAATTATCGAAGGAAAGCAAAATCCATACCAAGCAGGAGGTACTAAAACAGAAAACCACTAAAATTGGTAAAGCAGGCTATCATGGCTAATCAAAGAAATAATACTAGGTACTCGTATTTTGGAGTCCAAAAACAACGAGAGGCGGTATATTTATTAAGAGTGTTTTTTTTATTTATAAATTGTATTATTAATCACCTAAGTATTATTGACGTAATAATATAGAAAAAAATATATACACGTAATATTAAAAGTCTGATGTTGAAGTTCTTCCAACATCCTAAAGCAACTTTCCTATAATTGAACGACATATTAAAATATTGAATATTCAATTAGATATTCTTGTACTACACTATATTTATGAGGGAATCAAATAAGATTTGTGTCTGCCATAATTAATTAAACTTTTATTACCAAAGTGTAATGGTTTGAGAAACGTGTGTTACCGAAGTGGCTATTAAACGAATGTATTTGAAACTCGGTGGGCGGGAAGTGGGAACAATATAAATATCGGCGCGGGAATGATTGGCCGTAACTCATTTATTAATGAAGCTGTAAAAATATACTATTGTGTATCTAAAGTGATTGCGTAGCTAAGAGCAACATGGACTCGGGAATTCTCGAGATAAATCCTAAGGAAGACACAATATTTATCTCGAAGTTTAAACTGAAATAATCGTCTGCATTTACCGCGAAGGAAAGCATTGTGAGGAGAGTTGAAGATAGAAAATGTCCATTAAATATAAATATGCGGTACGAACCGACTGGACTCTAGAGCGGTTATAATGTTAAATGAGGCCTGCATTTACAGGAAGATATGTATGTACTGTCTGATATAACATGTAAAGTTTGCCATCATGTGCTCAACCCCTAAGTTAAACTAAGTTTTAACCATCTCGATAATAAGAGAAGAAGCCAATGACCAGATTCACAAGAACAGTAAAATTCCAGCTCTCATTTTTCGTCTGAATCTTAATAAAGCGGGCCAAAAATGGAATTTATTTTTAAATCTATACGTCTTATTTACTTAGGTTTTGATAGCCTTGAGTCTTGAACTTTCTAACATACAAACTTAAAGTCCAAAACGCATTGGCAGGTTTTACCTTTCTTAGTTTACAAATCAGCGAGTGTTTTGTCTTTTATAAAGGACAAAAAGACGTAGAAAATGCCAAGTCCAGCACCTACTGTTGGTATTGCGTGGAGTCACGGCGCGCGTGTGATGCGTTGCGCTGCACTTGGTGGTAAGCGGTGTGAATGTGTGTGCTGTGTACAATGTATACATCGAGTCGTGACTTACGCACCACTATCACTATGAATGAAATGCATGCCACTCATTGATTTAGTGCCAGAGTGTACCAGCTGTGAACTGTAAGGTCTTGGATTAGATTCTCAGATCTCTTTCGCAGATCATTTACACTCATAATTTAAAAGCAGCTTGGTTATACACAAGCATCTATTAGATATTACTATTTACCTCGGCCTATTGTATTTATTTGCTAAAAAAACATAGTCTCGAAGTTCTCGTAGACAATTCTTAGATATGTAGGTTTTCTCAGGATTTCCTTTTGACGTTAATAAAAATAAACAATCAACTATTTATACCTATAACCTCTAAAAATTGAGTGCATTAAGTTCAAAATCGCGTTTTCTCAGCAGACCCTTCGCTCCCAACCTCGCTATTATTCACTAAAAGTATTTAGCAGCAGCAAATAAAAATACCGTCGATGAATATGCATTCGTTCGTATTGTTTGCGCGTTATGCAATTATATTTCAGTGTTCCACTTTTTAGCGGCAATTCTGCAACGGCTGTTATTCAATATGCATGCTTTAACAATCAATGTGACCTGCTAAATTGTTTTTATATTTCCTACGGCACTATTCAATTTGCTTTGTTCATCCACGTGCAAATCCATTAGTACTCATGTGAGTCAACATTTAGAATCGAAAAGAGTTCCAGGTACTCCACGAATCAATTAATTATAATCTTTAGGTTTAGACTATCAATTCTATGTGTCTTATTTAATTTAATTAAAATAAGGTAATAAAATAAAAATGTCTCAAGATGTATCGGTAACACAACAAAGAGTATTACATCAAAACACAAGTGGTTACTTTCTAAAATGGCAGTGTAATTCAGATGGTTTGAACAATCTTCTGAACAGCATTATTTTTTGTGACGATTTTATAATTATTATTCGTCGTAATAAGGTTACCTTGTTAAGGTTTTCCAACTGGACTACATGCGTATTAAAGGTAGTTAATATATGTAGGTTGTAGTCGCCTTGGTGGTATTGTAGTCCAGTTCAGATACTACATAGATAATGTATGGTGAGCGGCATTCGGGAAGGTACGAACACCCTACCACAAGCTAAACGTTCGACTATTGACTAACCGGGTCAGATTTTTCAGACTACTTAAAAGACTTCTAGCCTGACTTAAAAACAGTAGCGAATTGGCAACAACTAGGCAAATAGCTACTTGATACTTCAGAAAGCCTTAGTCAAGACCGCTGATCTCACTCACCCTTTGGATTAATAAAAAGCACTTCCGATATATCGCACCCCCGGTTCAACACTGTCACTTATGCAAAAATTGCAATAATTAGTTAAATATTATGTGATAACTATCCTAAACCACCCCTTTACTTGGGGCGATAATGTTACTTTCGTAGTACACATAGTTTCCGTATGAGGGCGTGAATGTTATTGTCGTTTTTTGTTGTGTCATATTTTTATACAATGTCAAAGTTTTAAATGCTTCTCCTGAAAGGTAGCATTTTTTCATAAGTGACAGTGTTGCACCGGGGGTGCGATATTTTCTACTTTCTAGAACCGTTCCAGGATTTGCTCAACAGTGGTATGAACCGCGACGCTGTGCATAGTCAAAATAGGCTTCTTAGAACAATTTTTTAGCCAAATTTGTGCATTTTAGAGCATCGAATAAAATATGTGTTAATCTTGATCATATTTATGAATGGACTATTGTTTTTATAACACGTTTTCGTAAATTTTTGGTTCATTAAAAAAAACACAGTCCCCATTAAAATTGATATTCTAGCGTAACTGTATTATTTATAAACAAATCAAAATTGTAATTTTTCAAACAATAGTGTTAATAAATTCAAAAACACATGGATACACAAAGTGTTTGCTATTAAAAATATTTAATTATATTTTAAACTAAGTTAAGTTGGTACAATTAAGAAAATGTTATAGTTATTGCTATATTTTTTATTCACTTTGATAATAAACAACTTTAGGCTAAAATTATGTTAACTTTTAATTGCAATTTTTGTTTTAATGTTTAAATACTGGTTATTAAATATTATTACGTTTTTGACCTTAAACAAGTATACAATATTAAGGTATTGTATTGTTGTTTTTTTATCTTGCTTATAAACCCGATCCGTGGTTAGCAGCCGCCTTGGTGCAGTTGGTTAGACGGCGGCAGTGAAACGAGAGGCCTAGGGTTCGATCCCCGCACCGAGACAAACGTTTGTGTGATTGACAAGTATTTGTGTCGGGTTTTAGTGTTTGTTAGATCGAAAAGTCAGTCGTAGTTTCCGATACCCACGACACACGACGCGATCTTATCGTAGACCCACATACCCATGCCACATAGTATAAGGCTATGTATGTGACTATTGGGTGTATTTATTTATTTGCCCATACAAGTATCACTGCGTCATCCTTTTATTCGCCTCTTATACCAGCTTCTGCCCAAAAATAGTATGCCATCCAATTGCGACAACCGTACATAAAGTACATATCCCTATATGCAAGTGTTTCACTTTCCGGGATCAACTAAAATATATGTATATGGTTTCGAGCAGGTACCTAATACCTATAACTATGTTGACATCCAAAATATAAAAATATAAAACAATTAATTGCTTCAATTAAGTTACGAAAAGATAAACGATTAAGAAAGACCTGTAGAGCAAAAGGACATGACTCAGTTAATGCTGATCGGCAAAAAACGAACTACGCTGATTATCAGCCACCTGATTACCTTTCGTGTTTTGCGAGATCTGAATAATAGCCTTCTCTCACAAACTGTATTAAAACAGCACTTCCTACGAAAGCTACAATAATTAAAACATGATTATAACTGGTTGGCTCGTGTTAAACAACAACTAATAATAAAGTCTGTCAAAGGCCAACACCCCCTCATTCGTACGACAAACACCTACAAATGTTTGCTCTCAGAGCTGTCAAAGGCTTGGAGCTAATTGGGTCAAAATGATCGGAGACGGCCATCCAGTATGATTACGGGGCGTGCGGCTGGCATGGGGCTTGGACGCTGATGTATTAGGGCGTGTGCACAAACAATGGACACTAACTCATATAATATGCAATGTTGTTAGCTAGTATGATATTTTCGTAGACAAGTCGCGGTTATCTTAGTTATGAAAAGAAATGTAAAAAACAACATTGATGTCCAAGCTATTCTTAATAGTAGCCTAAATTGTCACAACAAGGCTATTTGGAACTCCAGTATCGGTAAAATCATCGCCCTATCTAATATTTTACGTTATTTTTCGTTTCAGTGTGGTTTTAACCTGGCTACGCCGCCTCCGCCTTCTTGCATCTTTCCTTCCTTCTTAGAATTTTAGAGAATCTTTATTTTAATATTAAATTTTGTGTATCAGATAAACGTGTCAACTTTTATCGCTTTTTTGTCTCGAGTTAAACGATGGGAGAATTCAGAATACAGACAGTAATAATAAATAAAGACTGAAAAATCTCAAGAAATCCAGATTGCATAAAATTATAATAAATCCATAAATTCGCACGTTTAATTACAAACAATTGTTATAATTCATATGTTTAAATCTTCTCTGTTGTTATCCAAAATATCTAACGCAACCGGTCTTCCATAAATTATTTTGAACTGAAAATTGTGGTGCTAAGTGTGAGAGCATTAAAACTCAAATATTCCTTCGTTTTCTTAATTATCTTATTCTTAATTGGGTTTTAATATCACGATTGGTAGTGAATAGCACTGGTCTGATGGAGTTGAAAATTGTATTTTGGAATTCGGGGTACATAATTTATATTTAAGTTTTCAAAGTTTGCATCTTCATAGTTCAACCGCAAACAAAAAAATCGCCAGGAGACTTTTATATCCAGTAAACGTAATGAGTTTAATCCTAACTACATCTCAATCATGAAGGCGGAACAATTTCCAAAACAGGACAAATACTTTAAAAGGAGCGGCTATGAAAAATTAAAATACTTTATTGAATCTTTAAAAAGTTATAAATTATTTAGATTCTGTAACTTTTTTTTTATATACCACCCGATTCCCAAGGTCGTTTTCACCAGAAAAGAACGGACAAGAAATTCTAGCGCTGCTCTTCTCAAAACAAGTTTACAATACAGTGATTATACAGGAGTCGCAGCTTAATTAAATTCAGAGCAGTTCATAAAATAATTTTTAATAATACTTGATTAATATATCTTATAAATTATAAAATTATTTATATTCTTAGTATGAATAGTGCAGAAAATTATTATAGCTAGTAAAACGTACGTGGTCTGACAGTTCAACGAAGCTTATAGAGCCACCAAGTTATCTGTTCACTCGGAAGTTCGGAATCGTCGCTAGTGAGGAATTGAGTATTGCCACTTTAAAAAAATCTTGAATTAGATTAAAGTAAATTAGAGAATTATATACACAGTTATGTATCTTATAAAATACGGTACAAACGACACGGTAATATAACATTACCGTTGGCAGAGTTTTGATAAAAAAAATAATGTGCATCTGCAGTAATTACCGTATATCTGATAACACTGGTTTAGTTCCAATTATGGCCACCTGAACAGATAAGTTGGTGGCTCTGTAATTAAAACGGAAGGATTTCGTATCCGCTTTCCTATGCTGGTCTCTAATGTTATACTCTCTTGTTTTTGTGACAAAATTCACACTATTGTTACATTTAATGACCAATAATCTGCATGGAAGTTATATAGCTTACAAAAACGCAATGACTTCTAAAATGTTATAATTTATAATTAATATTATCTGATTTTTGTAGATTAACATTGTACAACATATTATATTTTATATGCTATATCGAGTTAGAAATAAATCTTAATGTAAAAACATGTTTTGTAGACAGATATGAAATTACTGCGAACAGACACATGCTAAGAGTTAAATATTGTTTAATATTATAATGTTATTCAGAAGAAAGCAACATTCCTACAAATATTTGCTTTTGATCTAAAGGGCTATTTCGTGTCATATTAGTCAAATTATTTCGAGATTTTAGTCTCCTAACTAATAGCGTAATATTTTATATTATTTATTTATTATATATTCCTTAGTAATCGTGTAGTCATTAATAATCTCTAAAGTTATTTCAGTATTTTTTTCTCTTACGAAGGACGTAAAATAAAGTGCCTTTTAAAAGTAGCAAAAAGGGATTGGAGTTAATGATCTAGAATTTATATATTATCCGCCTCGCTAGGAGTTAGAGAAACTTATGTCCTATAAAAGAGAGATCATACGGGCCGAGAAATTAAGCAGAAGCACCTGTTACTAGTCAAAAAATAAAGCTTTTTTGTGACTTTTATAAATTCAAATTATCGCTTCAAGAATCAGATACCTAATGAGAAATAGCTAGCTAAGTTCACTACTACACTGAACATAGTAAACAGATCTTTCGAAACTTTCTAGTTTTCATTGAAAACGTTCTAATGACTAGCGGAGTCGTATTTCCATTGCATTAATTTTCATATTGCTACGGAAGTGGCGGTGTTGAGGGACAAATAATAATAAAAAAAATACACCCAACATTCACACTTCCATAGTCCTGACCCCACACTAAGATCGAGTTTTGTGTCGTGGGTATAAGGAACTACGAGAGACTTTTCGGTCTCACAAGCACCTAGACCCGAGACAAATACCTGTGGCTCACGCAAATATTTGTCTGTGTGCGGGAATCGAATTCGCGGCCTCACGTTTCACAGCCGGGGACACCAACACCGCCACGGAGGCTATCGAATAATGCGACAGTACTAATCACACTGTGATCTGTTGGTGTACTCATACTTTATATGATCTTATTTGTGTATGTTGTCTTACTGGTGAGCCGTATGCTCGTTTGCCCCCTGTAAAAAAAAAAGAATGCTTGCATCGGCAGGGGGCCCATTTCCTTTGTGTGTTTTTAGCTCAGTATTTCCTAGATACTACGCGACAGTCTCTTCTCCTAGCATATATTGGGAAGGACTTGTGTTCGGCGATCAGCGGGGTAATTCACGTAATTTTTTGACGCGCCGATCTAGTTGCGGTGCAGTTGCAATGAAGTTTACGTCTTAGTGCAAAATGGTATTCTTGTAATTGTTTAGCTGCGCGTGAACTGCACCTAAGCTATGCGTAAACTGCGCGTGTGCTGCGCGTCAACTGTACGTCAGTCGTATGCAAGAACCTTAAATACGTGAATACCGATCAAGTTGCGATCTGAATCACGCACATAAAACACGCAGCAGTAGAATACACTAAACCGCTCGCGTGACGCGAACTTGACGCGAGCGTATCTGACAGCGGTTGTCAAAATTACGAGAATACAAAAAGGTCTGTTTTGATCGAAACTTAACTGCAACTGCACTGCAACTAAACTTATTTAATTACGTGAATTACCCTACTGTACGTGGCTTTAGAACCTCGTGGTATTTCGGCCCACCCTTTTGTTTTTGCAGACGAGAGTAAAATTTATTTTTTTATTTATTTAATCTTAACTGCACACAGAAAGGTAAAACATACAACAAATAATAAAAATAAGAAAAAAAAATAAAAAAATTAAATTGTATATCCTTAGTTTGTATATACAAAAATTAATAATGTTATTTCCTACGTAAGTATTTAATATTAATTTATCATATTTTTTACTTACATATGTTCACACCTATTTAAAAAAATGCCTGTTGATGTTTTTACTGATATTATGTGCCGTGAGTATTAATTACAATCCGCGCACGCCTTCTTCACACTCCGATATGACGTCTTTAGTATGTTTTTTTCTTGAAACTGTTTTTACTACATATCAGTTTTACATAAATAATCGCATTTTATTTATATTTTATGATAATTGAAACAAATTTAATTTTATAGAATTGTTTATGATTGATATTGCTGCCTAGCGGATGTGACCTGTCGGTAAGTGAACTATTGGCGATCTACCTACAAGATAGATGAACGTTCTTTGGATTTTTTTAATACTGGTACAACAAAATGCATGCCTAAAGTGCACCCAAGCGTAACTTGGTCCCGTGGCAGAGGTAAAATAAAACGAACCTGTAAACCGACATATTGGCATGACTCACTATGGTGTGGTGTGTTTTACACCTTTAGGTACTTTGGTCGCTATCTAAGCCGGCCACAAGTACAACATTTAGACCTTAGTCCACAACGTTAGCCTAATGCAGGTTAATAGACTTTACAAATAAAACTATACGTTTTCCTTATAAGTCGGCAACGAACCGACGCGACGGGACGGCACCTTTGGTGTTTTGTGTCTTTATGTACGATGAAAACTTAACATCAGGTGGCGTGCAAGCTTGTTTGCCATCTTTTTTTGTTTTGCCTTCGCAGACAGACGAACATGCGGCCCGACTAAGCGGTCACCACCGCTCATGGACCTTCGCAATGCCAGGGGTCTAGCACGAGTCGCTGCCTACCGTAAGGAAATAGTTTTCTATAAAAAGAAGCCGTGGAAGAAGGAGTTACTTAAGCCGGCAAATTTCTGGTAATTCGCAGATCATCTTTTGTAATCGGCATTCTTTTTGAACTCTTTTGTATAAAAAAAGTTGTATATACATAGTGTTGGGTTCGCGATGTGAATGTACTCTAAACGCTATTAATTTCCGAGTATTGTGCAATGTGCAGACAGGACAAAGTGACGTTGTACAATCGACACCTGCAGTACTTGTAATGCGAGGAGACTGTGGCCACGTCCGGCCGACGTAAATATAGCAACGTACTGCTTCCCGCCAGCGCAATCAATTACTAATTCGGTGACGGTTTGATACGTGAAGTATAGTGGAAACGATTTATAAGATAAGAGTCATATGAGACGTCTGCTGAACATAGGCCTCCCCCATGGATCGAAACAAAGACCTGATAGAACCGGCCTGCAGAGCCTACCGCTCATCGGTTTTACACACTTAGTGAATTGCCGGACCTGGTTCAGGATCCTAGGTACTCACAGTTTTAAATCCGTAAACTTCCACAAGACCTATAAACCGAGTATACATATTTATATATCTTAAAAAGCTTATATGAATCATGTACCTATACGTTTTGAATGACGTTATAATACAAATTCCCCTGGATATGTTGCACAACATAATTTTAATCTAAATTAAAATACCTTATATAATATCCATCCATCAACGCCAATGCTACGTAATTATGAAATTAATTAATTTCTAGCAGCATTCAGGTTGAGTTCAATCATTTAATGGAGGGTGAAACATGCGACTACTGCATGGGTACTTATTGCTATTTTAAATACTATAATATATATAAATATATACGTAATAATATATCATCCCACATACATTACAATGCTGGGCACGGATCTCTTTTGGAATGCGAGGGAATAGATCAAACTCCGCCACGCTGATCTAGTATGAATTTGTAGATACACACTGAAGCCGATTAAAACTATTTTGATTATATTTATTTAAAAATTTGCTTTAGACAAGCTAATAAACATTACCAATAATAAAATTAGTAGACAACATGGGCGAAATAAGCAATATAATTTCTATTGAATTTGTAAATTACAGCATTTCTGCAACAGTTGGAATGTTCTAAAACGAGAGATCGCGGATTCCACGTATGTGAATTGTTAAATCAAAACAAATTTCACCGGGATTTGTCTGTGTCTAAAATATCTCATAGTCACTGATACATTACACAAGACCTATATGTGGCTGCAGTATTTATTTACCTGTACCTACACGTCACGTGATATTACATTATGTATAATGATGATCCGTGGCAGGTAAACACTCACTCATCTCGTGCAGCGGCTCGATAAATTGCCGCTGTCATACAAATTACATACATCATGATACAATTACCTCTATTGTACTCAAGGTCATGTGCATAACATAAAACGAACTGGGATAATTATTCAGAAGATTGTTAATATTATTTTGATTGTCTTCGTAGGCAGACGAGCATGCGGGGCGCCTGATGTTAAACAGCCACTGATGCTCGTGGACATTCGCAGTGCCAGGGGTCTAGCACTACCAAGTCGCTGCCTACCGTACAATATGATTGTTATAGCCTTACATATAAATAATAATAATTCAGCCCACAATAGTGTGAAGAAGTGTCGGACGCCCACTCACAAGGTGGACGGACGACCTGGTTAAGTTCGCAGGAAGTCGCTGGATGCAGGCCGCTTCCAACAGGTCTATGTGGCGACCCATGGGGGAGGCCTTTATTCAGCAGTGGACTTCCTTTGCCGTATAATAATAAATATCGTACAATTCAGTTCTTTATGATGAAGCCGGCTTCGGCGTCTATATTTCTGAGTTTATCTAAAGACTGATAGTTTTCTTTTAAAATACTAATTGTTTTCATATCACTGTTACTTTTAGCATTTATATAAATATACGAAACGCAGGACCTTAAACAAAAGCCTTTAAAAGGGCAGTATTATAAATAGAAGACTATGTTTGGCACACCGACCTACTGAGCCATTCATGTACAGGCTTTGAATGAAGAACTTAGCGTCCGTAAACGAAGACTAATATTAAACTAGCTTTAAACCTCCCACCTGTAGCCTCTAGTGGAGACTATACCACCCACACATGAACCACTGTGAGAGCTAACATGTCTTAGAGCTAAGTGGCATGCACTATTTCGAAACCGAGCACTGTAACTCGGCTAGGAAATTATAAAAAAGAACATAATGAGACTAAATATATTAAATCTCAGGATGGTGCAGTGGAATGCCAAGCATTGTCTTGTATTTCATGGTGTTGTTTGGTTTTGCGGCTGTTCTTGAGCGGTCGTATTGCTTACTATAAAGCGAAACGCATGCTCATCGCAATGAAAAAAAAATAGCCGAACCACTATAGTGGCATCCAAAGGTAGCACAGGTAAGTACACAGCCATAAATTGCAAATTCAATATAAAAGGTGAATCATTACAAGATATCATGCACCAATTCAAATATAATTTTTCGCTGCCAAAAACTAACGATATTTATGTCGGTAACTGTATTATGGTGGCTAGTAATATGCTAATATTAGATAATCAAATAACTAGAACAATACTAATGCAGGAAAACATGACATCATATCACATAATGCGCTCGTCGGCACGCCATTATACATTCAACATACATTACGTGCAATGTTCGCGCATGGAAATGTTATGTAACACATTGCGCGATATGTATAGGGACATTACGTTATGTCTCAACCTTATACAGTGTGGTGCAGGTCACTACCTCATTGTCCTTAGAGTCAGGAAAAGATTATTGCTCTATTTATGCATTATGACGGTTATGACACAATTTTCATCGTTATATTCCAAAATCGCAGAGTCGCCAGTCATACGTCAGTTTATGAAGCTGATTTTTTTTTATTTGGTCCACAAAACTGGACATACACAAAAAGCAACATAAATGAAATATTGTTTCTAAAATAACAAATGCGTGTACATCCTACTCGATGTGAACAGGACTTGCATTAAATTGTTAGGAAATTATTATAAAAATTCGAAATTATAAAAGTAGACAAGTATTTTAAGCAACAGTAGACGAATGCACTCAAAAAAGTAACGAATACTTGGTAATTTGAAAGCGTGACCTTTTTACGAATAGAACTTAGTCAAATCTGCGGTGCGTTTGGAGGTTCTGTTCAATCTTGACAGTTGTTTGACAGCCTCCGTGGCGTAGTTGGTTAGACGCCGATTGTGAAACGAGAGGCCGCGGGTTCGATCCCCGCACTAACACAAATGTTTGTGTGGCCCACAAATATTTGTGTTGGGGCTGGGTGTTTGTGAGACCGAAAAGTCTCTCGTAGCTTCTGATTCCCACGACACAAGACTGGATCTTAGTATGGGGTCAGGACTATGTATGTGACTGTTGGGTGTATTTATTTATTTATTATCTTTTTATTAGTTATTTTTTGCAATGGGTTTACATTACAGCACGAAACCTGGCTATTTACAAAATTATCCCTGTTTCAAACAAGTATAGTTACCTTCTGGAGTGCGTATTGGACTACTTATCCTTAAAATGCAAAAACGGCTAAAATGACAATAGTGTGGCTTTGCTAAATTACCCAAGTGGTTATTGTTGGTAATCTGATAAACTGGAGTTGCCTATCGCCTTACCCAGTGGATTAAAGGAAGGAAAACGATCTGATTCATGATTTTATTCTCGAAGAACTTTCCGTACACCGATTTTTATGTGTAAAAGGAAATAGAAAACATTTTTATAATGATATGACAAAATAACAAGGAGTAACAACCACGCAATCATTATGATTTTGTTGTTTACAAATATTATTCTTATTGCAGCATAAGAACATATTGCGTCTCCAAGAGTTAAGAAAATTTAAATCCAATGTTGATTTTATAATTAGGGCAGCACTAGCCTAGACACGAAAAGAAAAGACCACAAATAATTGCTCACTCACAGGTCGAATCGGACACGACTATAAAGCTGTTATTGTTTAGTCTTACAACTTGACGCCTTCTAATTAAACCTTGACATTGCATCGTGTTGAAGTTCGTGTTCGGTCGAGAGCAGACACCTTGGGAATTAATAGATGGCAGCGTGTCTAGTACGCTGCTTAATAAATCTTGCATTGACGTAACTACGAGGCGTGGATGCGACAGGGAATATATCGGCGCACAGGCAGGTTGAGAGAAAATGAGTCACTTTGACTAACGTATGCATACTCGTATATAGAAAGAAAATGTAATATATGGTAATTGTCCCATAGTTTCAGCATAATATTTACATAACATTATATTCATGTCACCTGAAAATTCCTCTGTTTGGTACGAGACGATTTGGCGTTAGTTCACAACGCTGGCTTCATATCGGTTGATACACAAGGTAACTATCTTTTGACTAATTATATAATCCTTTATTTTGTTTTTGAGATTTTGCAGTGTTCGAATATTTCTATAACACGTTTACCGCTCTACAAGGGCGTTTTTCTTCGTACAAAACAACATATTTTATATACGACAGAGTTTTAGCCTTAAAAAATATTCATTGGTAATCCATTGGATTCCTTTTATGTATCACAGTAGTTGCTCCAATGGGTACTATTAAGCAAAAAAAACTTCCTAAAAAAATACACGTATACATTCGACAGTACAGAATAAGTCCGTCACTGCGTATAACTTTCCCGGCAATTGATTACTCGCGGCGGGATCCTCGCAAACCGATCAATTTATCGGTGCCAGCTCTAATCCGCTCCCATTTCCATTTGAAAGGAATAACTTTGATAGTTTTGCTACTCGGAGCGTAAATCACTGCGATGCTACGTTTTGTCTACGCGGTGAAATATATTCTTTAATTTTGTTGTCTGGAAATACATTCCCGGTTCCAAATTATAAAAAAAATTGTCAACTACGCAATTGTATCGCGTTTTCACTAAATCATCATAATTGAGTCGGTCCGTGAAGGATGGTCATGTCTTGCCGTAGATAGTTATTTCAACTACAAGGCACCAGGATGCAGTGCAGTCTAAATAGAGTATTCACCGGCGCAACAGATAATTGAAATAATTAATTAAGTTTCCTTCAACGGTGAACACAATTATGACATCCTGGACGCCTTGCATGAGTCATTGGTTATTGATTAAAATTATCATTGCGTATACTAAACTATAATAGTAACTCATCTATATGAACAATTGGTATT
This sequence comes from Theretra japonica, assembly GCA_033459515.1. Classification (NCBI taxonomy): domain Eukaryota; kingdom Metazoa; phylum Arthropoda; class Insecta; order Lepidoptera; family Sphingidae; genus Theretra; species Theretra japonica. Next base: position 16,091,440 of record CM065941.1, read on the forward strand.
GTGAGGGGTAGACAAAGGAATTAGTATTGCCACGTACAATTCGCCATGACCATCGCCAGTATTCATACATTCTAACAAAAACAACATTTTTTTAACACATCTCCGAATAGACTAGAAACAATTTTTCGTACTAACGTGTATTGATATCTCTGTCAATCCGATCACGCAGGATATCTAAGCTATTTGTATGTAAATCAGAATACATGAATGGACCTGGATTAGCGTTCGTGGAAGCATCGAGGCGACATTGTGGACAGATGTCAACGAACCAGACGCACCGCGGAGTCGAACTGTGACACACGGAACATCGCGCACGGCCGGGGTACAAATTACTATCACAACAAATGTCACTGTATTACTGAGTTATCAGATCGATAAGTTATAAGTCCATAGTGGCTTCTTGGTAACCGACCTGGCACAGTTGCGGATATAAATAAATAAATACAGTGAACAGTCACATACATAGTCCTAATCCTGAAGATCGACTCTTGTGTCATGGATATCAGAAACTACGAGAGGCTTTTCGGTCTCACAAACATCTAGACCCGAAAAAAATACCTGTGGTTCACATAAATATTTGTCTCTTTTTGTAAATATGGTTGCTCAGTCAAATCCCAAGGCGCATTTAAAAGTAAATGTAAACATAATAAAGACATATCTTCAAAAACTCTAAATCTTAATATAACTACACACCTAATAGAGGAATAAACCAAATCAATATTGTAATAAGTAGATGCCAATCAGACCTACCATGGAGTACGAAAACCACTACAACTCTATCAACAAACATAGATAAATCAATCATTTGAATATTTGGTTAATACTAGTTATATCAAAACAGTGGCGAGTGATTGTGAGGGATTTATACCGCTTTCCAAACAGACAATCAGCCGGTAATCCATCACTGAGCTGAGCTAATGATCCAATGAAATCCACTAGTAATCGATTACATTTGTGGCAGCGGGACGGAGCTGAGACCCTCTACGTAGGTAACGTATATTAGCAATATATCTTGTGGAATTAATATAATGGAGACAACATAGACACATTATAGTATAGGTATTTACGAGTAGTAGGATTAAATATATTTAAACACATTCACAAAGTGTCTAAATTTCATTTCAGAACGTAGTGTTAAGTTGATGTGATGTTGTTTTTAGTATGTCCAATAAATTATTACATAAATAAAAATTTGAAAATCACTTTTCGCAGGAAATGGAAGAAAATAGATTCAAAGATGTTTTGAAAAAGAAATCTGTTGTAGATTTTCTCTTGAACATTTTACTTCTGAACATAGGCCAATAACATAGCAATAACCACAATACCTGTATTTTCTTCCAGTCCCAGAGTAGAACTTAAGAAAATAGTGTCCCCATTTAGCTTAAGGGCATCTTATTGTTTACCCAGCAGCAATCATAGCTCATTGGAATAATACATAACAGCCTAATTGTCTAATGAACGTAATATTTGCAAACAAATCAAATAATTCCCATGTGCCAGCTAGTTTCAAAGTGCTTACATTAATTAACCGAACATAACTTTCCACAGTTTCAATGTATCTCGGGTAGTGCCTATTTTGCTTGTAGTAGTAATTTTGATTTGTTACAATACGGCGCTTCTAGTTACTACAACGTTCTTTAGCCGTATATTTAAATATATAAATAAATACGCAAAACAGTCACCTCCATACTTCTGACCCCACATTAAGTTACTAAGTCTTGTGTCGTGGATATGACAACAATGAGAAGTTTTTCGATCTGATAAATTTCAGAGACGACAAAAATAGTTGTCGTTCATACAAATATTTCTCTCGGCACGAGGATCGATCTCGCGGCCTCTTGTTTCACAACCGGCGTCTAACCAATTCCATCGCGGAAGCTGTCAAAATACTATTCTGTCAAGAATGGAAATGAGTAGGTATGCCACATCCAACAAACTCTTTCAATCAGCTAAGCCCTGTATCACATAAAAAAGCTCATTAGCCAGTGAAATAAGCCGTCACATTACCAAATATATTTCCACAAATGTGATCAGCGGAATGAGCCAATTTCCCTGCGTGGGGTCACGTCACTCGCGCCTGGAAAGCTGGCAAATTACTTTCTATATTGGAAAATAGGAAGCGCGCGGTTGGCTGGGTCTTGGACCCTCATTATACGGCCTGGTGGACTGAAAGTTATTAGTGGTAACAGCTCATTGATAGTGCCACACATGAGTGGAAGGAAGTCTGAAGAAGCGTATATTGTGATCTGTTTTAATAGTATATGACTAGTCAGGGAGTAAGCAAGTGGAATATAATAGGAATTGACCGCTACTCTTGCATACTTAGTAATAATAAATGCATTGCTAGGAGTTGATGAAAGAGAAAGATATTTGTGAATAAGCGGAAGGATAGAGGTTATCATATTTATACTTATTCTATATCAGGGATTGGCGCCCACCACGCTTTGTAAGTCAATAGCGACATGCAGATTAGATCAAGCACCGAAACTAGAATCTTTTATAAACAGCTAGTCAGAAGGTGAATCAAAAATAAAAAAAACACGCAGTGAGAAGCTCCTCCTTTTTTGAAATCTTTAAAAAAGGAGAGCTCAAAACATGGTTCAAAACATAAAAACGTCCACTATCAGAGCGTGAGACGTGACAGCTGTCACTACGTACTTCATGCAGGTTTTGTTCGAGAAAATTTTCTACCGTAGCGCCTTGGTCGCTGAAACGCATTCATGCTACAATCCATAATGGATCGACCACGATAAGTGTTTTAAATATTCGTTATATCACAAAAGTCACTGTATAATATTGCAGATTCCTCTACGTTTGAAATACGTCCATAGCAGCGATGAATTATTTTGGTATCTGCTTTGTCATAGTAAAAGGTTGCTAAAGTAGCTCTCCGATGACCTTGAGATGCGGAGAGGGTATTGTCCGAATGAAAACAAGTCACAGCCCCCCCAAACATTGCTTACTGCTGGAATTCTGGCTTCGGTCCAAAACAAAAACCGATCAACTTCTAAAACGTCTGGAGTTGTGAAAACATTTATCTAGATTATTATCTCACGATTTCATTGTATGTTATGTTATAACTCGGAATAAGGATGTCATTAATTTTGAGCATTTAAAGAGGGTCTGGGACCGTTCTCTTATAAATGCGTATTTATTAAGTAAGCGTTGGTTTAATTAGAAACTAGGGTAAGCACCTCTGAATTTTCATAATTACGAGTTTATTTTAGGTGGTAAATATTATTTTTTAAGGTTTAAAGCTTGTCTGAAACTTGTTAAAGTACAGTACCTACCAAAGGGTCAGTCCGACTGGAGATGTACCACTATCTCATTAGGAAACTATACGAGTATGAGGTAACAGTTGAACGCTGTGCTTTTGCGTTTCGTTCAATGATTTATATTCCCGGAGACCCCATAGCTGTTGATGTGATACTCGATAAAGTTAGCGTCTAGCGATCATTGTATACAATAACAAAATCACCTCATAGTACTGAAATGTTTTGGGTTAAACTTCTGTATGTTCGGCTGGGCAAACACACAGGCATGGTTCTTCTATACTCATCTTTAGGTACATTGATATTCTAGTCAGTTCTCCTTGCCAGAATAAAAATAATCAACTGACACATCTACGCAATAAATTACTATAAAATCGAGTCGACAGAAAACAACGTATAAACATCCGAAACAATGATACAAAAACATTAATATCGCTTTGTGATAAATATTCTGTAGTTTGTGGGAAAATTGGTTTTATGTCCCCTACCATGAAACACGTTCGTTTGTACCTAGTGAAACTTTGCTATTGTGCGTGACGTTTTATAGAAATCCGTATGTGAGCAGCACGGGGCAACTAACTATCAAAAGAAAAAAGGCGATGATATTGATGGAGTATATTGCGCGGTATAATTTTCAAAGCTATAACGCTCTTCAGGGAGGTGAGAGTAGTACCTACAAAAGAATTCAAAAGATCTTGTGAAAGCCTATTTAAATATAGAATATTTTGTTGTCCTTCTTTCCACAAGTTACCTAACACGTAAATAAAATGCAAAAAACACATAATAAATGCTAAGCGTGTATGTTACTACTTACTAACATAGAAAAAAATAAAATCGGTTTTTAAAACGTTACCTGAAAGCGCCAACCCGCATTAGGCCAGCGTGTGGTCTATACGGCCTAACCTCTCAATCGTACTCTCGACTGTAGAGAAGGCTCTTTCCCTACAGTGGGACATATATGGGCTGTTATAGAATTTGAAAGAGCTCAGTAAGATCTGCCGTTTATTTTATTTGTGCATTTTTAGTGATACAAATTCGCTGTACGGAATCCTAAGTAAACTCGATTCACACTTGACCGTTCTTTTTACTCAGTTATTGTTCTAAGACATTCATATACTTCTTGCCTATATTTAAGATGTTATTTGCACTAACAAGCTGTCAGACACAGTAGCTCTCGAGCTCTGTACCACAGTCAGTAATTTACAAAAATTCTGTTAGTGTTTCAAATTCAAAATATTTTACTGTGGTACATAAGTGAAAAATCAACTCAAGAGACTCCCCAAACATCTATTCAATGAACTAAAATAAATAAAAACGGGTTAGCCTAGAAATTTGTTTTTATATCTAAATATTCTATCTACTTGCACTTATTAACATTTAATATAGATAATTATTTTTAATGGAATAGATTATACGGGAAAACAGTAACCTGTTGATTAGTGGTCCCCGTCGCCAATGACTCCAGTCTTGACTCTTGATCATCAAGGATTCCATCATCTCAACCAATAAGATTACGTTTTAAATCTGGCTCGGCAACGTGACCTCAATGTACCTAGCAATAAGAAAGAGTGTCGATTGACAACAGACTAATCAAGTCCCCCTTCGTTCGGCACAATTATGCCGGTCTGCGTAGAGCTGTTTCTGTATTTGCATAATAAAAAACAACCAATCTGTACAAATATAACTAAGTTCACACAATTTAAACACGGGACAGTAAAAGGAAATCGATTTGGTAATCTTACGTCAGCGGGTTTTTATAGCGTTTTTATAGTCTGTGTTTACTGCAATCGTGTTTGTCAACAGAAACTTCTAGTAGGGGCATTGTGTCGGGCGGTCGCTTTTTGCATGCCAATGAGACGAAACTACTGCGAGCGAGGAACGGGGAAATCCTAGGTGTCACGAGGAAGCGTTTATAATAATAATATTAGATGATTTTGGATTCTCCCACGATTCACAATTGGATATGATTGTCGTACGCGTGTTAAGTTATTTTTATATAACGATGATTGGTCTAGCACTAGAAGATAGGAATTGTGCGATCCTAAGTTTGAGTGCCAGAATACGTTGTTTAAAAATACACACAGTTTGAAAATCCTACACGAGTTTCTCTGGATAAGTTTTTATGCTCGGTACAATAAATAGTAATGCTGCTTTCTTTTACGTGTATACCTAAATAGGTACCTTGCACCTAACTATATGTATAGTGCTACTCAGACAGCTGGCCTCCAGTTATCTTCATATAAAATTTAAACAGAGACACAACATGCATTGGCTGATGCCGGAAACTTAAACCTTTGTATCTTGTACTCTCTATGATACTAGTATGCGCAGTTTATAACTCAAATGATGTTCAAAAATAGCCTACTGTTATATTGCTTACATAACAGAGCATCTGCCAGGTTCTGGTACAATTTGGTTCGGAGCCAAAATTCTTATGAAACAATCCGATGGCGCGAAGTAATGTCGGTCAAGCACGGGACAGCGCTCCAACTGTTCATCGCTTGTACGTACAGCGAAACTTTTATAGCCTACTTACTAATATAACTCTAATATTAAACAGCCAACCCGCACTAGGCCAACGTGGTGGACTATATGGCCTAACCACTCGCAATCGTACTCTCGATTGTAGAGGAGGCCCGTGCCCTGCAGTGGGTCGTATATGGGCTGATACAATACAAAATTAAACAGCCTCCGTGGTACAGATCCCGGCTGTGATTCCAGAGGTCACGAGTTCGATTTCGCACCGAAACAAATGTTTGGTGACAAGTATTTGATTGGGGTCTTAGTCCCTGTGCGACCGAAAAGTCTGTCATAGTTTCTAATACCTGCGGCGCAAGAATCGTATCTGTTATAAGAAGGTTTTAAATTGTAAGTGAAGAATACTGTAAAAATTAAAGCTAGAAAAAAGAGAGTTCAAACGGGATAGAACCACAGCTTCATAGAAAACAGACGTGAAGTAACAACATTGCCACCTCGATCAATGAGTACGGTCAACGTGGACCCCAAAAAAAAAAAATTCGTATCTGCCTAGATAACCAGCGCTCATGTTACAAAGCCTATCATAATGACAAATATTTAACAACTACTAACATATTTTCTAAGCCATTAATGCCAACATTGTACTAATGTTCCTAGTTTACAATGTAGACGCTAGGTACACATAAAGGCGCAAAGGTCAGACGGTCCGCACCGCCCACCCTTGCCGAGCTCTTGATACTGTGTGCACAACTTGATAGAACAAAAGGATGGGGTATTAGGTACTCGTATTTAAGTCTACATTGTCTATCGCAGTATTAAACTGTTGAGAGAGCTAGTTAGAACATGAATGATTCAATCGAGGAGCATTTTTTAAGAAATATTTAACACATTATCGGACAGGCAATTAATTAGTTCCAAGTCAGTATAAGAGCAATAAATCAACTATTTATAGATGTAAAGTACCTACTTACTAAGTAGTATTATGAAAAGACTGGATGGAATTTAAAAATCTTATAGGTGGAGTAACAATCTTTACCCCTCCTCTTCCTTGCCCTACCTTTTTCTAATCGATAAGCCTCGGCAATGCTCAATCTCCTTAGGTGTAGTATTCAGGACCCTGAAGTGTTCAATATTAACTCGTCCTTCTCTGTCAGGTAAATGATTAACTTGTTTGTCGCGCTGTTTAATTACAAAAATTTGCAAGGATAATAAAACATACAGTGCCGTTTTATGCCCACCCTGGTTGATACGCTGTCACGCACCGGGTCTGTAGGGTAATTCACGTAATTTTTTGACGCGCCGATCAAGTTGCGGTGCAGTTGCAATTAAGTTTACGTCTTAGTGCAAAATGGTATTCTTGTAATTGTTTACCTGCGCGTGAACTGCACCTAAGCTATGCGTAAACTGCGCGGGTGCTCCGCGTCAACTGTACGTCAGTCGTATGCAAGAAGCTTACACGTGAATACCGGTCAAGTTGCGATCTGAATCACGCACATAAAACAAGCAACAGTAGAATACGCTAAATCGCTCGCGTGACGCGGACTTGAGGCGAGCGTATCTGACAGCGGTTGTCAAAATTACGAGAATACGAAAAGGTCTGTTTTGATCCAAACTTAACTGCAACTGAACTTATTTAATTACGTGAATTATCCTACAGGTTTCTACGGTGACACAATACATGCATAATTTTAATTAAAATATGAAATTTATCCGTGGCTAAAACAATTAAAAATTCACAAGAAAAATATTTTTTTACACGTATTGCTTAAAAAATTACATAGACCAGTGTTTTAAAATTGCGCCCATTAGAGCAATCATAAACATCGTGTAATGTTTTAAATTACACGTTTTGGATAAGCAATAAAACAGTTTTTTTATCTAATGTTATTCAAGAGATTTCACTACATTCATTAAACATCGTAAAAAGTGTTTGTCTGTAGGTCAATGCGGTTATAACGCCACGTCTTCTTATTTTAATTGCTCTCAGCATATTATTAGTTATTTTGTTTTGTATAATAGTGCTATACTATCTCGGTGGCGTAGTTGTACTACTGTTGTGCAGTGCAATCACTTTTCTTTTCTTTCAAAAATTACTAAACTTTGAACTCGAACACCGAACATTACGGTATACATTATACAAATAATAAACAGACCATAATAAACACAATGATATCATTATGTAATGTAAACATTAACATCATAACGCACACAAATTTAATTTCGTGGTACAAAGTAGCGATGTATGTACATTTTATAACACGGCGACAGCGTGTTGCAAGAAATTTAATTTAATTCAAATTAGAGGGAGCGTACAGCGGGAAGAGGAGAGGTGGGTTTAATGGAACGTCGGTGCATGCGTACCCCGTATTGTATAGTTTGGATTCACTGCAATATTGGAGCAGAAATATTATAGTGCCGTCCCCTACTGAACATGGGGCTTATCTAAGGTCACGAGGACGATTGAGAAGTATGATATTACACAGTGTCAAGACTAGCTATGTATCTATCTCCGAATCATATTCTTTCCTTGCCTATGAAACTGCTAAAATACTGCATTAATAAGCAAGTCAATACAGAAGTGTCGCTAAAATTACCGACAACAAAATTTGGATACGAGGCGTCTACGTATTTCAGACATAATAGTACTCTACACTTTTAGCTCTTTTAATCCACTTTATTTTTGATGCTGTTGTGACATCAAACCGTTGTAAAATGTACAAAATAACCGATACAATTGATACTATAAATATACGATCGTATCATTATTTGTCGACGTGATGGATGATATCATTCCATGAGCAAATACTGACACGTGTCAGGTATGCTTTTGTTTTCCTTCGAAGTAGTTAGTTCGTAGATTTCAACTTCTACACTTATCGTGGATCTCATATTTTTCTGCTTTTATTAATGTAAAATGGTTTTATTAGTATCAATGTGATATATTGCAAAATGAATCTTGATTCTTGTTCTATACCGTGGTCTCTGTGTCTTAAATTTGTATGTTGAGTTATTTACGATACAGGTAACATACATATATTTTTTTAAAACGTTAAATTAAGACATATACCGAAAACAATTATCAAAGTAAATATAAATTGTTTAACAAAATTTTAACAAACAATAAAACATGTTAACCTCAGTTGCACAAAGGCGTGGGTAAAAAGGAGGTGAAACAAAGAACATTCGAGAAATATAATACTTTTTATGTTTCTGATAACAGCATTTCGTGTTCAAAAGTCTGAAACCGGTGTTCCCGGAAACTACTGCAACTATCGATTTTATCGGAAGATGGAGTATACCCTCCCCTCCCCTCTATAAACTCTCCCCAATAGAGGGAGGAACAATGTCAAGATATTTCACAATAAATTCAGATAAAGTGCCATATTTGATATGTTTATGGGATATAGAGTTAATTGTTTATATACTCGCATGTCGAGGTAATTTCAGTGCACCTGATAATAATTAATACACCCAATAGTCACATACATAGTCCTGACCCCACACTAAGATCGAGTCATGTGTCGCGGGTATTGAGGGACTTTTCGGTCTCACAAACACCCAGAGCCGAAACTAATACTTGTGGTTCACACAAACATTTGTCTAGGTGCGAGGATCGAACCCGCGGCCTCTCGATCACAGGCAGCGTCTAACCAACTGCACTATTGGGGCTGTCTGATGGAAACTAAAGTGCAATAAAGAATATCTATTAGTGAGGGATGGTCATTGTAGCCTTGATGAAAACAAATATACCACAGTTAAATCCTAACCGTGACACATTTACGTACCTTACCATAGCGACTATGGCGTGTTTTCCACCTGTCTGTCTATCTGGGCGAGCCTCACGAGCGATTTTTAAAATTAATTGTCGTTTGCTCAAATCTATGCGATAAAAATATATTAAATGTGTGATTTCTATGTAACTCGTTTTCAAAACCCTCTTCATGATTACTTTTTTTGCACATATGTATTATGTTGGCATGGAACCGGGAATGTTTCAACTTGAAGCCGAATGCGCCGGTTGCAATGTAATAAATAAATTTCCACGAGTTGTACAAAAATTATAATTAACCATGAATGAATGAATTAAAAGCAGTCGAATTCATACGTATATTTCGTTTTTATTTTGCCCCGAACTTTCCATGCATACCGACATAATTGGCTCAAGTGGCAAGGGAAAAATATTTTTGCTACTCGATAGTTTATCTAGTTGGTATTGCACTCACTACACAGTGCTGGCACTTTGACATTTAAAAAGATACTCAACAGTTGAGAAAATATGTATACAACTTTAGTATTTTTATTCCATCTCACGAAGCTGTTTGTTAATTGAATTTACGGAGCTTGTGCAAACGTTTATTTTAGTGTGTATAATTTTAGTAGCTTTCATATCTTAAATACCGGATACCCAATACAAGGGATATTGGGTATTCTCTTCCGATCCTTTTACTTCCTACTCCCCTCCTAATTTTAAGGAGCGGTTACGCATCTATGAGCCAAGCGTTGTGGATGGTTATGGGCGGCAGTGATCACTTACCATCGGGTGACCTGTTTGTTCGTTTGCCGGACCTATGCAATAATAAAAAAAAATTTACATTCAAAATTCGCTACCATAATTGTGAATATAATTTCTTGCCATTGGCAGAATTTATTAGCAGCCCTATATACGCATTAAAAATAACTAAACTGAACCATAAACAACGGACTTTATATGAAAATTATTCCAACTGCTGTGGCAACAAGTTTATAAGTGTCTGGGGTGGATTTGAACCCGGCACGTCTGCAATCAGGGAGTTAATGGCGGCCTCGGAATCCCGAGCACGTACGCCATCAAGCCATCCTTGACTGCTCGTGCGGCTCAATATTTTTGGGTGTCTAATGGATGGGATAATTTTTAAGGCAATTGATTTTTTAGTTGATTTCGTTGATAGAATATTTTGTTGTTAAATGAATGCTAATTGAGAGAAAAGTTGAGCTTAAGTAATTAGGTCTGAAAGCACGAAATTTTGGATTTGTTATATTGCATATTACGTAGCGAGGGTTCAAAAGGATTCAGAAGCATATAAATATGGTTGAATAATGATAAATGTTTTGTTTGCCGCCTGTCATGACTCTCCAGAAATCTATTGGTTATTATTCCTGCTGACTTGTCACCATGAGAATTACAAAATATGATGTATCGTTTATTTTTTCAATAGATGTAACTAAATATAACCACAAACCGTAAAATTAAGGTTAGTTAGAAGTAAAACTTAACCTTAGCTCTTAAAATGGCGATAGTTACTAATTTGAATAACTTGTAAACCCTAACTTCACTAACAATTCTAAACTAGAAGCGGGTAATAAAACCCGAAGTAACTACATCAAAAAGTAATTAGCCATACTTTAAAACTAAATGTTAGCATAAGTAACTACGGATTTTACGTCTTTAGTGGTATTAGTAAACTTTGCGCTTGACTCAGCAGTAATACTGAGGCAAATGTATTTGGTTTGATTTGGTTGAATTTATCTTTCTGAAGTGGTAACTAAGTTATGTGATGTTCGAACTACGAACTATGAACGAGACCAGGTACGAACCAAGTGCAAACTTTTCGAAGTTACGAGTGTATTTTTAGTTAATTAATTAATTATCGCTCACGGTAGTTTTGTCTCCCGCTCTACGACTAAAAAAGAGGACAAAAATTACTTCCAATTCGTTTTATTAACTTTCAATTTATAATTTACCTGCAGTTAAAGATTCTTGCGGTTGATAAACTAAACTAAGTTGACAAGTTAGATATTTCCAGGGACTCGCTGAGCTTCGATGCCTAATATCTTTAATTTCCTGCTGCAAATTCTGGCATATAGGAGTTGCAGTGGCGGTTGTGGGAGAGGAGAGTCTCTATCGCTCACTGTAAATTCAACGAAAACTTAATGCGGTACAATGTAGCATTCAAAGATAGGCAAAAGTATTTTAAGGGTATATCACTGGAACCTTCAAAATACAAAATTATTTTTGAAGATTGAGCAAAATTAAATTTCTACGCAAAGGATTGGTAAAAAAATAGCCTTGAATAAGGAACAATAGAAAGAATTAAGAGAGGCCATCGCTCGGAGCAATTAGGCTATATCTTTTAATACAAAAAGTGTATATAATTAAACATTTAATTTTCCGAAAGGCTTGACGTCAGTTCAAACGCCAAACTTAAGAAGTAATAAGCCTTGTCAGTGTGCATCATAGGCAAATTTCCGTTTCTTTCTTTCCTCCCAACGTGCCTAAAATTCAAGCGTTGTGGATATCCATAAGCGACGATGATCACGTACAACAAGTAAACCTTTTGCTCTTTATCGATCAATATCCAAAAAAAGTCCCACATTAAAAGCATATCGATAAACAAATTTCTGTGTTGATCGTATCGCCTTTCTCCGGGTAAATATTAGTGTACATGGATAGTTTGCTTGTCTGTACAGTAAACAATGGCGACGCATTAGCGTGACGTAGCGGCCTTGCGCGGACGTCGCGTTGTCTTCACTGCAATCTGGTGCGGTGCGACAACCAGACGCCTGCATGGGCACTCTCGAATGTTCTCTATGATGAGCCATGTCTATTAATATGAGAAAGTAATCAGAGTTACCCAGACTTTATGTTTCTATGACTTACCCTATCTTGTGGTTTCGAATTGACGTCTTTGTTTAGGTACAAAACAATAGATTTTAGTGAAAACCACTACAAAAAATGTTTAAAAAGATACAAAAATAAATACCTACTAAATGCTCAACATTTTTATGCAAATTCTTTAACTTGAAATGATTTTCTGGCAGCAGTTATTTTGAAAGTTATAAGAAAAATTAAGAAACATAAATGAATGTCATGACCTTCCAAAATTAGATGTACAATAGTGGAGCCCGAATATATTTCGCTGACGTCAGCTCTCGGTCGATATGGACCAGTTTGGGTATCAATGGCCTAGTTAGAGCGAACTGTACAGGTTATATGAGATGACCGAAATAATAAATAACATAATATTGTATATCTACAGGTTTTAATAGTCAACTGGAGGGACTAGTGGAAGAAGCGACGAACAGAAACCGATGGAGACAAATAATCCACCCTAAATGCGGTACATCCAACGATGACCTTGATCCTCAGTCATGAGAAACCAACTGCAGAGAGAGAAGGAGGGACATCGAAAAATTAAATTCAAAAGTAACATTTCATAAAGAGGACGCGTGCGGCCAACATGCCAGCATTGAAGAGTCCTCGAACTCCTCTACGACTGGGAGACTAACCTACAGTCCACTACCTGTGGATATGGATTGGTCATCTTCTATTATTCTATTTTTATGGACTCATTATATAGCACTTATAATGCGAATATAGAGCTATATAGTTGTATATGTACATATATATATATATATATATATACTAGCGGCCCGGCCCAGCTTCGCCTGGGTGCTAAGATGTTTAGACTCCACTCCACACCAGAAATATCTTATTCCCGTTCAAACTTTTGTACTCCTGAACTCAACCTAAGTACCTACTATCCCTTTTCCTATCGTATCCCATCCCATCTCATCTGGCTCCTTTTCTTTCTGTTACATCCCGTCCCATTATTTCCCATCGAATGCAATCCGGATCCGACCGGTTTCATCGCGTTCGTCCCACTTTATCCCATTTCATCCCTTAATGCCTAAATAGGCAAGTTGTAATTTTTTTGTAATTGCTTTTATTTTGTAGATAGGCCTTATATAAACACGAAAATACGACGAATATCATTTAAAAAATACGCAAACACAAATACTTTGCAAAATTCCTGCAAAACTTTCCGCTCAGCCAAAATTTTGACTACGAAATTGATTTTTTAAAGTATAATGAACTACTTATTTTAAATTTAATTAATTTTATAGCGTCAACAACACGTGGTAATTATACTGTTAAAATGTAGCTTATATGACACGTTCGTAGATTTACCATAGCAGCGCCATCTATTGATTACTTACTCAACCCAGTCGAAAGGTATCGACATCTGTTAGAATCATTTGTAGTTAACAGATGATTGTGACTGTCAAATAATAACAGACAAATAATTAGCAATAAATTAAAATTGCGACTATAATTTGAGATTTAAACTATCCTATCTCTCAAGTTGGATCGAACTGCACATGGTGTGCAAATTTTATTATAATCGGTTAAGTAGTTTAGGAGTCCATTGAGGACAAACATTGTGACACGAGATTTATATATATTAAGATATAACTATTTATAGAGTTCTACGTTCTATATCCCCTTTTCTACGCATTTGATAATAAAAAATGCTTAATCGTTACTCTACACTCAGATTCAAGCCCGGCGTCAGCATCAGGATAGTCAGTATCAGTAGCGGAGTATCATATGATACGAAACAAATTCTTGTGAATCCCGCTAATGTTAGAATCGTTGCCTGGATCGAACCCACTGCACCTCGTTTCACGGCCAGTACTTCGATCAACAATACCACTATCGAAGGGCTAGCGCCTCACCAACTGTGCTATGGAGGCTAACACATTTCCAAATAAATATTATTTTCAGTAAGGCACCTGTAATCTCTCTCTCTTAAAGTGCGTGGTGGCCTCGTGGTATCGGACCAGACTCGGCTGCCTACATGTTCACGGTGGTCGCGGGTTCAAATCCCAGGACACACCTCTGACTTTTCGGAGTTATGTGTGTATTGATAGTCAATCACCACGCACTTTAACGGTGAAGGAAAACATCGTGAGGAAACCTGCATACCGTAGCGATATAAAAAAAAAAAAAACTACGGTGTGTAAGTCCGCCAACCCGCACTAGGCCAGCGTGGTGGACTATATGGCCTAACCACTCTCAATCGTACTCTCGATTGTAGAGGAGGCCCGTGCCCTGCAGTGGGTCGTATATGGGCTGATACAATACAATACAATACAATACCTGTAATCTCCAATTTTTGTAGGTAATAAAACAAACAATGATCACTTGATATTGGATAAGGCGCTTTCGCGTTTCCCAGATATTGAAAAAGTAGTACAGGTACTCCAATAGACTAAGCGGACGAGTTCTGTTGATTGTTTTTTTCCGACTATCAAATTCTCGCTATTGTTTTATTATTGAAAATAAATTATTCGAGGAAAAAATAAGTAATCTAAGCCGATTTATTTTCCTTTCCACGAATAATGAATTATACACGAAATTATGAGCCTTATTCAATAAAGGAAAAACAGTTACCAGAGAATTACGTAATCCTGTTTATAACTACGAGTATATTAGTTATGATTATATAATCAATATTAACTGATAAGGAACAAAATATATTTAATTAATATACCAAATATTGAAACAAAGTCCCGAATCCATATTAAAATATGAACATATGTCTTGTACCAGTGGTAGAAAAACCACGAGAGAACTTTCGCCCGCACGACAATCAGATCCGCGATAAAATATAGATCACACAAACATTTATTTCACAGCCTCCGTGGCGCAGTTGGTTAGACGCCGACTGTGAAATGAGAGGCCGTGGGTTCGATCCCCGCACCGAGATAAATATTTGTAAGGCCCACAAGTATTTGTCTTGGGTCTGGATGTTTGTGGAATCGAAAAATCTCTCGTAGTTTCTGATACCCAGAACACAAGACTTAATTGATCTTAATGTGAGGTCAGGACTATGTATGGGACCGTTGGGTGTATTTTTTTTTCACATGTACGTAGAAATCGAATCCACGACCTCCTGTTAAGTTTGCAGCCGCCTTCTTAACTGACGGCATCATGGTCTTTAATATTTTTACTTATTATTCTTAAATTATCATTAACATCATTCTTACAGAGCTATGAGCGTATTATTATTTTATATTTTTATTTCTAAATCGGTCTAACGGTGAAGGAAAACATCGTGAGGAAACCTGCATACCTTAGCGATTTTAAAGAATTTCTACGGTATGTAAGTCCGCCAACCCGCACTAGGCCAGCGTGGTGGACTATATGGCCTAACCACTCTGTATCGATTCTCTCGGTTGTAGAGTAGGCCCGTGCCCAGCAGTGGGTCGTGAAAGGGCTGAAAAAAAATCTAAACACATTATGTCGATGAGTATACATATCTGGGTCAGTTAGTCTCTTTCCAAGGCCGACAAGACCAAGAAATTCACCGCCGGATTGAAAATGCCTGGAAGAGCTACTGGTCCATAAAACCATATATGAAGGGCAACCTTCCAATATCCTTAAAACGAAAACTCATCGACATATCTGACATCATGTATCTTGCCTATCTTGACCTACGGAGCTCAGACGTGGTCTTTGACCGAGTCACAAAAGTCCCGACTTAAAGTTTGCCAAAGAGCTATGGAGCGCAGCATTCTCGGCATAAGGCTGAGTGATAGAGTGCGAAAGAGCGAAATTCGCTCTAAAACCGGGATAGCAGACGTGGGGCGAAAGTCAGCAATGCTTAAATGGGACTGGACAGGCCATGTGACTCGAATGCATTCAGATCGTTGGGCAAATATTGTCACCCAATGGGTACCTGATGGTCGACGACGCCGCGGCAGACCTAAGAAACGCTGGCGAGACGACCTGGATGCTTTCGGGCCCATGTGGCCCGAAATTACTTTAGAGCGCGAACTATGGAGAGAGAGGGGGGAGACCTTTGCCCAGCAGTGGAATGATATAGGGTAAATACAAAAAAAAATCTAAATGCCATAAAATCGCTTTAATCTTAGTGCAACATGAACAAAGAGCAAGCTGAACGCACGCAAGCTCAGGATAAACTGAGATTTTATTGCATACTCGGAGGAATATAAAGCGATTCATAACCCAGCAGCCGCCACGGAAGTAAATTAACTACAAGATAACAGAATGTGGGTTTTATTACGGCCTCTGGTAATATTGCAGCGAAATCTCTTTGCCGCATATCCGAAGGTATGATCTTTTTGTTAAACATATTCAGTGATAGAACTTCGTTTAATTTGATTGGATTAATAAAATAGCTCAAAGTCCCTAAATAAACAAAGAAATTAAAAACCATAGTCATAAAATAATTAAGGGAGATATTACTGAACCAAAAAAACAATAACGTGAAAGGACCACGGACCCAAATATTCTCATGTTGATGAGGAGGTGACACATGGAACGCCACCAGTACATACATACATACATAAACACACGCCTTTTTCCCAGAAGGGGTAGGCAGAGGTGCTACCAGAACACCCACGTTTCGCCTTGTATATTCCGTCCCACGAAGTGATAGGGGGCAAGCCTATCGCCATATCGGGCACAAACTCTTGACTCCGAGCTGATAATGAATAGAAAAATCCAATATCACTTTGCCCGACCCGGGATTCGAACCCGCGACCTCAGCTTTGCAATCATACCGTACCACTACGCCACCGGGGCAGTCAGTCGCCACCAGTACAGGTTCTGTATAATATGCACACATCTTAATATTGTACAAAAACAACTCGGTGACGACCTGAACCGAGTCATTTATTTACATACTTTTTATTTGTCACCTAATATATAGTCAAAATCTATATTCTCTACCTACTCCTATGGGATACAGGTTAAACAATTTAAATTCAATTATCAAGTTGTTTTATGTGATGTGTCCACTTCACAAAAAGTTCCAAACCTTTTGGGCCCACGTATAGGAATTAGTAGACACCGAGCTATGGTTTCATAATCCTATGTGCGAAGATTAAATGTAGAATAGTAACAGAACATGTTAATCATAGTAAAACGCGCAGAACTAGCGCGTCCAAGCTGCGGCCTTCACCGTGAACAATGGCCATTGGCCACGGTGGTGACCACAATCGAATCATTACTCATTCCGTGGCGCTACACATGACCGCGACGGATGCGCGACAACAGACAACGCTTTATCTACATTTACGTAATTGTCATGTAGTTGAAAAGATCGCGGAAAATGGTTGTGTGGTAGCTAAGTTCAAACTGAAGTTAATAAATTCGAAATATACTGAATTTTTAGTATTCTATGTTTGGATTTATAACAAAGTTAATGGCAGTTATAGTAGATTTAAGTATTTAATTGGTCAGTAAATTAAAAAAAAAACCAAGTGTCACCAAAATAACCTCATTCCGGGTTCTACTACAGCTAAAAACTATCAAGTTAATCCGATAGTTACAAAAAACATATTAACATCTGTAAAACCGGCTACAACTAGAATAACGAACACACAGCAGTATCCAAATTAAATAAATAAATAATAAATACACCCAACAGTCACATACATAGTTCTGACCCCACACTAAGATCGAGTCTTGCTTGTGTCGTGGGTATCAGAAGCTACGAGAAACTTTTCGAGTGGGCCTCACAAACATTTGTCTCGGTGCGGGGATCGAACCCGCGGCCTCTCGTTTCACAGACGGCGTCTAACCAACTGCGCCACGGTGACTGTCAAAAAGTTAAATAAATAATGGTTTCATGTTATATGATCCGGTATCACTCAAACGAATTGAATTTTATACGGCAGAGGGTTCCAACTCTCGCGGCGAGAATTTTCATGAAAATGATAAATAAAAACTCGTTTGTTACGAGTACGGCGATATACGTCAAACGTGCGTATATTCCACGTTAGCACGCGTTGTTCACACGCGAGGTTTTGGAAAACATAATAATTTGTACGCAACTGCTTGAAATTCCTATTGTTTACAAAACTACACAAAAATTAAACATAAGAAGCAATAACGTAAATATACAAAACATCTTACATTAACAAAATAATAATCAGCATACCATTACGTAAGGTTCTAAGGTATTCTTCGATTGAAGGCCACATACTGGCAAGCATAATGTTTTACTTCACACACAACATAGATAAACGACTTAATCAACGTTGCGGGAATTTGCTAAAAGCAGACCGCTCTCAACAAGTTTCTATGGTAATCCTTGATGGAGGCCTAGGTCCATTAGCGGACAACAAAAACTTTGAGAAAAAAAATCATAATTTCGTAAATAACCATCGTTCACTCAAATAATAACTGTATTTCCTTGAATAAAACAAAAAAAAAACGAGTAATAATAAAAATACATTTTAAATGATCGCTGAAGATAATCTAATTATCGAATTTCAAAATAATAAATCACAGGCTCTTGCAATCCGAGAAAATGCGAAACCCCACTATAGTCAGTTTAGACTTGAGCATGGATAGACTGGAAAATAGCCATAGAGTATAACTACGTCGCAGAAAATCACAGTCAAATAGCAAATTGGACGCGTTGTTTCACTACGTGAAATATACGAAGGGACAGGAGACTTTGTGGTCCCTGCGGAAATTATACACCCGAAGAGAATTAGTTGAGAAAACAATTTATTACGAGTTGCGAACACAAATTGTGAAAATAAAAAAACAATGGGACAGAGAGTAGTCGAAATGGAACAAAAATTTGGAAACTATATTTATTAGCAGTATCTATATATTTTTTTCTCTGGCATAAGAAAATAATAAAATAGAGAGAGAGTAAGAACTAGAGTTGCAAGTTAAAACCCAAGAAATACAACGTTTAAATTAAAGCATTTTTGTGCCTAAGGTTGAACCCGCTTTTTTCCATTTCACAGCCGGCTTTTCGCCCAGTGCGCGACGAAGAATTTTTAAATTGGTTTTGACATTTTGTAGTTGAAATGTCAGATGGCGTAGTTTTTCACCTTTCACATTTACTGTTTTTCGATAAAAACTTTGCCTACAACCAACTTTGCATCGACTTTATTTTCCATAATACCCTTTTCCCCAACGACGACATTAAGTAGCTTTGACCCATTAAATCTTAAATATCGCCCCTAAGTTAGACATATATTTTTTTTATTAATTTATGATACATAATAAAAAAAAACACATAGAAACAAAAACCAGAATCGCGATATACTCGAAAAATATTTGTATTTAAAATATTATTGATATGAATTATGAAATGGATATTGAAGCCTATGTACTTAAAATGAAGAACGTATGATCACGCAATTCACAAAGTATACTACTAAAAACTAAATTGGATACTGAAAGTTTTATAAAAAGTATTTTTTCACAATTATATTAACTCCTTATTACAAAATTATATCTATCATACGTTATACCACTTCTGTAGACAGGTACCTCTTTAATTGTCTAATCACAATGACAACGAACTCCAATTAGTTTATACTTAAAATCGTCAATCAATATTTATTCGAAGTATTAGCAGCAAGTTCAATAATTTAATCACAACATGGCGCGATCTCTCTTCCCCGGAGAGATCGTTTTGTATTTAGAAACATATATTCATAAAAATATATTAACTTTATACATTTAACGCTTGGACATCTCCATCTCGCTAAGGAATTGAAAATTTTATTCTGATAATTTGACAGCCTTAATATAACCAAATATTAGTACCAAACTTATAATAAATTGTGATATATCCGGACGAAAACAATTAAATGAAAATACACAATCCGAAAACATACGAACACTAACAATGCAAACACTTGGTTCACTTTGCAATAAAAATTTATTATTAATTTGTTAGATAAAATAAAGTAAACAAATGAATGACTTCTTTTTAGATTCCTAAAAGTCTGAAAATATATTACCATCCGACCGACACGAAAATAAAGAGAAACGCATTCTACGATAGCCCAAGCTAAGCTTTTATACTGGCAAAGTAGCTCTCGCACGACTTACTATCAAATTGTTTAACTAAAACGAACAAAACTTAAAGCCAGAACGGTCAGAGCGCTCGCTCCCTAGTCCAAGAATTTGTTAAAAGCTTCGGAAATAAACACGTATACGACTCTAACTTCAACGCGACTTCAACGAGATTTTCAACGCGGTTTAAACAAAAACTTATCAATTTTAAAAACATTTTTAGTTGTTTTTACAAATAATTCAAAACACCTTTATCAATCACTTCACCGAAAACGCGCCAAATTATTTACTTGCATTAAACAATATATGAAAATGCGAAACGCAGAGAACGAAACAAAAAAAAACGATTACCGTAATCATAATAATAACATACTCACAGAACACGACGTAGCAAGTTGTCTACGGCGCTACGCTGTAGCGTGGTCGTAGCGGGCGGCCGGCGCGGGTGCTGACGACCGACTGAACCGTAGCAGCGGCGGGCCCAAGGCATGAACTCGTAGCGACTAGGCCTACATTGTATCCAGGTAAACGGGTCAAGGGAAAATTGTTTTACATTATAAATGTTTAATAGTGATCGACTTATTAATATAAAGAAAACTTTACATGATGTGTTTCCTTTATAAATGCGTTAAAATATTCTGAATTTAATATTATTGTGAAAAAAAAAAGCGGAAATACAGATGGTAATTAATAGTTTATGTATATTTTGTCTAAATTTGTAGTACCTATATTGGTAATGGTTCTCATTAATTTACCGCAACTTCTGATAGTTTGTACTGTCCAAATTGAGCAGTATTGATTTTTTTATATCTTTACATTAATTATAATCATTACCTAGCACCAATAGCAAGTATAATACCACTCAAGTAGTTTCTACTGACGTTGATATTGACTGACGCAATTATGTTGGCCGAATGGCCAAATGGCCAAAAATAAATATTTCTACTGGCATGACAAGTGCCTT
Organism: Theretra japonica; assembly: GCA_033459515.1. Classification (NCBI taxonomy): domain Eukaryota; kingdom Metazoa; phylum Arthropoda; class Insecta; order Lepidoptera; family Sphingidae; genus Theretra; species Theretra japonica. Next base: position 16,112,771 of record CM065941.1, read on the forward strand.
CTCACACACCTGTTGGTAAAAAGGAACTATGCAAATAAAATCAGGGTCATTGTAGGAATTTGTAGTGTATGTATTATAAAAGCTAATGATAAACAAAGCTCATTGAGTCCTATATATCTATCTATTTAGCCACAGGATGTCCACTGCTGTCCTCTCCCAAGGATCTGCACATCGACCTGCATGCAGCGACTTCCTGCAACCTTAACCAGGTCGTCGTCGTTAGTCCATTGAATTGTATAATACAAATATGGTTAGACATATTGTAAAAGGTATGAAGGGTTAGGCATGTCCATACAGACAAAACCCCCCAAAAATATACTTAGATAAAAAACACAGTTCATAATATTTTCACATCAAACAGTAGAAAGCTCATGACACGAAGTCGTGATTCAATTTACATGATTTTTTAAAATTAAGTTGGTACGAAATCCGGTCAGGCACCGCGCCGCATAAAATGTCCGGCGAACATGGTTTTTTAGAGCGCCGGACCCCGCGCAAGTTCACATGATGATATTATTGTAGTGTTAGTTATTGTTTATTGGTAATGTGAATGCACAGCCGAACAGTTGCACCAACATAAAATTACGCATACTTCCGAACTAAAAGAAAAATTGTACATATATATTACATAAACATCATCCCTTTTTCCCAGAAGGGATAGAGGTGTAACCAGGACACCTACGTTTCACCTTTTGTGTTCCGTCCCACGATGTGGTGAGAGGCAAGCCTATTCCTGTATCAGGCACAAATTTTTAACTCCCGTGATAATGAATAGAACAATCCAATATCACTTTGCCCGACCCGGAATTAGAACCCAAGACCACAGAGTTGTAATCGTACCGTGATACAATTCTACGCCACGGTAGTTTATATTCCTTGCAAAGTACTATGGAAAACATAATGGGCATCGTAGTCAGAGTATCGATTTGCGACACCTTTGCTATTCCACATAATTATGATAAGCGATCGTGAAAACCCAACAAAACTTGCAATTCTTAAGGCTCGTATTCGTCGTGTAGGTTTTTGATAATACGAGTAGTCGACAAAGAAACGAGAATAGAAAGAAAAGTTAAACGTCTCAAATTAATAAGCTGTAGAACAGTTTGCCGGGCCTCTTGCCTTAAATGTTAGATCATTCCCATTATGATCTACATTGACCTATTATTATCATCAAAATTATTATCAAAATATAAATTCAACGTGTATTTATAAAAAAAGCCATAAAAACGATGATATCAAAACATTTCCACTATAAAAGCATTCAAGGACAAAATATAGTCTGAATGAACTAGAAATAATAAAGTAGCTATGTTTATAAACTTTTATATATTCCCGAAGGCCATGGCATTACTAAGATCAAACAAAGGTAATATTACCAATTTTCCACGTGTTTCGCGACCTTCATACTATTAAACATAAACGACCGTGGAATAACATTTTTATCCAACAGCGATAACAACAATTAAAACTGTTATTTTTCATTCACGCTACAGTGCTGTGGGGGTTACAGCAATCAATTAGGCGTATGAGTCCAATGCTGTTCACCCACGCACCCTGAAGGATTTCGACAGATCTTGGATCTGGGTCAATGTTATAAACATTTTAATTTAAGCATATTAATACTACGAGTATGATTTAAATGATTTTTTATGTATGAAGTCCGCCAGCGTAGTGGTTTGTAGCTTAACCATTCTCAATCTATCTCTAGGTAGAGAATTTGGCAAATACACACGTGACCGTAAGCTAAGACCACGCTTGTAACTCGAAAGGGGTAGGTGGAGGAGTTAATGGACCCACACAGTTACCTACACGTCTTTCAGATATATCACAAACTATTTTGAGATCGTACAACACAGACGTGCGTGGTGGCCTCGTGGTATCGGACCAGACTCGGCTGCCTACATGATCACGGTGGTCGCGGGTTCAAATCCCAGGGCACACCTCTGACTTTTCGGAGTTATGTGTGTATTGATAATCAATCACCAGGCACTATAACGGTGAAGGAAAACATCGTGAGGAAACCTGCATACCGTGGCGACTTTAAAAGAATTTCTACGGTATGTAAGTCCGCCAACCCGCACTAGGCCAGCGTGGTGGACTATATGGCCTAACCACTCTCAACCGTACTCTCGATTGTAGAGGAGGCCCGTGCCCTGCAGTGGGTCGTATATGGGCTGATACAATACAATACAATACAACACAGAAGTGAAACAAGTGTTTGATCGCACAATGATCTCCTTCTGTACGGGGGTCAACTCCTACGGTTTCTTAAACAGTTTCTCTCGTCACACGACGGCGACCTAACTGCCGGCCTCTTTTTTCATACCACACTTCGTACTCTCAGTAGACTGCCTCGGTGGTGTACTTGTATTAAAGTATGAATTACAAAACTGAGGACTCGGGAAGTGTTATTGGATTTTTCTATTCATTATCAGCCCGTAGTCAGAAATTTGTGCCCAATATGGTGATAGTCTCGTCCCCTATCAAATCCTGGGACGGAACAAACAAGGCAAAACGCGGGTGACCTGGTTACTGCCAGAAGAACCTCTGCCTACCCCTTTTGGAAATAAGGCGTGAGTTAATGTATGTACTTAGCACCCACGAAGAATCTAAAGTGTTTTACTCGTAGTATATAAAATAATCTAAAATACTAACAGCTAAATGTAACACAGTAGGCACAAATCACAACAACGCCGCCTCGAGCGGAAAAAATGCTCGAATTTTTCATCTGCTCGTCGAATTTTGTGGACGCATCGCGAAATAGACCGGGTATTCCGATGGGATCGCCGCTGTTACTTTGAGGTTCGTTAAAATCCTATTGTTCGAGTTTTTGTCAGCGTTTTGGTCAACATTTTGCCGAAATTTATATGACGAGTATGATAAAGTTAGTGAGAAAATATTAGTGTTGTGTAAAAAAATTACCAATAGAAACAGTCTAAATTTACTCGATGAAACGAAAAATGCTTCGAATCCAACTAAAGAAAGTAGTCCAAAGTCTCCAACGTATATGACTTGTCAATGAAATTAAAACAATAGTTTCACAAAATAAGAAAAATATGCAACAATAATGTTGTAAATATTACCTTTATTACTCATATATTTGCAACTATTTCAATTTCGTCAAAGGAACAACTCTAGCAGTCGAATGCACGACAAAGAGACTGCCAAAGTAGGATTACTTGAAGACTGCCAAGTCAAAGACCCGAGTCCACATCTTGTTTGCGAATTGCCGAGAGCTTCGCCGGGAATTATAATTAACTGTTGAATATTTAAATGTTGCGTCAAAGCCATCCAACAAGAAAATATCGGAGAGAAAATGGTTAATATTATTCCTTTATAAAAGGTAATATATTCCGACCGAGCGGATAGGTAATCGATTGCATACACTCTAAAATAAAACTTTTTATTCACATTATTATCTTTAGATAGGTACTTAAGTAGTAGAGTTATTTCAGTAATGCTGCCCCCATACCAATCTTATGATTGGATAGCGCCAAATGGTATTTATTAGTAATAGGGAATTTCGAATAATATAGCTGATAATTTTAAAAAAATAGTTTTTTATTAAAGTCAAACTTTCTTGAAATTGTTTAGTAGCTTGAAAATCATATTTCCCTTGTAATACTCAAGATCTATAGACAATTCTTACTAAGTTTCACAAACTGTCAAAAGCCTGTTAACCTCATTAGATACCGTGCGGTCACTCGGAAGAACTGCTTGCCCACAGCCGTCATAAAATTCCGCATGACAGTAATAAACCTAGTATACGAGTGACTGGCAAGCAGACGCGGTTTATAACCCGGAGGCAGTAAACCGCTAGGGTCGGCAAATGCGACGGTCACCAACACCGGTTGTAGACGTAAATAAATAAATACACTCTCCATACACACATAGTCGTGAATTTACGTTAAGAAACAAGTATTGTGTTATGAGTATCAAAAACAACGAGAGATTCAAAAAATGATCACCTAGACCCGAAATAAATCTTGTGTTGTTGTTGTCTTGTTGCACAAACATTTGTCTCAGTACCATCGAACCCGTGGCCTATCATTTTACAGCCGGCATCTTAAATTTCGTCTGTGGCTTTACTGTACTGTACTGTATCAGCCTGTATACGTCCCACTGCAGGGCACAGGCCTCCTCTACAATTGGGACTACGATTGGGAGTGGTTAGGCCATATAGTCCACTACGCTGGCCTAGTGCGGGTTTGCGGACTTTTTCATACCACAGGAATTTATACAAATCGCTGTTATGCAGGTTTCCTCACGATATTTTCCCTCACCGTTATAGTGTGTGGTGATTGACTATCAATACATACATGACTTCGAGAAGTCAGAGGTTTTCCCTGAGTTTTGAACCCCCAAGCACCGTGAACATGGAGGCAGACGCGTCTGATCCGTTACCAACAGACCACCACGCATTTGTGTAGCTTCTTTATTTGACTTTAGATAAAATAATATGTGTTGGAAGTTGAAAATTACTGTTTACTCCACGCATAGTAGTATCAAACAAGCCTTATTAAAATTTCCACGGTCTCCAACTCGTACTGGGAACGTCTCGCGCAGACCGAGCGACAAACAAACACCCACACACGCTCACAAACATTTGCACGTAGTTCCACCCGCCGAGGAACATCACCCACGCTTTTACACTCCATTTAACTCAGTTGTTATTGCTTACCATTAAACAGTGGAGATTTACACCTGATGAAATATTATAACAGTCGCTATTGAAGACCAATCACAATAATAATTGAGAGAAAAATATAAGAAGCTCACGCCTATATCTCTGTAAGGACTGGCAAAGCTTTTACTAGTATTATCCAAAGTTAATCGAATAAATTTAATTTGTGTCCTTTAATATTAAATGTGATAGCCAACGAGCGCAATTATAAAAATCTTTATTTAACAAACCAATACTTATGCAAAGTTGTCAAATTAGGAATCGAACCCAAGACCTTACGATGCACCACTCATATTCCTTCATTTGACTAATGACGTGCCATAATATTAAATGCCTATTAATTATTGTACTCGCTGATCATTATCGGCTGGCAGTGGTAAAATATGCATAGATTCGCGTGGGGCTGGGCGGGCGCCAGTCACGCTTGTCTCACGCGGGTCTACACGTGGGCCTTCCTCTTTACAGACTAATTACCCAGACTGTGTGCTCATAAATGATCTAATAACTGACCACAACGTGACTCAGTCGGTTGAGCACGTGGCCGGCAATGCATACGGTCTGAACGTTGCAGATGTTCTTGAGCGGTAATCATTTCGAATCAGGTGGGCCGTTTGCTCGTTCGCTGTGCATTTAAAAATATTTCTAAACTCCTCTCCCAATCTCTTAAGTAATAGCAAGTTCACTGCCCTCGCCCTGTGGTCCGGTGTGTAAGAATTCTGCCACGGTATCCCCTGCTCGTCGTAAGAGGCGACATAAAGGGGTCATCAGATTCACTGGGAACACTGCGGGGGCAGTGCGCCCTGACTTGTAACGGCTCTGAGGCGAAGGACAAGGCCTCGTCTCTGTCATGGACGCCCATAAGACCTAAAAGGGCGTCCAAAATAGTGGAAAGTGGGGATCATCCGGGCCCCACACCAAAGAAGGACCAGCAATGGTTATGCGCGAGGCGGTTACGCGGACGTAAATCGGGGTGCCTTTCACCCTGGGATGTCCGGTGCCACCCACAATGCGTGTGACGGTTTTCAAGAGGTTTTTAGTCAGTATGCTGGCGTAGGCTTGGTAGGAACCCAGCTTGGCCACAAATCCGCATTGTGTCGGGCTGGAAGGCCAGAGACACTGACATACCCCTTTCCACCTCCGCCGGGGTAATTAAAGGGGAGCTTAATAGCTTTTCCTCTTGAACAAAAAAAAAAGTTTACTGCCCAACATGGGATCTTCCAAGGATCTTGACATCGACCTGTTTGAAGCGGCCTGCATTGAGCAACTTCCTGCATCGTTAACTAGATCGTCCGTCCTCCTTTGAAATAACTCGGTAAAGATAAAGAAAAACCTACTCAGGTATTTGACACCGTTGTCGCAGGAAATGCTGCTTGTAATCAGAGAGCGTCGAATATTATTTACTATCGCAAAATCGAAATTTTACTGCAAATCTTACTAAAAATTTATATTTTTTACAGAGCCCTTACATCTCGGCCATATCGATAAAGGTACATATTATTCGAGTATAACTTTATATGCAATAAAATAATACCTTATGTTGTTGCCGATGCAAAGTAATATATATCATTTTGATAATATTAAACATAGTTTGGTGGTCATGATCACGCGATAGAGATCAAAGTGTGAGACGTGTCACGCGTCCTCACACGTGTAACCGCATCTGCTACAAAAGTTCGCAGATTAATTACCCAGATAAGCTGCATTGTCTTCAATTATCTCAATATCTTATTTTGTGGGTAAATCTTTATACCCCTCGTCGTAATTAAAATGTCACTCAGTCACACAAAAAGCTCTCAATTTAAATATCATTCCAATTTAGCTACGTATAAGTGCTATGATTAAAGTTACTGCTAATATCCTCTAAATTGGTAAATTAATGTCCTTAAAGCGTCTTAAAAATATGACGCTATTTCGTTCTGTTTTTAGCAGTACAAGGTAATTTAAAAGCGAGTCGCTATTACATTTTTACTAAAGTAATAAAACTTATATGGAAACACATTACATTATCTACGCGACGATTATAGCATGGAAAAGAAAAATTGAAGGTTATATCGGTACATAATATAATATACGAATTAAAAAAAATATGAATATAGTGTAAATAAATCACTACGCATGAATGATTTTGACTCATGAATTCTATGGCATACCTGTCAGTAAATGACAGCCTTTGCCTAAACCGTTTTGTACAGGGTACAAAGTTGTGAATAGTCGTACATTTAAAACGCATTCGAAACGATAAAATCACATTAAACAATGCCACCATATCTCCTAGTTGGTAGTCTATTGGCTTTTGTAAATGGAAGGAGGGAAAACTAATAAAGAACAAGAGAGATAAGAATAACAGAACCTCTGCAAGTGAAACAAAATACTACTGGAGCATATTACATTCAACAAATACAAAAGGAAACTTGAAAATGTTACTCGCAATTGTTAATTAATTTATCCACCCAATAAGATTGTTTACTAAACACTTGATTCCTTTATTGCACATAAACAGTCTCGGTCTGTGTAGTGTGTATTACAGAACTCTGCGGTTTTACGGTTAATGTAGCCTAACACGAAACTCAAGATAACTTTGGTTTAAGCACTATCAGCTTAGTTGTTATACCGTTCATGCGTACACGTTTGCTGCTTACGACTGTGTCCCAGAAAGGGATTGGAATTTTTATTTTTATTTAATTGGTTAATGAGATTACCGAAAGACTTAAAATCCTACCTTCCCTTTTCTTCCTTTCTATTAACCTCACTATTTTCCTAAATGTCTTGGAGTAATTAATAATACTATAATAATACACCCAACAGTCACATACACAGTCCTGACCCCACATCAAGATCAAATAAGTCTTGTGTCGTGGGTATCAGACACTACGAGAGACTTTTCGGTCTCACAAACACCCAGACCCGAGACAAATATTTGTGGGCCTCACAAACATTAGTCTCTGTGCGGGGATCGAACCCGCGGCCTCTCGTTTCACATGTGGCGTCTAACCAACTGTGCCACGGAGGCTGTCCAAAATAGTAGTAATTGGTATCTAAGTAAATTTTATGAAGGCATAAATGCCCTTACAAAAATTGTAAATAATTACTGTACACAGATATTATTTTGCGTTATGTTATTTTATCCATCAAACTATTCAAGATTCAAAGATAATATGTTGGAGAAACTTAATGCATTATTTATTGTGTTAAAACTCCGTAGACGTTTGTTTGTGAAGTCAACGACTTTCTTTCATATGCTTCGTGACATCCGACGACTGAGTGAATGACCGCATCCCTTATGATATAGTTTGACAAATTGTGCACAACCCTCCTGTGAAATGACTTTGAGGGGTACAAGGTTAGAGTTAACGTCACTCTTAATATTCTCGGATACCCTCCAGGTGATGGGACATTCGCATCCGCCCGGATTTGAATAATAATCCATGTAAGTTTGGTTTGTGTACAACTTGTGTATGACGTACGCCTGGTTATGAGCTGGCATAATTGTATCAACCAGAAAAGGATAACCATTTACCGGTCGAAATATATTTTTAATCACCCTATACGTACTATCTAGATTCTAGTACACTGTATATTACAGTTTATGGAGCAAGTGTAACAAACAACTTAAATTATACTGTCTTTTTCACCACATAGCTCCATCCTATTATTTATAATTATTACTACTCTGTTTTTTAAAAGTTCCGCGGGATGGTTGCGCAACAACTTGTCGCTCTATAGTTGGCAACTTTGTGAAACTTTTACTCTCGAACAATACAATAATGGCAAGTCTCTAGGGTATAGAAATTCGCCAACATTATTTTACAGATAAGAATTTTTTTTGTTGACTCATCTGGCTGGATGAGTTCGTGATTTCTTTGTCATAGATTTCAATGTATGATTTTTTAAAATTATGCTGTTTACATACATATTTCCTTGCAGAGTAGTGTTTTAAAAGGTTTGACTGCCTCGGTGGCACAACTATACTGTAAGATTGCAAAGCTGAGGTCTCGGGTGACGGGTATGTATTCCGGATCGGGCAAAGTAACATTGGATTTTTCTATTCATTATCAACCTGGAATCAGGAATTTGTGGCCGGTATGGAGATAGGCTCGCCCCCTACCACATCGTGCTACGGGACACACAAGGCGAAACGTCCTGGTTGCTACGAGGAGAACCTCTGCTTACCCCTTCTGGGAAAAACGCGTGAGTTTATGTACGTATGTATGACTTCTAATATATATAGAAAAAACATTCTATATGATGACTATCTGAAATAAAAATATTTAAGAATTCTATAGAAAAATATTGGTAAAGTGGATATAATGTAAATTTTTTTCACAATAACTAAGCAAATAAACAATTATATGCATACCTATAAGCATTTTACTGACTAAAAACGCACATGACCCCTACACGAATATTAATATTAAATAAAAAAATAATTATCTGTAATCAAGTTAAGGTAATGTACCCACATATATTAATTATATTTTTTATTTGCTTTAAAGCGAAGGAATATACATAATATAACAAACATGAGCATAGTACGGTTACTATGTGCCGGTGCACAATGTATAAACAAATATGTATTCAATACATATACTTACAACGTTATTATTTGCGTGCAACATTTATATACAGCGTAGTAGCCGGTTATTAACACATACTTAAATCATTTAATAGCCTTGTAAATACCGTGTAATCGTCGATTATTATTAACCGCCTTTAACACTAGTAATTTACAGTGAGTTTGCTCGACTCGAATTTAATGTTCTTTACTGTATCAAATCCCAGGCCATACCTCTGACTTTTCGGAGTCAGGCGTATATTGATAGTCAATCACCACGCACTACCGGTGAAGGAAAACATCGTGATTAAACCTGCGTACCATAGCGATTTGTTGGAAATTCCATGGTATGTAAAGTCCGCCAACGCGCACCAGACCAGCGTGGTGGGCTATATGGCCTAACCCCTCTCAATCGTACTCTAGATTGTAGACGGGGTCCGTGCCCTGCAGTGCGACGTATATTAGCTGATATAGGTGCAGATCATAGGATCGGGCTATAACCATCCAAGGGTTAAGGGTTAATTAATTTGACAGCCTCCATAGCATAGTTAATTGGACTTCGACTGTGAAACGAAAGGCCGCGGGTTCGATCAACACAGCGAGATTATCAAGATAACTAAATGTTTGGGGTGATCCACAGATACTTATACCAGGTGTTGTTGTTTGTGAGACGGAAAAGTCTCTCATAGTTACTGACACCAACAACACAAGACTTGTATCTTAGTGTGTGATCAGGACTATGTATGTGACTGTTGAGTGGGATTATTTGATTTCTTAGACCATGGATATAAATATGAGATTTAAGCGCTGTTTACACGAAGAGAGTTTCTTGCGGCGAGAATCGTATGCCATTCTCGCATGACATAACCCCTATAGATTATCGTGTTCTGACAATCGTTTACACGATGCAACTGTTTCTATATCTTTGCGATAATCGTATCTTGGAGGCAAGAAACTCTCCCCGTGTAAATGGGGCTTTATCCTCGTGAGTCAGTGTTCTCGGTTCACGATATATGTAAAGGAGCTGAGTCACTTACAGGCAGCAAACGAACTACCGCATGTAATATTGTATTTATATACAAATTATAATAGTATTATGATATTGTCACGTTGCACGACCGCAGCGCCACCTGTCGTCTCGCTGGTCACTGCGACGTACCACAGGCTAGTGGTACAAAGATAAGCGATAAGGGGAAACTATAAAGAATTAATAAGTACTTACTGGCATAGTATAGGACTATATCTTGAGTATGATTTTTGAGACTGATTTGAATTGCGAATCTCTGGCAAACGAGCAAAATGGTAAGTAATTGCCGCTGCCCATGAACATGTACCTACGACATATCGACGGTAAATGCGTTGCCGGCCTCGTAAATTGTAAGAAGAACTGAATAGAAAAACGGAAGGAGGAATGAGAGGTCTCCGGGAATCTTACTTACCGAACGAAAGAAACAGGACCGCAATAGCCGTGATTTTACGTCGATTTTAATTAATTGCGGTACTACCTAGACGGAGGTCGCCCTTTACTACTATAATATGGCGAAATAACTACTGTGTATCTCTAGGACTTTAATGACGTGTGTTATTATTTAATTAATATCGTAGTATATCTGATAGTGGAGCACACACGAGCCCCGAGTATCAGTCTGTTCATCAGCGCACGTGCCGGCTATAGTATGTATCTAATAATATTTTACCGCATCATCTCTGTATTGGAAACAAATACCGCATGTGATCAGATGACCAGCACGCCATTACTTGGCGTAATTCATTTAAAAGTGCAGTTTATTCATATTTAAAGATGGTAAGCGACCTGGTTGTGCTGGACTCAAGCCATAAGCGGCGGTGACCGCTCAACATCTGCCAGCGTAGGTCATAAAAAAACGAATGCCAAAACAAATATTAAGGGAAGACATTGATCAAAGTGGATGAAGCGAAAGTATGTCAGGGTCAAGCAAAGTGGCGATCCATAGTCTCTGCCTTCGCCTGTGTGATACAGGCGTGACGATTATGTATGTACATATGACTAAAATTAGTGACATAGTGACTAACTGAGACCAACATGGTGCTTTTAAACTGTTGCAAAAGATACGAGAACATAGCGGGAAAATGATAAGAACTTTACAAATTATTGGGATAATTGAAAATATGTCTCTCAATACACAAACCCTTCACACAATAACCTTTATAAATTCGAAAACCACAGTTAAAATCAGTTCAGAATAATAGGAACTTAATTCAAAAGAGTTGTACGCGGCACAGTAGTTAATGCTTTGTGAGGCTAACAAGCGTTCGGGGCGAACTCAATAAGTGCTCGCGAGTTAATTGCCTTCAATTTCCTGAGGAGCTCTCCAGTACAGGTACACACGAACTTTATACTAAAAACACTCAGAATTCGTTTGTAGATTTATCACATATAATACGTATTCGGTGTGTGGTGGCCTGTTGGTAACGGACCAGGGAGGTTACCAACTCTATGATCCGAAATCGAAACCCCCCAGACGCCGCTGCCAACATATTCACATTGGTCGCGGGTACAAATTCCAGAGCACACCTCTGACTTTTCAGAGTTATGTGTATCCATCCATCCATCCATCAGCCAAAGGAAGTCCACTGCTGAACATAGGCCTCTCCTAATGATTTCCACAGTGACCTATTGGAGGCAGTTTGCATCCAGTCAATCACCACGCACTATAGTAATGATAACCGGTCACCTGATGGTAAGTGATCACTGCTACACACACACTTGGATCATGGCTGTGTTGACAGCCATCATCGGGAGAGGAGTGGGAAGGATAAAGGCTAAGAAGAGGAAAGGGGTATTGGGCATCCGGCAGTCTCACTCACCGAACGAAACGCGACAGTATAGCCGTCGCTTCACGTCGAGCTTTTGTGAGACAGTGGTACCACCCCGGACGAACTAGCCCATTCATGCTGCGTCATGGCTGACAACAGCGTGGCTCTACCACATTGTAAAATCACATCACATCGAGAGTAAACTTGCATAGCGTAGCGATTTTAAAGAATTTCTATGATATGTTAAGCCCGCCAATCCGAACTAGGCCAGCTTGGTGGACTATATGGCCTAACCCCTCTCAAACGTACTCTCGATTCTAGAGGAGGCCCGTGCCCTGCAGTGGGACGTGTATGGGCTGATACAGATACACTGTCTTCTAGGACAACACAAAACTGATTTCCCAATATGGTGTATTGACGAATCACCATGCATTTTAACGTTAAAGGAAAATATCGTAAGGAAACATAAACATCAATACCATAGAGATTTTAAGTAAATTTTCTATGGCACTATGGTGGTGCATCATTGCCTAGCTTTTTCAATCGAACTCTTGGATGTAGAAGACAATACAGTGTACAGAAAATATCTATCAGGAACTGCTAGGGATTATAGAGTTTCACAAACTTACACATGTACATATATACATTTGCCCTGCCGCGGGGAGTCGAACCCGCGCCCTTTGTACCACCGCAAACTTCTTAACTAACTGCACCGTCGAAGTTGTCAAAAGCTTTACTTAAACGGATTAGTTTAATATACAACAGATAAGCGTTGGACGTTCAATTTACTGGATGCAAATTTCCTAAACGTCGCTGTGGAATTAAATTGAAGCATTCTGTATTATTATAGCGGTCATCTTATAATTTATTGCTGTCAGCTAAAACTTTAATATAAAATAGGAACAGTGTTGTTTATTATCTCATGTTGTATATAATACAGATACTACACAATACAAAACTGATATACATCTATTTACTTTAAATATAAATAATCCCACGAACATTTTGAATATATTTTAATTTAATTTTGAAGCTTTTATCTGTATCTGTATCAGCTCATATACATACCACTGCAGGGCCTCCTCTACATTTGAGAGTACGATTGAGTATGATTAGGCCATATAGTCCACCACGCTGGCCTAGTGCGGGTTGGCGAACTTTACATACCATAGAATTTTTGCAAATCACTATGGTATGCAGTTTTACTCACGAATTTTTCCTTCACCGTTATAGTGCGTGGGGGCTTTAAATGGCTTGACATTTATATAAAATTGTATTGGTGCAAACTTTTGTTGGCTTACCAAATAAATAAAAAAAATACGTCGCTTTATTTCCTTATTATACAAATCCCTCTGTGGCTATTATTGCACCCTTTGTCAGTCCTGCTACACATAGCCTTCTCTACACACATGCATTAAATCCTCGGTTTCTCATCCCCATTATAGCACACACAACTCGGTGTGGGGTCGCGTGTCGCGCATCATCCGTCGCGCTTCGCAAATTACCCTCATTTGTCTACACTATCCACAGCTCCCAGTCGACACTTCCGGACCCCACCGATAGCTGATGGCTTTGCAGAAATTATTATATTCATATTTGCATACAGTCGTGTGAATGGATGAACGAATGAAAAAATGTCCGTCCAACATCTGTAATAGACCGTGTCTTTAATAGATAAATGTCAGTATTGACGCTAGAATTGTGGTTGCTACTTCCTGAATTCTCCTTCAATTATATACTGATCAGGTTACTAAGAGATCAGTCGCTCCGTGTGAGCGGCGCAACTGTAATGCTGACAGTTATAAGCCCATTACGGTTAAATTAAATATACAATAAACAATTGACAAACGACGTTTTGTTAGTGGTGGTATTAAAATCCTTGACAGTGCCACAAGAGTTTCACTTTTTAGTATCAGCCTACGTAAATTCAATTTTGAACAGGACGGCATAATTGTGACCATATGATTGCTTCTTTCTACTTGGCGTTATCTATCTAGGTATATGTATTTGTATATATGTAATCGGCCCCTACCACATCGTGGGACGGAACACACAAGGCGAAACGTGGGTGTCCTGCTTGCACCTCTGCCGTCTGGAATAAAGGCGTGATGTTTATGTAAACACCATATAGGAGGCAAAGTGATTATCCTAATTAAATAATCCATCGAGTCTACACGACACTTCCCGTTGGGTGAATTGTAGTCAAACTCACGTCGTCATATTTACCACTCAACGATAAACAAATAATTCCTGGTTAGAAGGATGTTTACAATTGGTAATAAAAATAAATTAGGACCTTACATCCCGAGGTTATTCATATTAAGGGCGTGAAATATCGCCAGCCAATTAGTCCTGGGTCAATGTCGGCTGTGGCGTGATTTTTCATTTACCTCTCATATTTGTTACGAACTTTGTAACACAATTATTTTCTATACGTAAGCATTTGTTAAAAAAATTAATTAAAATATTTTTTGGATGAATATTTTGTACCTATTTATACAGTTTACAAGGTATTAAAGTGAATATTACAACGCAACAAAAGTTGCTTAGTCACGCTCGCACTATCCTTATGCGCAATATGCATTATGCTCTTTTGCACGAAAACCTATCACGAAAATGTATACTAACTACATGCATGTAAAGAAATTAAAATTAATACGCAAAGTACCTACTGGGCATAACATTATCTAATAAATTGAAATCAATTTGTCATAAGAATTATAGCACAGCAATTGAATTTATCCCTATAAAATATAATCTAATGAATTGTCGACCCAAATATCAGTTACTTGAGTAGTTTACGTTAAATAAACTCATACAATAGGCATTGCTTTAACATCGGGCCTAGACGATCCGCAAACTCAAAGAAATGTACATAAAAAATCTACTTTTAGATATACTGCAACATTATTTAGACACGTCATTCATAACATCAGGTCGTTTAACAAACAATAACCCACAGTGGTCTAAAAACGCCAACAAACTGACAAGCATCGCCCACGCGCCTCAGAAATAGCACAGCGTAGAACACAGAGTCAATTGCCGGTCGTTGCGGCCGCGACATCCTTTATTATCCAATCGACGAGGGGGTTAAGACTGTGCATCCGACAGGTTCAGGCTAAATATAGCTGCACCGAAATTAACACGTGCATGCCAATTAATCCAACGATTAAGAGGGTGTTTTTGACCGGCGTGGCAAAGTGCACTCAGTGATTATTGCCCGCAAGCCTCTATTCTTTGACGGGTACTGTATAAGCCCAGATACGTCCCACTGCAGGGCACGAGCCTCCTCAACAATCGAGATTCGAGAGTACGATTGAAGTTACATAGTTTTAACAGTCACATACATAGTTTTAACCCCACATTAAGATCAATTAAGTCTTGTGTCGTGGGTATGAGAAACTATCAGACACACTTTTCGATCTCACAAACACCCAGACCCGACACAAATATTTGTACTCCAAGAAATATTTGTAGTCCAAAAAATATTTGTTGCTATAGTTTAAATTGACAATATTGAGGTATTTCGTACTATAGTTAAGTTGGTAACAGAAACAATAAACTTTCATCATTTTGCATGTTGAAGTTTCGTTTCAAGTACACGAAGAAAGTTTGCGCCTAAAACAACAGCTATACCTCAGTTATTATTTTTTGATTATTATTAACACTTGGAGGACACGAACACGACACTACGCTTTTGTGATAAAACATAATTTTTACATTAATATGTATTATGTATGACGTATCGGGTGCAAAAATTGTCCAACATTTAAGACAATGGTTTAGCTTATATTGTTACAAATAGTCGCCTATTCAACGTTATCATCATCATCCATCCAGCAGTCAAAGGAAGTCCACTGCTGAACATAGGCCTCTCCTAATGATTTCCACAGCGACCTGTTGGAGGCAGCCTGCATCCAGCGACGTCCCGCGACCTTTACCAGGTCGTCTGACCACCTAATGGGTGGACGTCCCACGCTGCGCTTTCCGCGCTTTATTCAACGTTAACTTTTATGTAAATAGAGCTAAACCGCCACATATAGTCCTTAAGAATAAGACAAAACCTTCAATACCCGCAAAAATTCCTGTGGATATGTTTCAGTTAACTTTGACCGCTGCAATCATAACTAGCCCACCCACATGAATCTACATAATTTCTACATATCACAGGTGTATGCCTCTGGATTAAAATCGTGAATTAATCGAACCTACCGTTATCGTGGGGTTTAACCGTCGTATTACTAAGCGCAGTTTTAGAGCTGCATCTTCCGTATGGTATGACAAATCTCTGGAACATTCTACTACGAGCCATGACACACCGCGCTAATTCTGTCCCGAGAAACGCGAAATATGATGCAGGAAACGACGTGGTGAGTATGAATTCCCTGATGAAAACACTGCCGGGAAAAATGTGGACAATAACACATACTTATGGGTAATGTACCGAAATGTCGTAGTCACTTGTAAGAGTCCGTATAAAAAAGCAACTTTACAATATTCAAATAAATTTGTGTTTGTTTAATTATGTAAACCTTCAACAGGTAATTACACTGGTTCTAAATGTGTTATATCTGTGGAAACTCTCTCAGACCCTAAAAATGACTGGTATAGAAGTAAATTATATGAAAATTAATGAATACATACAAACATAAACACACGCCTTTTTCCCAGAAGGGGTAGGCAGAGGTGCTACCAGAACACCCACGTTTCGCCTTGTATATTCCGTCAGACGATGTGATAGGGGGCGGACCTATCGCCATATCGGGCACAAATTCATTATCAGAATAGAATTCATTATCAAATGAATAGAAAAATCCAATATCACTTTGCCCGAACCAGGAATCGAACCCGAGACCTCAGCTTTACAATCGTACCGTAGTACCACTACGCCGCCGAGGCAGTCATTAATGAATACATTGGAAAAAATATCTATATATTGGAAGAAAGCTGATGATTCCCGAAATAAAAACAATTTAAATAATGTTAAAATTTGTGTATTATATTACACACAAACCCCCACTTGTGCCAACTAATTGACGTGTTACAAAAACAGACGGAGGAAGCGACTGTTAACTTAGAAGACGCGTGTACAAAGTTCTACTCGGAGGAAAATAAACATGGTTCGTAATGAAACAACTTCGGAGATTGATTGGCGAGCGGGGAAATGGATTTATTTCGTTTTTTGTCAGAGTTACAGCCGACGTTTACGACATAAAAGGTAACATTTGCGACATGATAAGGTTGCCTTGTCTTATCAACAAGTAGCACTACATCATTTTGGGGGATTGTTTTTCTGTTGTTCACGCGATCAGCGCACACGATAGTGGAAAACTTGTCACAGTGACTCACACAAGTATGTTACGTTTCGAGTTCAGCCTGTGTATGCCCACTTTTTTTATTATACATACATAAACATCACGCCTTTTTCTCAGAAGGAGTAGGCAGAGGTGCCAGGACACCCACGTTTCGTTTTTTGTTCCGTCTCACGACGTGATAGGCGGCGAGACAATCGCCATATCGGACAATTCAATATCACTGTGCCCCTCTCGGGACTCAAACCTGAGACCTCAGCGTTGTAATCTTTTTGTTGAAAAAAATATTTAAAACATAAGTTATAATGAACATCACAAAACTGTGGTATACATATTATAATTGCGTAACCATCGAAGTTTCTCATCTCATCAGGAAGTCGCTGCATGCAGGCCGCGTCCAACATAACGATGTGGAGGTCTTTGGGGGAGGCCTATGTTCACCGAGGACTTCATATAACTGAAGAGAGAGAGAGAGAAACGTCTCTCAGCATTGTAAATTCTACATAGATTGCATTGCAGCTACCATAATGTACACTTTACTTAGTGTCATATAGCATCGTGGCAGTACAATATATAACAAAAATATACGCTAATAATAATGGAAATGCATGTAGTATAATGACAGTAGAGATGAGTGGTGACCGCGCGGCTGCGTCCGTGACCACGACCTCACTACACGTGACTACACCAAGGCTACTTTAGCATTTGTTTTGTTCTCATGTCTCCATTATAATGTATAAAAGTACTTTACTCCATTTTCGCGCAGTTGCATTTGGGTGATAACTCGGGAACAGAGATTTATTTTCTAGATGTCAGAATCTCATCCAAGATCCTTATTTGTTTATATTTTCGTTAGGTTTCGTTCGATGAGTAAGATTGCCCAATACCCGTTTCCTCTTCCCATCCTTTTTCCTTCTTGCTCCCCACCCAATTTGGCCGGCAACACATCCATGATCCACCAAGACGCTGGCTGTGGGACGAAAGATCGCGGTTCGACATTCGTATCACGACAAATGTTTGAGTAAGCCGCAAATATTTGTTTCAGTTCGAGTGTTTCTGAAATGGAAACTTACGACACAAGACTCCTATTTTATTGTGGGATCAGAACTATGTATGTATCGAGTGTGGTTGTTTAAAAAAAATCAAAATCATTTATAGCATATACGCGCAACTCGGTTTAGTACGCGCAAGGATCGCTATCAATTGCAACCCGAAGGCTGTCATAAAGATCACAGATTATCGTACGATATATAAAAGTTGTATTGTGTAAACGTTTATCAGAACACGACATCTTATAGCAATTATGGCATGCGGTAATGACGTTCGATTCTCCCCTGAAATCAAGCAAGAAACTCTGCGTATAAATGGGGCTTAACGTTTGTCCCGGCCTCTCGTCGCCGGCCGTGAAATAAAAAGACAATCAAGAACCCAAGTGCAGTATAACAGGAAGTAAACAATATTCCCCGCAGCGCTCTCCGATGGTAATTTAGTCCAATTTGTGATCTCGCCATCTCGCATGATTCAATTGCAACTGCGATAATGCCGCGCGAGGGATCTTCCAATACTTACTCTAATGACCGCTTCCTCGCTATAACTGCGCCACAGGCATGCACTGTATATTAGTACTTGTTGTGCTTTTTAATAATTGAGTTAATCGAGTAGGTAAGCAGGTAGCAAGCCGTCATTTCGTTCCAGAATATTCAATTGAAATTAACAGTCACGCTTGACATTTGATAATATAACAACGCCATGTGACGAACGTATCAGAAAATACAAGACACTCTTTAGACGACGAGTATATGAATCAGTGATACAAGAAGTCCAGGTACAGGAATCTTACGCGCGACTTTTCGATTCACTGTTTTATACTCAACCAACTGCGCCGAGGAGGCTACCATTTCTTTTCACAATTACAATGACAGGCATAAAAGAAACGACATTTTCTTTTCTTTCTGTTTCCAGCGGTGCAAATTACACACACGCCGTTATGAAGGTGCAGTGATGTGTGCTAATGTGTTGCGCGAGACGGGAAAGTGCGACAAATAGAGCGCAACGCCGGCAAACGGAGCGCGACCAGCGACCACGACGTGTGTCCAGCCCTTAACGCGGCTCTGCAGTCTACACTTTCTAATACATAGAACATTATAAAGTTGTGTGTATCGTAGATTGAAAACAACAGTTATATGAAATACACTTAATATTTATTAGGGCGCGATTAATGTATAATTTGTGTAAGGTTTTGTGTTCTTTATCTAAAAGAGAACTGGTGAATAAAATCAAACAAGTCGAAACTAAATATAAAAATACCCACCTCGATGCTATTTTAGAATACTCTGAATAATAACCTAATACGTTAGATAATTTTAATAATAAAGCGTTTCTTGCTCCACCAACTATAAAACGCATGGATGCACTAATACTGAAACTAAATGAACAACATAAATAATGACATTTATCAACTCACCCAAATCCTGCGCCTGGCTTATCAAATACCACTTACACTACACAACACTAGCACCAGACCTTTTTATACACCGAGCACTCACACATTCTAAATCGGAATCTAAGTTATGATAGAAATCTTATAACTCAAACTGTTTGAGACTTCCACATTCGCCCTGAACCAAAATAATTATAAATCTCACAAAGATTTACCTCGGCCCGGGAATCGAACCTGCCGGTGACTTAACCACCTGTATTTTTTTTTATCACCCCATATACGTCCCACTGCTGGGCACGGGCCTACTCTACAATCGAGAGAATCGATTGAGAGTGGTTAGGCAATAGGCCATATAGTCCACCACGCTGGCCTAGTGCGGGTTGGCGGACTTACATACCGTAGAAAATCTTTAAAATCGCTACGGTAGGCAGGTTTCCTCACGATGTTTTCCTTCACCGTTAAAGTGCCACCTGTAAAATGTTCCACAATAATTATATTGTTCAAAACACAAGCGGAAATACACGAAAATCTCCCATAAAGCTTAACACGCACCACGCGGTCGGGAGTGTACGCGAGACTGGCTATAGCGCCAGCGACAACGCTAAGACAAAACTACCCTCCACTAAATTATATTTCAATATAGTACTTTCTTTACACCACAAGTCACAACTAAATGGGATTGGTGCAACATCATGGTTGTGTATTTTGTAAAAATAATTCACTTAATATGTACAAAAATAATTCTGAATTATGTATGTGACTGTTGGTGACATAATTTACTTTTTTAATACTGTGCAAGGCAGCCCGCCCGTCAACCTTTACGGTGATTATGAATGCCGAGAGAATAATTTATTTCTAATTGATTTTTTTAGAAGTTTACCCATCGTAATTCCCAGGAATTTACTATGAATTTTATAATGAATAAAGATATATACATACATACATAAACTCACGCTTTTCACCAGAAGGGGTAGGCAGTGGTGCTACCAAAACACCCATAATAGATCAAATCTGTAATAAAAGTTACTTATTTTAGACATAAACCGTTGATAGACGTAACCGATACTCCTAAGTCCACGGATCGCCAGGCTGTATGTGGCCCACTCCTTGTGCCTTTTAGGAATAATCTGGAACTTTAATTAATTATCGTATAGTTAAAAAAGAGTAAGGCTCATATTTGACAAAGATTAGCATCTCTACATCACCTTAGGTTTTACTTCCCGCATTCAAACTGTATGTGCAGTTTTATGGAACATTATATTCATTAATGAATCTATCGTTTTGTTACAAATAAATAAAATAAATACTATAAGAGAATGTCACAGACTTTTTGCAAGAATCTATGAAGTGTTCATACAATACTAGTGGACACGTTCAAACGCTCATGATCGGTGCCATTTTAACTTCTCAGCGATAATTAAAAAGTTCTCGCCAACAATATCAACTCTGTACAGCAAAGTTTCGAATCATTAAAAAACCACGTCGTAGTTGCGAACTCGCTTCCACAGGGAAAAGCAAAAATCTATTTTAGGAGTTTGTTACGTAGAGGAGACCTTTTTTTTTACTGCCTCGGTGGGGTTGTACGTCGGTTCGGTTACAATGCTGAGTTCTCGGATTTGAGACCCGGGTCGGACAACGTGATATTGGATTGTTCTATTCATTATCAGTCCAGAGTCAGAATTTAGTCAGTAGTTACTCTCTTTCTCTCTCACACACAGGAAATCCACTGCTAAACCTATGTTCAGTGGTCTTGGGGGAGGCCTATACCTCCCCCAATCATCTCCACTTCGACCTGTTGCAAGTGGTCTGCATAATGCATCTAGTAGTCCTATTATAATTATCAAACCATAATATACTGGATTGATAAAGTCACAAAAACAAACCTTAAGTAAAAAAGTTTGACACCTGTACCTTTATTACTGTGTTGAAACAAGAGATTGCCTCATTTCTCATGTGTACACCGTTGCAATGGATTAGCCATCTATCGCACCTGCTACATGATAAATCACACAAAATGGCGAACACGTAAAGAATGTAATGTTAGAATATTTTTTCATGTGTATTTGTATTTGAATGACGCTGGATCTGTCGGCGAAAGTAACCTCGTGAGGAAAACTGCACATCTTTACCTTCAAGAGCTCTTTGCAACATCTTTTGAATAGTTAAGTAATTAGGTACCGTAACTTTTAAACGTGTTGCAGTGAAACGCATTCACTCAACGAACTCTGTCACCTCATGATTCTCCCTCTATTATTTTTTTAAATTTATTAGTAAAATGATTGATGGCAAGCAAAAAGTCTACAGTAAAATGATTTAAGTCATTCGCAACATTCCCGCGCATTTATTTCACCGTCCTAATAATGATTAGAGAAGAATATCATCCCTGTAACATAGCTTACAAGCCTCATTGTAATACATTCAACATGCGAGCATAATTGAAGCAAGCAGCGTGTTAGTTGGTCAGTGCTCAGTAGTGGCCACTGTTAATGAATGTTTGATGGGGCCGATGGAGTGAGTGCGCCGGGTCGATAACTGACAACTGGGTATCCATGTCAGGGCTGCTGCTCCACTTGTACCTGCTCTTAGGCTTGGCATACACAGTTTCCATGTAAGTATTAGTAAATAAACCCCTATTAATTTTTGTTTGGAGAGGAGCCCCGCGTTCAACTGGGAGATTATGGACTGATACAGAACATGGATAATTGGACGTAATCCCTATAGTACTGCAGCATTAAACATAGGGATGTCTGTAGAATATTGCAAGTTCGTACATAATTATATTCAGCCACGCACACGCGATTGCTAAACGTAGATCTTCTTCGAGAGCATCCACAGCGACATGGGGCGTTGCCAGCAAACTGCACAATTTATCAGGTTGTCTGTCTGCTTTGTGAATAGGGCTCCGACGCTGCGCCTACGCTCCAGTAACACGTCAATAGAAACATACATTAAATACCTATTTCTAAGTTCCTAAATTATGCATTGATTTTGATTTACCCTGTCAGGAGTAAACGCATGTTTAGTCATATCTTAATGCTGATTGAGAAGCTATTTAAACTACTTACGAAAAATACAATGAATTATCGCTTCAATAAATGCTTCTTTATTAATTTATAAGACAAAGTAATTAATGGTTGAGTCGATGTGCCTCCAGCTTTAGCCAGCACCATCGCTGCCTATTGTTCAGCGGACAACAGAGGCACTGTCACTAGCGTCCCTCTCGGCGGAAACTATCCCTCTGCAACACACGACTATGCCGTGCGCCATCTGATAGCGGCGAGTGACGACAGACATTCCATCCAATTCCACTGTATCTACCATCATTTAATTCACTTTATATATTGTCTAATTCTGAGTTTCATTGTAGTTGTAAATCTTATGATAGATCACTGCTGTACTAGGTACTGACATGTCATTAAATTACACGTGATAGAACCATTTTGTAGCATATTTGACAACGCTAGTAATAGGCGGGCATGACAAGAATTGTTTTTCAGAAATGACTTACGTCGTTTCTTCTTCGCAGCTACAACACGTACCGAAGCGGTGGTAGCAGTAATTAACGCTTCAAAAGATCTTGTCAAAGACTATTTAAATAAATAATATTTTTATTTTGATTTCAGTGCTACTATGTATGTTACAATAGTTTCAGATGTGCTGTTTGGTTTACGTCATTTCCATTGTCCAACATGAAACATCAAAAATCATTTATATATACCATGTCGTAGGCGGGCGCAAAAAGAAAAACATACACGACGTAATGCGTGTACATAATTAGAAGTTATGTACGTCCCTCTGTTATTTGTGCACGAGACGACCGCAATGTGTATCATCATAATCAACACGTGACTCAAGTATACACAATTACACCCTTATACATCACAAACACACTCTCATACGTTATAATTCATATATACAGCAGATTCCGCCTGTAACCCCAAGAGTAATTCAAAGGCGTTATTAGTACCAATTTGCCAAGTTCATGTCCGTCCCAAGATCTGATCTGGAGCTATCACCAACCTAGCACACATGCCAGTCACGAGCAGCTCAAATGAGATTTACTGAACTGACAAACGTACACAAAGTAGGTTTGCACTTCACAGTCTACAGCTGCCACTTGACCCGACCAGCGGTTTATAGTAACTAAACTAAAAGTATGTTTTTATCACTCCAAGTAAAGCCGCGATCGAAAATAGCCGCCCTTTGTGCTGACACAAAGCGTGGAAACATCAGACCTTCGTCACGAGTGCTGACAGCGGTCGGTCATTGAGTCGCTTCGGAGCCAACGTGCGGAATGCTTATATTACATGTTGATATCGGGACGATCGCGATAACACCCGCATAGCAAACTTATTTCTATTAAGAGATTTTTGGCAAAGTGAATAATAGGCCTAACTAGTGATGATTGATTTTGAAATTAATGCCTTGCGCTCCAGTAGGCGTAAGCCGACGCAACTGGGGCTGTACCCACGTTGTACCACTGTCTCACAGAAAATCAACACAAAACAACAGCTTTGCTGTCGTGTTTTGTTGATGGTTAAGATTTCAAGAAATCTAATACCCCCTTCCTCGCACCGTCCTTTTTTCCTTTCCAACCTTTTTCCATTTGAGCGGTCGGGAAAGCATCTAGAATCCAAGTATAGTTGATGTGTACATGCGGTGGTAATCCATCATGTGAACGGTGTGCTCGTTTGCTGAATTAAATAAAAAACGAAACTATCCATCAGATTTCTCATACGTATGTCATAATTCCCGAGCCATCCATTAGGTTTCCGGGCGGTTTATAACCTCGGTTATTGTTATGTGAAATAGAATAACTCCGTTGCAAGTAATAAACAGCGTGTAATGTGTTTGTGTTGGTAAATTTTCCGCTCCGTCCCGCCCCGCGCCCCGCGCCCCGCGCACCTCGCGTGACAACTGAAAGTTAATGTCACCGAATATGCCATTATGAGGGTCTTGTATTTGTATTGAAATCATAAACGTATGAAATGTGGTAGCATTTAAATAAGTTACGACAATGTGTCTGCGCAGATGGCGTATTATTTATTCGAAGAAATATATTTAAAAAAATTACCACGTTTTATTTACGAGAAGACCTTCTTTGAGAAGTTCTTCACCGTCTATCGGTTATTTCATCACTATGTAATAGCTTTTTATTGTAGTTAGATATTGCTGGATTACATTTAATTTTAGTCGTCGCTAGATCATTACGCAAGAACAAATCAGTAAGAATATGTATTTCACATCTAAACACGAGACATTTAAACCTAATTGTCGATATGACTTGTTGAAGTGGTACAACTATACTTAACTACAGTATTTGACTACACTAACTCGTCATAACCGTGAAGTAAGTACCAAATTTATTGTTTTCTTTGTCGGCCTCCGTGATTTTGTTAGTTATCATGCCGATTATGGGCTCACTACAAGTGTTAAGACAAATGTTTTTGTAAATGCAAAATATTTCATTTGAGACCACATAGTCATACTAAGTTTCAGTTATTCGATTTGCATCCAACAATAAGTATAATCATGGGGTTAAGATAATATGAATGTTCGGTGTAGATATTAAACACATCGAGATTGCACCAATGAATGTCTTTAAACACATTCGATCCATTACAACCAGCGTGATGCAGGTCAAGATGAACTTCTAACAATCTGATAGGTTACGTGACAATTGCCCATAACAAGGATGCGAGGAGGAATGAGCGGCGCGCGGCCCATCACACACGCGTGCCCAGATACATATCTCATACAAGTCATTATTATATCAACTCACAAAGTAGAATGCATGAGGGATCACACAGAGGGTACTTATACCTAATTAAATCTAAATATTAATGTACCTACGGTGTTTATGTTTTCTGAGTAAGTACAAGAAATCTTGATAAAGGCGTTATCTCGAACACGCTACAAAAAATATCGTAAAATCTGTTATTAAGTGTACTAATCGCCTTTTAAGAGATTTCAATTAGATTCTCAGAATCACAATTCACATCGTTCCCTCTTTGCATGATAAAAAATGAGTAGGTACCTACCTAAGTCTTCATTCACATCAAAATAATTTGCCGTAAATAAAAAACATTACCTAATGCTTGTTTTTTGCGTTCTTAGCATTTTATGCAAGCTATTTTGGGTAAAACGGTAGACGGTGAAAAAAAACATAAGAGTTGCCACTTGCCTGCGTTGATACATCAAGCGATCAATCAACATGTTAGGATATTTTGAACGGAAATGTCCCCTTGTTATTATGTCGGTGAGGCTTAGTAATCACAATATAGATAATAAATTAGCTTGAATACTTTATCTCCAATTATAATTATGTTGAGCCCTCTAAATGTCAGAGGGTTTCTGAGTGGACTGTCAGTCATTCAACGAATACGGAACACTGCAATGTTAGGATAAACAATGACTACCTAATAGAATTAACAAATCCTGCTATTTTACGTCTCTACTTAACTAATTCTTGTAACAGTGGATTGGAGCCGTGTTGTATGATTATATTCTCCTAATTGTTCCACTCTACATGCTTGCTACATGCGGTAACACCTGTAAATTGTAACCCAAAATAGCCAGCAGTGACGTTACTATTGCCACCTGTTTCGTTTATTTGCATCCTAAGATCTAGTGAGGTGCAACTCATGTGAGTTTTTAATACATTACTGGCATACGGTACGTGGTGGCCTGTTGGTAACGGACCAGACACGGTTGCCAAGTGCCAACATGTTCACGTTGGTCGCGGGTTCAAATCCCAAAGCACACCTCTGACTTTTCGGAGTTATGTGTGTTGATAGTCAATCGCCGCGCAATATAACGATGAAGGAAATCATGGTGAGGTTACCTGCACAAAATAGCGTTTTCTAAGAATTTCTAATTTCCAATATGCCGCTGGTATTTCGACCTCATCATTAATTTAACAAAGGAATATCGTAATTGCTGTTAATATTCCATCTATTCATCCATCATCCAAAGGAAGTCCACTGCTTAACATAGGCTTCCCCCCAATGAATTCCACAGTGACCTGTTGGAGGCAGCCTGCATCCAGCGACGTCCCGCGACCTTTACCAGGTCGTCTGACCACCTTGTGGGTGGACGTCCTACGCTGCGTTTCCGCTACGTGGCCTCCATTCGAGAACTTTTTGGCCCCATCGGCCATCAATTCTCCTTGCTATGTGCCCCGCCCGTTGCCACTTCAACTTACTAATCGGTAGGGTTTTGAGGCCCATAGTGAGAGGCCACGTCTCGGTGCCGTGTGCCATCACTGACAACACACAATGTTAATATTTTGGTGTTAAAATGGTATCATCGGTAAAGAGGATGAGTACCAGCAGTATGCGCACGCGCAGAGCGCACGTGTGCCGCGCCGCCGCGCCGGACGCGCTGCAACGTGACGCGCGCGGTTTACACCGTCACTGAGTGTCGCTCTCCTTGCATAACCCCTTACAGTACATAAACGTTTATTTTACTAAATACTGCATTTTTTATGAGGAAATTATCTGTTCGATGTTAAAAACATTGTCTGTGTGGTTCACTAATAATAATATGGTTACAACTTTTCCCAAGTAAGAGAACACGCAGCGCAAAACACGTAGATTATGGAAAATAATAGTTGCGTACAACTTTATCTTTATATTAAGTTTAAGTCTGAAGAGGTCGCTAGAACTAAGTTGTTAGTAAGTACTAAGTAAGTACTTGTAAATAAAATACGACTTAACCAAAATGTAGCAATTTACTTGTGAAAGAATTATGAGTTAGGTAACTCTTTGAGTCTTTATAATATAGAGGGATCGCTGTCATACATTTACGTCTCCAAAAACGTAGATATTTTTTGTTCGTAAAATTGGTGGGACTGCCATATTTGTGAAAATTTAACTAAATGCTTAACAACAAATTGCTATAAATTCCGTTGTTAGCTGCAAGTATATTTAGTTATTATCCATCTGAAAATATAGTTGTTTATTTTTCTTTTTCAAATAATTCACGCATGTCGACAACCTGTCAACTGTCAGCCAATAGGGAGCCCAGAAAAATGTGGCCCGGCACCGCCATTTTATCTACGTTTTTGAAGTACCAGCGCTCCCTCTATATTATAAATAAGTACTCTAAGAGTTAAATGTATACATGTAGATTTGTCCCGGCTACCAAATTTAAGAGCACTATAAGAAGATTAAAATCGTTTTCGCATTCAGCAACACTCGCGATTAAAGTGAAAAGCTTTTAGCTAATTCATCAATTATTTACGAGTTATTCCATTAGGGTAGGTGAGAATAAAAATGCACATATATTTTAGTTTTACGAAACAAGTTTACTTACGTACTTTAGTTACAATATATGGCCAATTACTTTAATAAGACGATAGAATTTTCATACCATAATAGTACATAGAAGGATTGTATTCTACGGCATTGTGTTCTAAGTATGGTGCAAAACCTTTCACTTTCAGTTGTGCCAGAATTTAAAATAAATACGTTTCATTTCGATAGTAATAATATTATTTATTTATATAAGCTTCATATACTTAATCTTATACAGGCGGACTTATACCTAAGGCATTCTCATACGAATGCCCAACGAATGTAAGAGTAGTTTCTAGTGTTTAAGTATTGGGTTCAAATATTATGCGCAAAATATACTCAAATATTTAAGGAAACGACTTTAACTTCTTGCACATTAGCCTCATGCACTCATATCATGTTAAATTACTTACCAAAATCACATTAATTTAAGTGGCGTAAAACCCTCATAAAATAAAATAGCAATGTTTCAAAATAATGTTTATGAAACTTACGTCAGGTCAGAAGTCTTAGAATAGCTCCCTCGTGTCTTATGAGAAATAGAGAGCCCTTTTGGTTAAGTACTCAGGTCTAAAATAACCATTACCCCATAGTAAGGGTAGGATTTTTTGTTCCATAGAACATCATATTCCATCGAATAAACATGTTAATAAATTATTGATATGACTAGAATATAATATCTACTAGGTACTGCTAGTTACAAGCGTATATTTATATATGACATCATCCGTAGCACAGTTAGACGCCGCCTGTGAAACGAGAGGCCGCGGGTTCGATCCCCGCACCGAGACAAATGTTTGTGAGGCCCACAAATATTTGTCTCGGGTCTGGGTGTTTGTGAGACCGACAAGTCTCTCGTAGCTTCTGATACCCACGACACAAAACATAATTCATCTTAATGTGGGATCAGGACTATGTATGTGACTGTTAAATGTATTTATTTTATTTATTTATATGGAAAAATTAAGAAAAAAGACACCTTTCAGCCATAACAGCAAATAATCTTATTTTATGGCCTTTCTAATTTTGGCATATATTATGTGCCAACGTATATGGCAATCGTAATTGCTCTCTAGTAAGCGTTGAATAACCAACACCTTTTGCATGGCGCCAAAGTGTGGGCCAATACTTAAAATAGCCCTATCAAGCTTCCCAAAAACTATCTTCTACACCAACATAATATATTAGGTATTAGATACCGAGTAATTTGAAAGGGAGCTCTACCTATACTTTTTCTTTACTATTAACTGTAACTGTTTCTATTCGCGTGTAGTGTCTACGTATGTACGCTAACGATGGAACCCTCAAGGGACGTGCAAGGGTGGCATAGTGCCACCCACAGTTCACAGCCAATTGAAATACAGGTGACAGGGGGCGAGCGTATCGCTATATCGGGAGCATCTCACAGTTCCAGACAATAGATATTAATGATGAAAGTTTAAGGACACGAAGCGAATTGCCCGAGTTTTGTACACAGAACTTTATGGCTTCAATCCAATCCAATCCATCAGCCTAAAGAAGTCCACTGCTGAACATAGGCCTCTCCTAATGATTTCCAGTGACCTGTGGCTTACTACAACTCAATTCTCATACATGCCACTACTGGGCACTGGGCAAACATATCTATTTTAGTAAATCTTAGCAGTTCATGTATAATTTATAAGACAGCCTCCATGGCGCAATTAGACGCCGGCTGTGATACGAAGCCGCGGGTTTGATCCCCGCATCGAGGCAAATATTTGTGTGAACCACAGGCATTTGTTTCAAGTGTGGGTGTTTGTGAGACCGAAAAGCCTCTCGTAACCCCTAATACCCATGACACAAGACTCAATCTTAGTGTGCAATCAAGACTATGTATTTTATTTATTTTTAAATGCTTTATTGCACACCAGATACATCAATAGAACAAATATAATTGGACAACTTATTAAAATAAAGGTGACAATCGGCAGTCTTATCGACAGTCCTATGTATGTGATTGTTGGGTGTATTTTACTATAAAAATGTATTTTAGCATACTGCAGGACCATTACAAATAGCGATGAGGTACTTTTGATGTGGATAAAAGAAAATCTACACTGGAAAATAAAACAAACAGGTTGATTTTTTTGGGTTTTTATTTTAAGCTTAGAGTAAACAGGAGGTTCTTAGATCCTGGAAGGATACAGCATCTGTAACAAAAACAGAACTTGTTAATTATCTGCTCGAATAAAATGTATTTTTATACTCTTTTGATTGTATCAGTTGAAAAGTTTGTCCACATTTATATTCAGGTTTCAAATGTCATAGGCATCATGTATGGTAACTACAAAAATGACTTAGAATCTATGATTAATTCCTATCATCTGTAGTTTTCAGTCTGCTCCTATCCAAAATATTATGTAACGGGTTATTTGTATGAGTGATGAGTAAAGTATACTATAAAGAAGAAGAACAAAATAAGGATTTGAATACAGAATGGAGTGGTCAACAGCTGATGTGAAAGATGGCCTAGTCGGAAGATTATCATGCCACAATTATTCAAGTTATAACATTTTACACAGTTTTTATATGCAAGTTGTATGTGTAGAGCCCTGGTATAAATGTACATAATGTTTTAAAAGAATAGAGGAATTATGATTACACAATTCTTGTATTATTTGGAGTTTTAATAATTATATTGAAAAAAGTCGCAAAGTTAGAGCAGTATTCAACAAAAATATTGCCACACACAATATTTTGCTTAAATTATCCTTTTTTCATGTCAACTAATAATATAAATATTTTGAAAATGTGTCTGCTTGAAATTAGTTACACAAATGCTATATTGATAAAGTATTTTTAAGATCTATATGATATGTAAGGTACCTCAACATCTTTGTATTTTCTTTGCTGTAAAATTATAAATTAACCATCATTGCTAACAAAACTGGGACTTGAACCTGCAACCATAATTTTGGAGCTGTGTCCAAACCACTACCAACTGGTAATCACTTCTAATGTTTATTAGTATTTTTTGTAATTGCATAGGTCTGGCAAAGGAGCAAAACAGGTCACCTGATGGTAAGTGATCACTGCTGCCAATGAATATCCACAATGCTGGAACATGCATGTGGAGAAAGGATGGGAAGAGGCAAGGGGTATTGGGCACCCAAGGTTATCTTCCAAACTTTGTGAGTTTTACATCAAGTACATTGCCTACTCTTTGTTCCTCTCCTTTGTTATATAAATATACAACGATCCAAAATACATGTAGTTACTCACCACGCGTATTCTGTGTCCCATGGCGTGTGCGGGCAGGTTGGACTTGAACCTGGCGCGTACGCCGCCGGAGTTGCCGTGCGGGCGGGTCACCTTGCCCCAGATGGCGCGCAGCTTGGTCTTCTTGCCGCGCGGACCGCCGGGGATGGGCGTCCTCTTCTTGGCGCGGTACACGTACACGCAGCGCTTGCCGGCGTAGAAGACCGCGTCATCACGATCCTTCGCACCTTCAATCTGGAATTCAAAGACATTCTGTTATTTGTGACCTTTTTTTTTAAAGATATATGTAGGCAGTAAATTTTATCAGTGTTATATTTTGTCCACATAATATTCAGGTTTCAAATGTCATAGGCATCATTTAGTTTGATATGTGAAATTGTCTTAACTTTCTCCACTCTTCCACTCTCAATTGTACTCTCAATTATAGAGGAGGCCCTGACCCTGCAGTGGGATGTTTATGGGCTGATACAGATACAGATGACAATTCAATGTGGGATGCTTAGTACAGACTACATACCTACTTTGGATATTGAGCAAAAAACATTGTGTTATATACTTAAACAATGTACCAAATATGGTATGCATTGCATATTATGTACTTTGGGATGATTTCCCTATTTATTGTAAAGTGGGAGACAACTGCCATTTTGGGACGGTCTTACAGAATGTAGGACAGTTGGTTGCAATTTATAAAAAATCAAACCGATACTCATGACTTATACATGTTCATGTAATTAATTGTAAACTAAAATTAGCAGCTGGGCCAGACTATATCAAAATAAACACTATGTCAAGCAATTAAAACTGTTAAAACTTGCAATATCATATACACTTATGACCTGGTATATCTTAAATTAAGCAAAACCTGGACCTCACTTAACAATCAACTTAAATCTTAGTATATATTGAAAGCCAATTAATGAATCCTTACAAAAATTTACAATCTAAAACTGACTGCCCAATTGATCAACTTTTTAATAAAAACACATGAGTTACTACTTACTGCTACAATGTTCAATTTGAATAAAAATTGTATTACAATACAAATAACTACATTTGAAGTAACATGTGTTGCAGTAATCTTTGATGACATGATTTATGCTTAAAGTGTCATGCTTTCATGTATGGTTACTATTAGGACATTAGAATTAATTCAGACTATGATAAGTTATCTTTATACAACAAACAATATTAATGTGAAATATTAGTGACAGTAATGAACTTGTAACTAATCACACGGCAAGGCGAAATAAATATTAAATGTTCCTTTGCTAACACAGCAAAAATTATTGTTTTAAATATTTTGAGTTGATCAGTCTCAAATACACACGGTGTTCATTTTCAATAATAATACAAAAATAATGTTTAAATTCTCATTCACTATTTAGCAAGCATATATAAATTCGACTGTTTCTCGGGACCATAACACCATGCCACTACATATTACGAATTACAACCTCAAACTGGTGGTACAAACCTTGAGAAGTGCTGTGTTTTCGTGCTGGTTGCGCAGACCACGTTTGTATCCAGTGAACACAGCCTTGGCGTACAGCCTGCCGTGGCGAGGCTTCGATGACTTGCGGATCACCTTAGCGGGCTCCGCAGGTGCTGCCGGCGCAGCCTTCGGGGCTTTCTCTTTAATTGCCTTACTTTTAGGCGCCTTCGCCTTCGGCGCTGTCGATGGTACGGCGTCTGCCATTCCTAAAACACCACTAAAATAAGCACGGAACGAACCAAGTGCTAACTTTCCGTCAAGAGGTTATGTTGACATCCAATGTTAAATCAGCAGATATCACGATAAAGTTAACTGATCCGACATTAATACATGCAAAGTAAGGTTGGGGTAAGCACGCTTTAGAATAAGCCATTTTTATTTTATGGGTTAACTTGAAAAATTGAGAAATTTAATCGAATATTTGTTCACTGACCGTTCACTGTTTTCCTTTGGAAATGAAAGAACGGGTTTAGGTGTTGCCACAAGCAATATACATGATAAAAAACATGACCCAAGGAAATGTATTAATTGGTTATTAAAACATTTTTTAAAATGCCTACAATTATTAGACAAATAAATAGGTATTTAAAAAATATCTAATAGGCTTATACCTTGGTATGAGCTTTAAATAAACACATCTTTGGTACAGATTTTGCATCATATTTTGTTGCCAGCTTGTAGTATTGTAAAGGATATTTAAATTAAATAATTATAAAAAAAACTCTTCAAGGACTATTTCGCTCTTTTACAAAAAGTGAGCATAATATATTTTATCCCTTGGTAATATAAAAACTGTCTCGGTAAGATTACAAGGTTGAGTTTTTGGGTTCGAATTCCAGATGGGGTAAAGTGATATTGGATTTTTCCTTTCACTATTGTCCCTTACAATCTTTAGAAAATATAATGGCATCTGATACAGACTTACCATGCCGCTTAGATAATTAGTTATGACCTTATGAGTGAAAAAATAGCGCTGAGAATAAAAATTTCAAACGTTTTGGCTGCTATGTTTTGTTAATTGTTAACAACAAACTGCATAACTTCTCAGAATATTTGTGCCTTATCTTTACAATCGATATAGGATTATTATTGATCACTTCTAGAAATAACTAGGTCCGTCATGAGTTAATAATTTGATGACGGAAGCCAATATATATAAAATACATTTCAAGAATTTTAAGTATAATCTCCATCTGTAATATTTTTGATTATTGGTTTGTTTTAAAACAAAATCAAAATTATTGAAGCAAATTAACGTTTTGTTTCAGCTACTTAGAGTGTGCCCTTGAATTACATTATTTATTATTTTGGCAATAATATTACAGTTGTCTAACCTCATTGTCTCAAATTGTCTGATTTGGACCAATCAGAACAAACCACGAAAAGAGACGAACGAAAAATGGATTGTGGCTATGTCAAATTATTATTTTGTATTGAAAATTGAATCGCTGTGTATTTACGATAAGAACTGCAGTATAAAATTAATAATTTAATAATGGACTACCTAACGAATATTAATTGGAACAAAGTCACACCTTGCCTTGTATTGTTAGTGTTGGAAGTAGTGTTAGAATGTGGGTAATATTTACGTATTTTAACCTATATTTGGACGGTGTAATAATGGTGAGGATGTGTTTTGATGTGTTGGGGTGCAGTTTCAGAGTGCGCGTCGCAGGCGGAGGTGAACAAACACTTGGAGCTGGGTCGGGATTTCCTAGCCCGTGGGCAGCTTTCGGATGCACTTACTCATTATCATGCCGCTGTCGGTAAGTGCACTGGCCTTGTTAGAAATAGTCCAAAGCTACGTCCTTGAACATAGCAAGGTCGTGCGGGCGTAAACCATAACGTGTAATTTAAAACATAATTATTAAACTAGGTATTTCAGGGCCCGAAAATATTATGCTACTAGTCTTTTTGTCAAAAAATTACTTTTGCGATCTCTGTCTAAAAATGTATACCTTACACTGTTTACAATGGATAAAAAAGATTAAAAAAAAAAACAAATAATATTACAGCGCATGTAGATGACTTGTGTCATACTTTGTTTGCAATAGTATTTTGAAACTTCAAGGCTTTAAACTACACAGCAAAGGAGCTCCCGTTCTAAATGATGATGTAAATTTGTTTCTGTGTGCAGAGGGAGACCCACACAACTACCTTACATACTTCAAACGAGGCACAGTTTACTATGCACTTGGAAAAGCCAAGTTTGCGCTACAGGACTTCACAAAGGTAAATATTCAATCAATAGTGATTCTAGAATATTGGTCATTTGATTGATTCATGGTTATTCAGCCAAAAAAATTGTGAGACATTATTATCAATATGGAATTAATATCACATTGTTTAAATATAAATCCTTGGTATTATTTATAAACAATTACAAACCAATGTATGGTCTCTGTAGACCATTGGTTTCTAACATTTTAGTCATGAGGAACCATTTGACAAAATTTCTGTCTATAGCCACTGACTACCGAGTTGGTGGGCTTGTTTGGTTGTATGTTAATACTTAATACAGTATCAAAATGTAAATAAGTGAAGGGTTTAGTATCTATCCATAAATAAAATAGCATGAAATTATTTTATGGATGGCTCCACAGATAACTTGGGATGCTTCCAGGGACCACCATTGGTCTGTGGAGCACTGGTTAAGAACCATCGCTGTAGACTATATTTTGCTATCACTGAAATCACTTTCAAGAAAATTTTGTTATAACTTAAGTAATCTTTTCTTAAATTATTTTAATATAATGTAAGTTTATAATGAAAACACAGTAATTGCAGCATTGAAACTACACTATCCACTAGTTGAAAAGGCATTGTACATGAAGAAATAATATGTGTGAGAGCCAATATTATATCATAACTGTGATTCTGAACTCTTGGTTGTGAATAATACACCAATGTGATAATTTTCTACACAGGTGTTGGAGATGAAGTCTGACTTCACAGCGGCCAGGCTGCACAGAGCCAATGTTTACCTCAAACTAGCACAATATGTAGACGCAAAGGAGGACTACCTACAAGTTGTGAGTACAATATATTCACTTTGTATGATGTAATACTATAGCTGATGATTTCATAATATTATATAGTGCATATATCTGTATCCTACTGTTTGGCAATAAACCCTTTATACCCATGATAAGGGTCAGGCCTGAATCCTCCATTTGGGCTAGTATGGGTTGTTAGACTTCACACATCTTTAACTATTGGCCTGACCTGCCTTTGCCTGGATGCAGACACTTTTTGTGCCTAGTCCACATCAGACACATAGTACTTCACATAGTAACTAGTTTTATATTTAAACTCAATGTGACTGCTGCCATTTATACTGCTACTCTTGTTACCTTCCATACTATCCAGTCTCAACCAGTTCCATGACTCAAGGCATGTAATCCTCTCCTCTTATATCTCATTTCATCCGCCCTACATTCTATCCCAAACCATCCTTTGAGTTTATAAGAATAGCAAATAAATATATTTGAATTCCTTTTGCATCCTCCGGTTAAACATTATAAAACGCAGCCTATGCGTTAAACCAGGGTATTAGCTACTTTCATATTAAATTTTATTAAAATTGGTCCAGCCATTTGAGTGGGAAGACTTCTCGATCGTCCCATGGGAACACAAATTTCTGGATAAAAAGTAGCCTATATGACAATCCAGGGTATAAGCTGCCTCCATACCAAATATCATCAAAATTATCTAGCCGTTTGAGTGTGAAGAAGTAACAAACACACTAACTTTCGCCTTTATAATGATTAATTGTTAGGATCAGAAGCATAATTATCTATGCTTCCTCTAGGTTTGCTTGCAGATTTCTTTACGATGTTTCCCTCCAATGTTATAGGAATGTGATTTATTAAAACTGCAGTAGGTTGATGGATTTTGCTATTTTTATAAACTGCCCTGAGCTTGGTTTGAACTTTATTTAGCAATTCTTTTTTTTTGTGGTAAATGAATATTCTAGATTTATTCTGATAGGAGTTGTTCTAGAAACGAAAATATCATATTGAATGCTTTGATATTACCGACGCTCATCTGTTGATAAGAACCATAAATGATGACATTGTAATTCAAAATCATATTTAACTTTCTAATTAGTTTCATTGATATATGAGATAAGATATAAGCTATACAAATATTGTTTATTTATTTATTACGAATAGTTATAGACCATAAGAGTAACTAAAATAGCAAAACATAAAAGTCACTTATAGTAATGAGTGTTCATGAAATGAAAACCTTGGCCCTGTGGATTTCTGACAGTCCAGTAATCCCCGAGCTTCACTCAGTCTTTCGTTATCAATATATTCATAATATAATTGCTCAAAATTTTAGGCGTACATTAGGACACGGTTTACTATGATAGAACCTTCTCGCTTGTTTGCCATTGGAATCCTAAAAAAGTGGCAAAAAGCTGACAATGATTGTTATACTAATTTAGTATGACCACTACAGTGTTATTGTAACAGCCTCGCTTTTCTTGCCGTGACATAATTATTCTCAAACAATTTGTGCACACTTGACTGACTCCGTGACAATGCTCGCTTTATCAGTGACTTGTACTGGCGTTATCACCGACCAGCTGAGCAGACACGCACCGACACACTTTTGCAACGCTTCCCTTGTCGATTTTCATGGACATTAAAAAATATTTAAAAATGTTCTTCACCGGTTTTTTGGTATGTGTGCTATGGATCATGAGGCTCTCGATTTGGTTACTATTTCATTCAATTTGTTTTGTTTGCCTATTTCGATTCGAAAAATCACGAATGAGTTGACCGTATTATCTAGAATTTGTGGCGTCTATGGTCAAATTTACGCCTCCTATCAAATATCACGAGTCGACGAAAGTATCGTCCGGGATCGCGAACCCGTAATGGCGCAAATGAAACCTCCGCTTGCACTGCCTGGGAGGTTCGAAATCATATTGGATTTCAATCTGTATTCACAGCAATACAAGTGAAATAGCGGTGTGTAGATAACACAGCAATAAGTAATATCAGTTGCCTAATACAAGTATGGCAAACGGAAACGCACTTGCAATTGTATGATAAAAAAATAACTACAAGTTTATATGCATTTTTGCCATGTCTATTGAAATATGATTTACGAGTCGTGAATAGTGATTATTAAAAGGAATGACTAGAAATATTAACATGGAAGACAACTTGTAAAAAAAATCTTGTCGAGACCTCAACAGCTCAACAGCTCTTATTATACAAATTCTAGGATTGCTAAACGTGTCATAAATGCTCTTATAAATATTCGACGGGTTCCAACGCCCAATTTCATAATTTTAATAAAAAAATAAACAATAATTATATGTATACCTACGGCATTTAAACACAATACCTGGTACTATATGGCTTTTTTTAAATCCTTTACTTCATCTAAACATGACGTGTACTATAGCAAAATATGTCTTGATATTTTAGATACAATAGTAATAAAATATAAATTACGAGTATTGTTAGGACCAGCATATTGGTCATTAATTTCATATTTTAATCGTTATCAGCTGTTGGTGTTTACGTAACAATTGTCATCTTTTTTAATTGCAAGTTAATGTTTTAAGTTATATTTAATATAGAAATGACACGTATGTATATTAGTGAAGCTTATGAAGGTTTTTTTCTTTATTAACTTTTATAATTTTTGCTATTAAAAGTATTACTTGTAAAATTTCTTTATTGAAAGGAATGTTGAAACAGATGATTTCATAAAACAGACTGACAAAATATAATGTTAATGAACTTATGAATTCATCAGCTAAGTAATAAATGATTGTGTCGGGTGTATTTATACAACACGTGGTGAATGTGTGTATGCGCGTGCAGACGTACTCGGAGCCGTACAACGAGGAGGCGATCGGCAACTACCACCGCATCGACTCGCTGATGGAGGAGCTGCGGCTGGTGGAGGCGTACTACCGCGGCGCAGACTACCGCGCCGCCGCCGACCTGGCCAGCGCGCTGCTCGACGTGTCGCCGTGGTCCGCGCAGCTGCGCCAACTCCGCGCCGAGTGCTACATCGCGCTGGTTAGCATCACGCACTACTTTTATTTCAACTACTTAAATGCATGTCCAGCCCTCTCCCTAACAATTTCTCGAAGAACTTTTGGAGCGACGCACTACAACTTTTATATCTCGTTAAATTCAATGTGTCATCTTGGACGTATACTCTTTTAATCGAGTGCAAATATAATTAATGTAGTTAAAAGAACTTGTTTTTTATGAACTTGCCTTATGGGTATTCGAATTTCAAATACCTAAAATAATAATTTGAATACGAACTCGTCGCAAAATTGTATAGACCTCATTGGCCAAGAAAACTTTGCAATTTCTGATATCTTCAAAAATTTAAGTCTAATAACAATGGAATTGTAATTTTGCAAGAAATTGCAAATTTTTGAAGCTATATTGAACCACATAAAAAAACATAAACATAAATGTAAATGTATGTCTATGTTTTTTTACGTGGTTTTCTTTACATTACATGTAAATGTAAAGAAGTTTTTCGCAAACATCCAAACAGATATAATCGAATATTAATGGAATGTTATAACAATTTTCAGAACGACCTATTCTCCGCGGTATCGGACATCCGGTCGGTGAATCGTCTGCAGCAGGACTCCACGGACGGGTACTTCCGCCTCGCCACGCTGCTCTATCGCCTCGGACACGTCAGCGACGCACTCAAGGTACACAGACTTTCACATCTTGTGATATCAACTCTAGACACAAGTGGAGCTACATATATCATATTAACAGTAGTACAACTACACCACCGAGGCATTCTTAAAATATAGTAATATTGAAATTAATTTCTGGATTTTATACCATTTGTGTTGATGATGTGTGCGATATCTAATTAAATGAATATTTCAGGAAATCAGAGAATGTCTAAAACTGGACCCGGAGCACAAAAAGTGTTTCCCGTTCTACAAGAAGGTGAAGAAGGTGGACAAGTTGTTGCTGGAGTGCGAGGAGAAGAGCGAGGCGAGGGACTTCCTCGGTTGCATAGACAGCGCTAACAAGGTGTTGCGGACGGAGGATGAAGTCACGCTTGTTGTTTTTGAGGCCAGGAAGTGGCTCTGCAGTTGTTCTGTGAAGGTATGACGCGTGTATAGGGATACAATATAGTTGATTAGTTATAATAGTGATCATCCAACAGTATGAGTGCATGTGTGGTGCAGGAGGAGCAGTACTCGGGCGCGCTGGGCGAGTGCGCGGCGGCGCTGGAGCTGCAGCGCGACGCGCGCGTGCTGTGCGACAAGGCCGACGCACTGCTCGGACTAGACATGTTCGACGACGGTACGCACGCGCGCACGCACACGCACACGCAGGCACACACACGCACACGCACACGCACACACACTCACACGCACACGCACACACACGCACACACACGCACACACACGCACACACACGCACACACACGCACACACACTGGCTCGTTATTAACGCATAAAAACATTTTTGATTATAAATGTAAACTGATCATTTTCCATGTTGAGCTATAACAAATTGGATGGTAAAATATAGAGTTCAAAAGTTTTAGTATGCCTCATAGAAATATGCCACAGAAAGCTTAAATAAAAATATTTACACGGATCTTAGATAATTATTTAATGACTAATTTCAACATAATAGACTAACAATTACTTTAAAAATAAAGTGCTATAAGCTGCAATTATTTGTATCCAACTAATTTTCTTGTTTCTATTTTCAGCAATACACACATTCAAAGAGGCTCTGGAATTAGAGGAAGGACTGCAAAGGGCCAAAGACGGATTAAGTAGAGCACAGAAATTACAGAAACAATCAGAACAGAGAGATTACTACAAAATATTAGGTGTTAAGAGGTATGTCAAGCCTTATTTATGTCACATGTAAAAAGGACATATAAAAATTAGTGAGAACAATTGACATCGAAAAGTTCAAAGTATGTAAATACTTATTTTAAAGGATAAAATCAAGTATAGTACGGCTTAAAAATATGTTTATGTTTGCAGGACAGCGAATAAGCAGGAGATCACCAAAGCGTACCGCAAGGCGGCGCAGAAGTGGCATCCCGACAACTACCAGGGAGACGAGAAGAAAATCGCAGAGAAAAAGTTCATAGACATCGCCGCTGCCAAAGAGGTCAGGATTTACCTTTATTATCTTGTTTGTTACATTAGTAAACATATTTATTACATTTTTGTTTACGCACATTATTATGTTATTATTAATGCCCATTGCGTTAAGTAATGTATTCGATGTAATTAAGCAACATAATTACTGATTAGTGATTATCTAGGGTTTGTTTTCAGAATTCGTTGTATAATGTTGCAAAAAGTTGAAACTCATATGGCTAAGTAACAATGAACAAATAAAACTGAATACAAAGCTATGCATAGAATGGTATCTGAGCAGGCCCGTGGCACAGTTGCTGACGCGTAGTGTGTGCAGGTGCTGACGGACCCGGAGAAGCGCGCGCAGTTCGACGCGGGCAGCGACCCGCTCGACCCCGACGCACAGCGCGCGCACGGAGGACCCTTCCACAACCCCTTCCACCACTTCCAGCACGGCAGCCCCTTCCAGTTCAAGTTCCACTTCAACTAAACCTACCAGGACTAACCACTATACCATATGTAATGTTCACCTGTGGCTGATGCAGAGCGACTCGTTTGAGATTTTTAAGAAGAAACAAACATGAAATCCGGGCGATAAACAATATGAGTATTGTACGTCTTTCCATACGATTTTTGGTATAATTGGATCATTTTTCAGTACATGCAATTTTGGAGAGTAAATGTTCAAATTGACTCGCTATACACAAATTGAGTTGCTTCAGATAAGCAGGCTAAAGGAAGTTAACTGCAGAGCTTCCCACCGGAGTAACATTTTTGGTATGCATAATAAAGTTTGAAGTCATGTTGGCGAGCCAATAAAAACAGTCATAATAAAAATACAACCGTCTAATTGTAATGTAAATGAAGTGACTTGTTAAATTGAAAAGGCTGCCTCTGTAGACATAGACACTGTAGTTGTAAAATTGTAGTGAAATTTTCATTATTAAGCTCTTTCACTTCTATGGGATTCAATATGGCAGATTTTTTATATTATTTGTTGTTATAACTATGCAGTCATATGTTTCAAGTTGTGTGCATGTAAATAAGTAATTAAATTTGAATTTTAACTGTTTGGTTAACTTTAAACTAATTCAGTTTCATTAATGAGTTACCATGTTCAATATGTACATTTTGTAATAAATATTTATGTGTTCTGAAGTTCCATGAAAAAAATGAACAGGGACTATTTCTGTGTAATTATAAGTTTCTGGATTTCGAGTTGATGTAAATTAGATTTCCCAATAAATAATCTCATAAAATGTCTTCACTGGAGATTAGAACCCAGAAACTCACTGTTTACAATTCATGTACGCGAATAGGCCGATACAACTTTATAATAATTATAGATAGAATATCTTACCGTATTGTCAGTATGACTGCATAGCTATTAACTCAGTCACAAGTGTACGACACTGAACAGTGAACACTCCTCATAAGGACCATAAAAGATAGTCGTGTCATAATTTATTTGATCTTTTCACCGTATGTCGCCAATATGGACGTGATGACATATAAGAACGTGTCTCTATACGGCCCGTTCGTCGGTTTGTCGATCATCTGAAGATTTATTGTAAACATTGATCATGTAAACTCTGAATGTTTGAAAAATTTTATGGACTACGCTACGGGGTAAACATATGATAAATACAAAATATGTAGCGTGATATGATTCGATGATTGGATTTGACAAATAATAATAATATCCCCCGCCTTATTAATATACTTTCAATTACATTTTCTATCAATATGTTGGTGTCTTGCCATATCTGGATGTATTAACTTATGGCGTGACTGTGTTGCCATCACAAACCCTGGGAAAAAATATTACCAGAATAAAATGTTGATTTTTCTTTAAACACGCCGAAATTTGCGGGCATTATATCTGGGATGTGAGAAGTGGAATACTAGCTTTTTCTAATATATGCGATTGGACTGTTATTACTAATTGATTAATAAGCATGCGGTCAGTGACCTGCGGCGGTACAATACAAAATAAAAAAATAAAATGCAGAAAAATCATTTTTTTTATAAATGTGTTGCGGTTCAATAATTTGCGTTGACAAAACAACGCGAGTGCGGTAAGAAAAGTACCTTAAAGAACCACTAGCTTGCGACTGAAATATATTGATCACAAACATTGTCTCTACAACAATACTCGGTTCATGCAATTGTTCGGTAAACAACGAGGTTCCCTTCACTGTGCATAGTAGTGACGAATATAGACAACCTGTTGGCATTTGTGTGCCAAGCAGAGTTTGTGCCATGTACAACGGATTTAAATTATATGCGTGGAACCATAGGCCATGAGAATACATTAGGTACTTTTATGTTGTCCCATAAAAAATATTTCTAGAGAGTGGACACATTTGCTGCCTCTTGCATAACTAGTCTATGGATTAAACACCGATTTGCGTGTGATAAAATAATATTTAAATCTCCGGTAACCAACTTTGCCTGTATAATTATTTACTAGGCGCAGTGAAGCGATGTTACAGATAGTAATACACGAAGACAATTGTTTTTTTTTATTTGTTGCATAATGAAGCATACATTAGTCAATGTATTTATTTATACATAAGTTATTTTTGTTGTGATCCTTACAACTTGTAAATATTGAATATAAATAAGATAGTATAAAAGATTTGGTCCTTTTTATCACCCCTTTCCGTCTAGAGGCTAATTGCACACACCTAATATAATGTGCAATTAGTCTTATAAACTATCGAATAATAAATAAATAAATGCTAAATTGTGATATTTTGTAACTTAGATTTTTGTGATAAGTCGTGTTGAACCTTAGGCTTGGTCCAGTAAGTGGCAAAATTCACACGATCGACAACAATTCGCGCGGTGACTGCGTCCAGTACACAACGCGCGTATGAATTCGCGTAGATTTCGCCTCCTCTGAACATAATCTCAAAACTTAATGTTCGGTCTATCGTCGTGTTATAATATTTATATATTTTTTGAAGAGGATGTTCCATTTTCATTTAATTGTAATATATGAACGCGGATGTCATGGATACGATCACGGGTCATCATTCCAAGCTATTCTGTGTGTCGTGTGCGGCGCCCCCCTCACGCTGCGCGCCTGCTTGTGGATGAGGTTGGCGAGTGTGTCGGGCTGGTGAGTCTCGCACACGTACCGGTGCGTGAGCGCGCAGTCGTGTCCGCGGTAGTGCAGCGCGGCGCGCGCGGAGTCCAGGCGCAGCGCCAGGCAGCGACCCTCGCCCGCCACCGCCGTGCCGTTGCTCACGGCGGGCTTGGCCGAGTGCGACCAGATCCACAGCAGGCCCGGGTTCAACCCCCCCGTCCACCAGTCGCCCCCTGCAATTATATCATTACGCTCCAGTCAGCAACATCCATTTATGGCGAACGACATCTATAGGCTGTAAGCTGCTAAGTCAAGACTTTGCCTATCAGTTCAGTCAAGGTCCACTTTATTGTATTTTTCTCTTTGATTTTGTAAAGATTACTCAGTGAGACGATAAACTTGGTGCCAGTAATATGTTGGGATGGATCTACCTGGACAAACAGTGTGGAAGACACTAGTGGCAAATAGAAGCAAGTATAATCTACCAATAAGAGAACCCAACAGACAAGAGCTTAAGCCTGTGTGTTACATAGAGTAATGGTAGGTATAGAGTACCTTGCAATTGCTTGTCGGCGAGCAGGGCGGAGAGCAGATGCTTGTTCTCCTGGTCGGAGTCGATCTCCAGCAAGTTGGCGCCGAGCTTGCGGCACGCGTAGTTGGCGCCCTTCCAGTTCAACGCCGCACTCGAGAACTGATAGCAATTCTCACCCACTCGCGT
Organism: Theretra japonica; assembly: GCA_033459515.1. Classification (NCBI taxonomy): domain Eukaryota; kingdom Metazoa; phylum Arthropoda; class Insecta; order Lepidoptera; family Sphingidae; genus Theretra; species Theretra japonica. The sequence continues at coordinate 16,157,527 of CM065941.1, forward strand.
GAAGTTTGTGGCACACGGCTCTGGGAAATTACGCCACAATTTAATTACCATATACGGTGCCTCTGACCATATAATGGGTTAAGTCTTATAAACTAAACTGTTTTTTATAAGCCCTTTTAGTCCCTCTGCTGCGCAAAGGCCTCTCCTTTCCTTCCATTTGTCGCGTTCGGATGTTACTTGCCGCAAAGTTAAATAAGGGACATAATTATTATCACGATAATACATATGTGTCGCCGTCGGGGTTTCATCTGGTTGCAGGAAGTCACCAATGACTTTCTGCAACCAGATGCAGGCAGCTTCCCGTCGATGTGGAGATCCTTGGGGAGGCCTTTGCGTAGCAGTGGAGTGCCTGTGGCTGGAAAGAGAGAGATAATGTAGGGTTGCATCAGGTGTAGTCTCACCAGGTTTGGCGTCGACGCCGGCCACCAGGTAGTGCACGCTCTCCTCCAGCTTGCGCAGACGCTTCTCCATGAGGTCGGCGCGGTACACGAGCTTCTCGATGGCGGTGAGCAGGAACAGGTCGGTCTCCGAGACGTGCTTCTGCGGCTTGGGTTTCTGCTCGTCGAAGCGGTCCACGCCGTTGGGAGGCGCGTGTCCCTGCATCGGATAGTTTGGCGGCCCCGCCTGCAGACACATAAGGCGTAGCTATGACTTCAAACTGAATTGGTGGTGGGATATTGTTATCGTTCTGGATACGTAGAAACGCGTTATAGCTTGTTGGCAATAAGTGTGGGGCCACTAAAATATAAAAATTCGCCCGAAATTGTCGAAAATATTACCATATAAGGTCCACATGTGATCTCTTGTTAAAGTGGTTTTCTAGAATGCATTCCAAATGGATTGCATTGCATACTGGATAAATATCCAGTATATGTTAAATATCTCATAATCATATCGCAATGTTTACGACCTCAATCCTTCAAATGCAATTGTATAATTGTGATGCAATTGCATACTCACATAGCTAGGTTTAAATTGATCGTTGTAAGGGTTGGGTGGTCTGTTGAGGATCTTGCCGGGCTGCGGCGGCGGCGGGGAGGGCTGCCACTCGTCGTAGGGCTGCGGGCGCGGCCCTCGCGGCGGCAGCTTGTGCTGCTGTTGCGGCGGCGGCGGCGGCATCAGGTCGATGCGCTCCGACACGTAGTAACCTTTCGCTGGCGGCAACGCCATTATACGTCCTGCAAATGGTGTTATAGACAACGTTAAAACTTAAAATTAACTGTCTTGAAAGTGTTGTGCCTGCTCTCATTATTAATTTCTTTATTTAGAAATATTTTTATTTCTTAATTAATTCTTTGGAAAGAGGTAGTACAGGCTTGTTGTTTTGCTCCTGTAGATTTCCTATGACGTCACTAAACTACGACAAGTAATTGCTAAAATGCTGATCATTTCTTAGGCCATAATTCGTATTAGTTGCTCTTACCATGTCTGTTCTGATGGGTGGACTCCGAAGTAGCCCATTCTTCCAACAGACAGCTCCAGGGGCCGGAGTCATACGGATGCGCCGTGCAAGAGTCTTCGCTGCTGAGAGTACTGTTGTCCGCAAGGCACGCGCTCGCCACCAGCACTGCTGCCCATACCTTTAGTATGTACGACATCTACAAACAAACAGAAACAACTTACCGTTTCCATTATACGTTACTTCTGGAGTTGCATGGTAATGTGTCTCAGAAAGGTTGAATATCGAACTGTCCGCTACCAATTAAATTATTGCTAACTTTTATAGGTATGTACGAGGTACTCGTATTGACTGCTTGTAAATATTATTCGCCACGATTTGCTAACAGTTGAGTACATCCTCATCGAACACTTCATTGAGTCAACAAAAAACCCAAAACATAATGAGTCATTCGAGTCACGTCGAGTGTTATGCGAGCCGGGTCATCGCCACACCTTGTAATACTGCGTTGCGTAACAGCTGATGCGGTGTTGTGGGGAGCGCGGCGGGGCGGGGGCGCGGGGGCGCGGACCGAGCGGAGAAAGTGGACGCCACCGCATCCGTAGTGTCAACCAGGATTTCGTCGGATTTCACGACATCCGTTAGCCGAGTATCAAGATATGTGATATGGGGAATTTTCTCCGAGCGAAAGTTGCAGCGCCACTCGACGACTTGTGAAGCACACACTGATGGTAGCCTCGCTTACGGATTTACTCATTCGTTCCAATTATTACATATTTATTGCAGCCGTTTAGAAAAGTAAAACTCTGTGATTTAACTTTCTTTATAAGAACGACCATATTCATAACTAATATTAGGTATTAGACTTAATTTCGTCATCGTAAAATACTTAAGTAAAATTTGAGTTTTCTTTCTACCTGTCCTTATCCTTAACATGTGTGATCGACGTGACATTCTTATTTCATCCACGATCGACGACAATTAATTAACTAATTCTCTTCATATATATACATACAGTTTCTTCAATACTTTCGGGAATGAGCTTGTTCGTCCACGACGCTGGCCTGATTCCCTGTGGGAGTTCCTAATTAACCGTTCATATGTATGGCTTTTCATGATATTGTCCTTTCCATAATTGCATGTGATAATTTATTTTGTACACATTATAACTTCGAAAATAATCGGGCGGGTTATGGGTTTGAATCCCCTACCACTGGTTTCACAATCCCGTACTCTTCCAACTGGGTTATAGCTTCCTTGACTGCTAGTTGATATTGATTGGGGAAATGAGTTGGTGTTATTCAAATATTATCAAATAGATAGGGGCATATTGTTTATTATTATATGTATAGATAATATTATTGACTATGTAATTGTTACCAGATACAGATAAATCTTGGATCGGTTCAGGTAATAAAGTTAATTTGCGCGTTCTACACAGCGTAGCTCCAAATCCTAAATGAAGGCCTCTAGGTTGGTGTTTGTCTAGTAAAATGTACAGCCCAGGTGCTTTTTTTAGATATTATTGTTACTCTTAAACTTAATATTTGGAAGAAGCAGTTTCAAAGAAATGTCACAAGCAATACATATTTTTCAGTTTTTTGAGTGTTTAGAGTTAATTATTGCTGTAACGTTGGAAAAAACATTTTGACGGATACTGCAGAATTTCAAAGGTATGTGACGTCTACCAACCCCCATAATTTCAGCATGGTTCATCGAAAGGGCTATTCCTGAAAGGTTTCATGCCAGTTATCGCAGAGTGATATGAAATGAAAGTGAAATGCAATGAAAATACTTTTTGGAATCGTTAAAATGTTATACATTATTTAGATTCAGATTCAGTCAAATACCTACAACGCCCTCTCAAAGCTGCGGAGTCTGAAAGTATGAAATGCACTACAGATTATGTATTTTGCAATGTAGGTACCTACCTAAACGCTCAGAAACGGTTTTCGGAAATTAATCTTATTTAAAAATAGATCCGCGTATTTGTAAACTAAAAACATATGTACATGCTAATACTCGCTGTATTAGCGTGTTAATGTTCAGTTTATTGAGCATGTTTAATAGTGCGGTACACATTTTACAACCGGTGGTAGTTACAATTTTCTACATAACATTAGTCGAACCCATATCCTAGTCGATATTTTTTCCTTAACGCAGAATATGAAATATTCAATAACACTTTTAATAATGAATTATAATTTTATGTTATAAAATTGGTTTATTTTCTAGACGTTTCTGTTAAGACTTTAAGTCTACGGTTTTAATTTCCAATGTGCATTGAGACATTTTGTACAATAAGCGGGCATACGTTGTCGGTTCTTTAAGACTCGTTTATAATTGTTATTTAAATTCCAGGAGACTATAAATTAAAACATGGGATTGCTGTTTTTGTTGCTATATTATTATTAACCCGTATTATACCTTACCTTAAAATCACAATCAAATTGACGAAAATAATAAACGTATAGTAACTGCAACACGTTATTTTAAAATCACTTTTACTCGCGCTGCGCAGTGTCGTTGGAGTCGGTTGAATGATCGCGCGCGTGTCTGCAGCTACCGCACCACTGGTGAGGACTGTTCACTGCAGAAACTGGCAACGGCGTGCTTACTGGTTTGTATTGTAGACCGTACAGCGACACACGATGCACTCGCGACGAGTGTTGCTTACCCCAACCGACACACAGCCCGTGCGTCATAATATTACGTGAATATCTGATACACGCATTATTTTTATTGCACTCAGTCTATCTCAAATAAGCGCCAAACACCCCATCATCATAAAACAGTGCGTAGAACTATTACTGATTTTTGGGAGCTACAGTCGTCTTTCACTTGCATACGAAGTCAGGCACTCTGTCGCCCAGAAGGGGCTGGAGAAACCGTGTCAGAATTCTTACAAACTTAAACTACGAGACGGAAACGGTCCTATATAAAACTGCACGTCAAACATCGGAGAGAAAATTTTATTCCTAAATGATGAAATACATATTATCATACACGTTCTTAATCTTTGGGTTTTATCTATATCGTTGATTACTTTCACTATCTAGCATTTATGATTAGATCTAACTCCTTTCTTTTCACCTTTTTCAAGTACTTCTAAGTTAGTTATATTATTAATACAAGTCGAAGTTTCAGACGTTATTCTAGTAGGCTCCGAGAACAAACAAGTAAGAATAAATGAGGCGAATTATGACACAAACCTACTCTTATCAACCGAAGCAACCAATAAATTAATATTATAATCCTCAAAGACTAAAACTTTTTAAATTACTTTAAATATTATTTAAAATATCCTCCATTGTTGAGAAGAAAAGCGTAATATTGGATGAAGGAGGTCTATAGACACATAATATGACATATAAATTTTTTTCTGCACATGCAACTTCACACACTCGTTCAACGGAAAGGCAGGAGATGTCCTTTCTTTCCCTAAATGTGCTATTATAACGAAGTAGAATTAAGAAACTCCACCTTCAGCCGAAACTCTATTAAAGAAACTGGCGACCCTGAAGCCATTCACATTGAAATTCATAAGGTGCGCCTTCAACCAGGTCTCTGTAATACGAGTGGTATGCTAATGTTAAATGTGTCATTAAATTTTTTTATTCATTTAATTATTTATATTTTGATGTGATAAAACTAAATCATTTTCGCCGTTCTCTTTTGTCGAATTTAAAAGTTTAAATTATTTATTAAATTTATTTTAGTAATATTACTAAAAGCGGTAGTGTATAAAGACTTCGTCATATTATTTACGACTATGTTTACTATATTAGCTACAGGTGTAGCAAGTAAATGTAAATATTTATTTAGTAGATACAAGGTATACCTAGTCAGTTTACAAGCTTTACCAATAAATTATATTGGTGTTAAAAAATTTAAAAATGTCATTAAAAGTTGCATGTGCTTATTTATCATATGAATATTGTTTTTAATTTTGTCAGACGCATTATTGAGATATGGGAAGGCACATATTATGATTCTAGGACATTGGAATTTCAATAGTATTTCGAAACTCGCAGTAATGTCTTTTTTCTTTAAATTATGACAATTTCCAACTGAGTATTTGCATTGTAGTTTTTTGTGGTAGTGTGTATATAATATGTTTATAAGGCACCCCTGAGATAAAATAGTTTAGTAAGGGATAACTTATACTTTTATTAATTAAAACTCTAATACCCTTTCCGATGTTGTCAGAGTACATTATCGAGTTAAATTGAGTTTTATTCTTGGAACATTTGTACTATTACAGGGCCCAAATGGCATGGTACATTTTTTTGAATACATTCCTACATTTATGCATTGGTTACTTGTCTGTGAACAAATGAGAATAATTAATTACTTTACTTTTATTCTGTTCACACGCTTTGAGGAAGGTTTGAATTTCAGTTTGTGTTGTTAAATATTTACTGTATGTCAAACTCAATTGCTCCTCCAAAGTGCTAATTTGAGACCGTAACAGTTGTGTATCTTTTTGATAAATGTTTTTGCTGTCTTCTAGCTTTACCTCATCATTTTGAAGTTAAGCTACTAGTGCTAGACGTTCTTTCCTAAGTTCCAAGATTCTAGTATTGTTAATATTTTTTTATTGTAATTTTTTAAATATTTTTAATATATTTCTTTCCTTCTTTGTGGCTTAACATATTTCTATTTCGGAGGAAGTTTGGTGAGTCATGTCTTGTTAGGTTTATTGTATCAGTTATTTTAACAGTATGCTTTGTAACTAAATCAAGTAATTCACTAAAAAGGCTTTTATTTGGCGCTGATTTAGAAAGTTCAATTTGTTTTTCTAATTTGAAATATTGTTATTAGCCTCAATTAAATCCAGCTCAAGATCCCTAACACTGCAAAGGAAATAGTTAGAGCTTGATTCTTAATTAGTCTAAACCATTAATTGTAACTTGTTTATAAAATCCTAATTTTATATTATTCTATTTGTCAGTTTTGATTTTGGTGAATGATGAATTTTGATGAATTACCTACGAGGTAATTGAGTCGTTTTGTGTTATATCCAGAGCTGAGGATGTAATCCAGAGTGGGGTCCCGGCACGGAATATAAGCAACGGCAATGTGTTCAGGAGTATCTTGTGTTGTTGAGTGAGTTGAGGTGGTCGCTATGTTTGTGGAAGTGTTGCTCGGAAATAAATGCCGCGAACCTGCTGCTCGTAAGTTTTGTTATAATTATCTCAATTGTGCAAATCATGTTAAGAAACTCGGTACTATGCAAGTGCTTCATTGTTTTGTTGCCCGTTTTAACTCTGACTACGCTCACGAGAAAGTCATATCGAACGACGATAGTGTAAATATCCGACATACATACACTTACTACTTACTTATTTTTATAATACTAGATTTTACCGGGACTAGATTTTTCCGTTAATCTACGTTGTAGCTCGATCCAGGATGAAATAATATAAATAATGCATAACTTAAAGATGCTACGTGGGAGTTATCGCACCTCCCAACTGAGAATGCAAAGCATTCTGCAAAGAATGAGTTGTTGGCGACTAACGACACATCGATTTAAGTAGTGAAATATGTGGAAATGTCGTCAAACTGATAATAACTAATCTGAAGATAAATGAGTAGTTATGCTTATCGATGCGAATAGAGACGTTAGTAAGAAAATCGATAGTCACAATGAATGCATGAATCTAACATTTTGGGACGATCTGCAACACATTTTGCAGGTTGACCCACCTTGTTAGTTGCTTGCGAACAATTAGTTTATCCTCTTTTCATTGTGTTATGCGCCAGACCGCGAACGCGCGATTCCCGGGGGATAAAGACACGTGACACGTGTAATCACATAAATATAAGTTAGCAGGATTATTAAATTGCTAGCAATATAATTTTCCTTGTTATTTTTTATACTTCTTTAGTCCCTCGTTAAAACTTACACCTCGTATTTATATTAAATTTACAAATTAGAGTAGGTACTTTAATTTGTACAATTTAGGATTTTGTATATTTTGAATTTTAGAAAGACTAGGTAGTCCTTCCTTAATAAATGAACTATCAAACACCAATAGAACTTTTAATTCCGAAATTTCTAAAATAAGCGCGGTCAAACAAACAAACTCTTAAGCTTTTAAAGTCGTAGTAGTAGTATTAAAGTATTAAGAAGTATCGATACATCACTATCCTCAGCGGCCCAACGACTTGCCGAGGATGGAAGATGACCTCGCAGTTTGTAGAAATACTGAAATATGACATGTATACATATAAGTGTAGTTCCACTCCAGAACACGCTTACTCCAGCGGTTATCTGTTGTTCTTATCGGGCTCTGTGGCGTACCTTGGGAGAGGCCTGTGTCCAGCTGTGGACTGCAACGGGCTAATGATGGTGGTGGTGGTGAGTGTAGCTATTTTCATAGCTTTACTCATCTGATAAAAGCTATATTGAAATCGATTCATACCCAATGCCTTTTTGTAATATCATTCGTAATCGATTGTTCAAGCGATTTCAACGAGAATGATCCACTCTATAGCGCACTCCTGTGTAAATTCGCGATGCCATGTTTATTTTATACAATAAGACTATTATGCTAAAGTTATAAAATATTCAATTGGATTTTATACATAAACTTAACTTTAATTAAGTAGATATATATTTATTAGCAATATGTTAATAAGTGAATTTAATTTCTTTAAATAACGTACTCAGCACGTTGGTAAGTTAACAATAATATTTTATAACCTTATCAGATAATAATGGTTATCATTTCTGTTTTTCTGGCTTCTTTGATGCCTGTATTTCGGGCTATGAATTTTGAAAAATAGATTTACCTACTATTGCACCAGTATTTGATAAACTTCTGTAATTTCAAGATAGACGATTTACTTTCCGATTTACATTCCAAAACCAACGAATGGTGCCATTTTAGAAACGGGTGTTTTTAATCGCCTTCTGCGCGTGAACAAAAATTTATACTTCATATTAATATCTAATCACGCCAAGCATACAAATAACAAGTAGATAACTATACCGGATAATGTTGTAAAATGTGAGTTACTGAACAAGAACAACGTCAATTTATTCAAAATCGGTATTTTCGTGTCATTAATATAATATCCTGTTATTCTGTGCTTGTATGTATGCAGAATAACTACTTTATGTGTTACATTTTTCGTTTCAGATTAGCCACCCGTGACCAGATACGTGATTTTTTTAAATTACAAAATATAAAATATATTTTTACAATAAAAATTATCAATTGTGTATACTATTATGGACATCAGAAGCAAATTATTAACAGCTGCAAAATTTTACATAGCCTTGGCGGAAGAATCAGCAATAAACATTAAAAAAACGAGCATTATAGAATGTATCACTAATGGCGCAGACGTCAATGTAAAGTTTACTGTTGATGCTAATAACACCCCGCTACACATAGCTGTAATGAGAGGTGAGCAAGAAACAGTCAACTTACTTCTAACACATGGTGCAAAGGCAAACATCATAAACGATGCAGGAAAAACAGCCTTTGATTTAGCTAAAGACCTGCCAGACCGGTCAGCTATTGCAAAAATTCTTGAAGCCTGTATAGAAGGGACCGGAAAGGAACTTGACCCGAACAGGTCAGTAAGTGTCGAAACACTTGGAGAAAATTTAGTGTATCCGTATAAAAAACGTGTGGGAACAGCAGGTATTCGCGGACAACTGTATGAGTCAAAATTACTGACAATGGTCTATCTGAGAGCTTTAAGATGTCAACAAATCACGCAGTTTATTTTAGGCACAAATGTAACTGAAATCGGAGATATGGACGACTTGTGTATGCGATTTAAAACTGTAAATGCTGATTGTGTTATATTTTTGCAAGCGAAACATAAGCAGGAAGTTGACAAGGGGAGATTGGAACTTCAGGATCTGTGGCGAAAAGGTAGTGATTTTAGCTTACTTAAATATTTTAGCAGTTATAGAAAAATACGAGACAACTTTCAGCTTTTTTCCGATGATAAACTATTTTGTGGAAAGTATGAAGATTTTACACCTTATTATGTTTTATACACTACACTAAAAGATGGCATGGAATATTCACGCAAGGGAGTAGATACAGAAAATGTTGTAGCCAAATTGTTAGCGACGGGCAATGAAAATAATATATTCCAAATTGCTTATGAAGAACTACACGTAGATACATTGACCAATGTATTAATGGACGAATACATAAAGAATTTGGGAAAAAAACTTTTCAAATTGATACAAGACGGCAAATGCGACACGATGCTAATCGATGCAGACATACGCAGTTACCACGTAGTCCTCGCGCGGAAGGTACTTGATGTAACAGAAATTAATTCAGATGGACGTCGAAAAGGGTCCTTTCGTGAGGAATTCTTCTCTTCAAATGAAGAAAAACTGATTATACTACGAGAGGCTCTTTACGCAGAAGCTATAAAAAATAATAAATTAACTGACAGAGATATCGAAGTGGCGTTATTAAGAATTTCATTTCAACCTGAGGCTGAAACAATTTCCGAATTAATAGGCAATGTCCTCATCTACGATACCAACACTAACACTCTCAAATTGACAAAAGAAGCAGCGAACAGGAAACTCAATTTTGAATATTTATTAGAACCTCTACGATTACCTCAATGTGAAGTTAATGAAGCTTTAGAGATAGCTGGGCGAAGGAAACTTAAATCGTTAACATTTGACGTACCTGCGACATTTGGCAATATTGACATGACAATAAATAAGAAGAAAACGGCTAAAAGATTACAGTACTTGAGTGAGAAAATATACGATGTAATAATGGAGACGGCTGATACTGAAGGTAATGTTATTATTCGGCAAGGAATGTATGCGCCAGATAAACACCTAGAGGCGGGTGTTCTAGCAATAAACGGCGGTATTGCAGGCGCCGTTGGCAACCTATTTGTGGCAGATAAAAATACGTTGAAATTCAACCTAAAAGTCGAAGAATTAGGCGAAATCGCTAAGCAGTTCCACTTCATGTTAAAAAACAGGCTTAAAAATTTAGAAAAATATAGGTTCGTTATAGAAATTGTTTTAAGTGCGTGGTGGCCTGTTGGTAAACGGACCAGACGCGGCTGCCTACATGTTCACGGTGGTCGCGGGTTCAAATCCCAGGGCACACCTCTGACTTTTCGGAGTCATGTGTGTATTGATAGTCAATCACCACGCACTATAACGGTGAAGGAAAACATCGTGAGGAAACCTGCATACCATAGCGATTTGTATAAATTTCTATGGTATGTAAAAGTCTGCCAACCCGCATTAGGCCAGCGTGGTGGACTATATGGCCTAACCACTCTCAATCGTACTCTCGATTGTAGAGGAGGCCCGTGCCCTGCAGTGGGTCGTATATGGGCTGATACAATACAATACAAAATATAGAAATTGGTGATTTTCCAAGACTTTCCTTTCAACCTACAGTATATGAAAAACGGTTAGCAAGAGACTTTTTAGACAATCTATATTTTTACACGCACCAAGCAAAAGAAGAACAATTGGAGGATATCATAACTAAAGAACTTCAAGTGCACAATTGCGTCGGAGGTATCAACAAATCCGAATCTCGCATTAAATCCAACGCATTGTTTCTTAAAATACACAACGAAATACAGAGTTGGTGGATGATTGAGGAAACAGCATATTATCTTACGCGAAAAATGCCCACATTTGAGAAAATATTTCATGATTACAGAAATAACGGACTACTAGCCTTCTTAAGTTTCACTTACTTAAAGCAAATGGACAACTCTGCGTTGGAATTTAAATCAGAAGCAATGACTGATGTTTTGTCGCCTTGTAGAAGTGACACGACCAATGCAAAATTAATTGTTATTTATACAAACGTTCTTATTCTGACTTGTCACAAGTTGAAGCAATATTTTAAAGGTACTGACAATTGCACATTTATTGACATCGATTTTGTTTGTAAAATGTCCTCCCAGTATTTAGAAACGTTAACTGCTGAGCTTAGTGCCACCGAAATCAGTACAGTAGTTATAATCTCCAAACATATGTCTAAATATAATATTAAAGAAATTATTCGTGCCCCTCATATTAAAAAAATAATACTAGTCACCAGCAACTACGTTCCAACAGAAAAATGTTTATGCTTGAGAGATGAAAGGATTAACTTAAGTGATCTAACAGATGAGTCACAAAACAAAGTTCTCCAAAATAATTTCGTATATCAGGGCATAGAAGTGACATTTTCTAAAGTATTCGACAATAGCACAAGACACTTGATAAATTCAGAAATACTGCATAGAATAATTAACAATGAAACTATAACGTTGGGAAAGACATTGGAGCTGTCGACTTACAAAGAAATCAAACAATATTATGTACCGCGATCGTTACAACTTAACGAAAAATACTATGATTCAGAAGAAGACATCGACCACTTGCCGTCCCATTCATCCGATGAAAATCTTTCTTCAGAATCGCCCAAAAAGTTTTCACCCATGACGCTCATCGATCACCATCGTGTGTTCAAAACGAAACAACATAAACGGGCGTACGATGTTATTCTAATTTTAGACGCTCCCGGTATGGGCAAATCTACGTTGCTAACTCATTTGTCTCTTGAGACAAAAAAGCGTTATCCTGGAATATGGATACAAAGAATAAATCTCATAGATCATACAAGACAATTTAATGAATGGCACGAGAATAAAATAAAAGTGGACAGTATAGAAGCTTTGAAATTTATGTGCAAGGTTGCGGTCACTCAATCAAGAGATACCGTTTGCATGGACGATCTGAATATAGAAATTGTTAATGACGAAATTAAACTCGTTAACTGTGAAGAAGTAAATGCTTTAACAGCTTTTGAATTGAACACTTTTTTACACTGCTTTAAAGAAAGGCGCATAATTTTTCTCTTAGATGGTTTTGACGAGATCTGTCCACATTACAAATTAGAAGTAATCGAACTATTAAAGTATCTTACGCGGCGATGTGCTGTGCATGACTCGACTAGTGATAAACAAGAGCAAGACCACCACGTGCAATGTGTTTGGATCACTAGCCGCCCTTACAACGAACTCCGAAAGACATTAGAGACGGAATTCGGCGAATCGTACACGTTAAAACCGTTTTATTTTACAGAGATTCGTTTGTTTCTAGACAAATACATGAGGCGTAATTTGAATTTAAATGAATTTTCGTCCCAACAGTTGATAAACGTCAATGGTTTCTTTGAGTACATGAAACGATTTGATTTATATGACGATGCAACCGTAAAAGACGTAAGACTTGTGAACATACCATTACATAGCATTTACGTTGCAGCGATGGAATATTTTAAAAATGAAATAAAACGGACGCACGTAAGTAAAGACAATTTGGAATATGTTCAAGATTGGGATATCGTAGTGAACAAACTTTTTGCGTGGAGGAAATACTTGAACAATTTTGAGGGTTTAAAGAGAGCCATAACCTTGTCGGGTGTACCTCTTCATGTGTATATTGCAATCCACTACTTCCAGGATCAAATCAAAAATACCACGCTCACCGACCCCGACGAGCTTATAAAACAGTGGGATTTAGATACAAATGCATTCGCTTTTTATGAGCGATTCATAGAAATGAAACTGAAGACCATACGATTTGAAGAAAAGAACCAAATGGATTTATACAATCCCGACGTGAAAATGACTTATGATAAAGAGAAGAAAGAGTTTTTGAATAAGCACAAAAAAATGGCATTTTACACTGTGTGTTCTAAAACAGTGTTCACGGATGATGAAATCGAAGAGATTAAATGCATCATAAAAGGAATGGAAATAGCTGAAGATAAAACGGGATTCATCGACAGAATAATCGACGGTGAACCCCGGTTTGTACATTACACATTCGCTGAATACTTTGCAGTTGAATATATCACTGATTTATTAAAATTTGGCGAACATCAGAAGCAAAAGGATATGATAGATTATATATTGAACAATATGGTTTACTGGGGTACTGATGGTATTTTAAATATACTTGATCTTAAATTCAAATTCGATTCCGAGTTTGCTGCAGCAGTGAGCACACCTCAGCTTCGGAGCTATATATTTGAAATGCTGATGCTGCAGAATGTACAGCAGTACCCTGATGATGTTTATGATGACATCGGCAAAGATCCTACCGCATTAGATATGGCTGCTCGCTATGGTCTACAGTATTTCACAGAGTTTTTGATAGACACTCTTGTCACCACTGTCGTGGAAACCAATTTTACAACATTAGTAAATTTTATAAAAGAAGGCACTTTTTTTCGTAAGTTTGTACTTTCATGGAATGACGAACTAGTAGGTAAAATATTGGATTGTTTCAGAAGGTTTGACGCATCTGAAATCGATGATTTATTTCCCTATTCGCTTTTTGATAGAGGTGAACACGCTCACAGCACTAACGAGGAATTTATAGAAACATATCATCACAAGTTGCTCGTAGAAAATTATTTGCGGTTGCGGAGAAACAGGCACATGAGTCATTAATAAGTCACACGAAAGACGACGCGACGTAATAAAGGTTGGACATTTTATATTTCGTGTTTTATTACTTATATTACATTTATCCACTTCTGTATCTGTAACAAACACTTTTCGAAATTCAAGTTATCATAGGCATGTTTGTTAATCAATAATATTTTATAAAAAAATATGTCATCTGGTTATCAGATGTGAAGATCGATCTTCAGCAGCTCTTAGAGCATTACGCTCTATTTACAATGTAATATGAAGACGGTTTTAATGCCCGGAGCATTCTCTACCAGTCAAACTCTGGGTGGCGCAGAGAAATATGAAGAGAAAAAGAAGAGTGTAAATGAAATATAAATATTATACCAGTATTTTGATATTTTTTTCAGTTAAACTGCTTTTGGGTCGTTTGGAAATTTATGAAGGTAATTTTTTACGATGCGCGCGCATCCGACATCGACATGATGAAGTTAGGTGTTAACTGTCAAATTTACGTACAACTCGTAACTATATTTAAAGTTGTTTCTTAAGCGCTTGTTTTTAAGTTATACCTTCTTCTTTTAGGTTATTTGGAATTTTATAAGAATAAAAATTAGTTACGTTGCACGAGGACACCGACATCGAAAAAGCGATATGATGAAGTTTAAAGTATCAGAAACGCATTAAGCTAGCGGATATATTGTAGTTCTAAAGAGATAACTATCAAAATTCATAATTCATCATTTTAAAATTAGACAGTTTTTTCGTATTTTAAGTACCAAAAACGCATGAAGTTATATTTTATTCATGATAAGTTCATTTAATAAATTTGTATCCGATCGATGTCTGTACATGGAAGACAAATGTGAAGAACTAATATGAGGGGTGGTCTATATTGAAGTAATAGAACCCCAAACAATGATTATTAACTGTGAGGTTGTACGCGACTAACTCAACACCAGTATTCCGTTCAGGTAGCTGACAGCCCGGATTAACTCATAGGCTACTTTTTATCACGGAAACTGTAGTGTTCCCATGGGATGAGCAAGGAATTCAAATATATTTGTTACTTTTTTAAACTAGAATGGGATTGGATGGAAACATGACGTCTTGAGTGAAAACGAGACGGGATAGGGCGGGATATAACGGGACTGGGCGGGAAAAGCAGTACAGAGAACGGCATTGTGTTTGAATATAAATAAAATAGTACTGCAAATATGTTGCTGACGTGAAGTGGACGCAAAAACTATAACTGCACCCGGGCGGAGCCGGGAAGGCGCGGCCCTTATTTTTATAACTAATAATTACAACTTATAACTGTCCATTATGTAGGTAAAATGAGTAACATTCTAGAGTCTACAGTCTTTCTATATGAGATTTTTTTTTATTTTTTTATTTTTTTATTTATATTTATTTACAAAAAATATAACCTCTTAACAGCCGAAGCCAACACGACGCTATATCAAATAAAAGAAAATAACTCTAAGACTATACATATGAAATGATGAATTTAAAAAGAAATAAAACATTAAAAATAAAATTAAACAATTCAAACAAAAATAAAAAATATAAACAATAAAAACATAATTATTATTCTAACATTTCTCTAAACATTGTTGTGCCACTTCCGTGAATTTGGGCAGACTGCAACAATTGAGATCAATGTCCTCAGCGATGGTGTTGAGAAGTCTTACAGCGCGCGACAGGGGTGCAAATTTTAGTATATTAGTCCTAAACAAATTGACGTGGAACATCAGCGGTTGGCGACGAGTACCGACGCGGCTGACGGGTACGCACAGCTGTAGCGCCGACAACACCTCTGGGTGGTGCACCCACCCGCGCCACACTTTAAACACGTACTTGACGAGGGCGACATCCCTCCTAACTCCTAGCCTACAGTAACCAACCATGCCCATAACGAACAGGCTTGGATACATCAGCGGGTAGTACGGATAAATACCATATTCTTTCCAATATAGAAACCGTGTAAATTTATTTTGTAGTTTTTCCACCATGAGGTTATATTTAGCCTCATGTGGATTCCATATGATGGAGTTCGTTTCGAGCCTACTGCGAACGAGTGCATTGAATAAAATCTTAATTACTGAGATGCTGTAAAAATTCTTGCCTTGTCTCAAAATAAAACCAAGGTTTTTAAAAGATTTTTTGCAAATTTCAATAATATGGCTTCGAAACGTTAATTCAGATACCATTCGAACTCCCAAGTCCCGGACTTCCTTAACGCGTGGTATAACTGTGGTGTCCATAGTGTATGAATAGTGGAGAGGTGCTCGCGCGCGGGAATATGTCATCATACCACATTTAGCTACATTGAAGTACAACTTATTGACCTCACTCCATTGTACCACTCTATCAATATCGCGTTGAAGCCGCTCACAATCAGAGACCTCAGATATCGAGAGAAATATTTTGAGGTCGTCTGCAAACAATAAACACTCCGCCTCCTTTATTATGGAAGGTAGGTCGTTTATCATAATAATGAACTCCAGAGGCCCCAGATTGCTGCCCTGACTCACGCCCGAGAAGGTAAAATAGGGCTTAGACTCATGTCCAGCGTATTCTACGTACTGTCTGCGATCACTAAGATAGTTGGCAAAGAATTTCAAAAGATGGGGGGTAAATCCTATTGCGGCAAACTTCCTCAACAATATATCATTATCGACGGTGTCGAACGCCTTCCTGAAATCAAAATATGCAGAGTCCACTTGTCCCGCGTTATCAAGGACTGGTGTTAAATAGGTAACGAATGACAACAGGTTACTCGCCGTACTTCTACCTGGGCGAAAACCGTGCTGTACATTCGTTAGTTGGCCATTTATTTGATTGAATATACTTGTATGCAAGGCCGTTTCAAATACCTTAGCAAACGCAGACAGAACGGCAACCGGCCGGTACTCACTGACATCTGTCTTAATACCACCTTTTGGAACTGGGATCACTCTAGTGAGTTTCCAATGATCCGGGTAATAACCATCCTTTAAACATAAATTAAATATATGTAAAAGGGGTTTCTCCAATGCTGCACTACAGTCTTTTACAATGTATGGTGGTATGCCGTCGGGGCCAACCGAGTGCTTAGGCTTGATGCGCTACATCACGCGTATTGTCTCACAAAAGTGAGACTAATCTGTATCAGCGTTTGTGTAGCCGCGACACACTCGATTTACTGCAATCAGTGGAAACTTGAACTGCTGATAACTAATTTAAAGATAAGTGTGTGATGCTGTTTATCGATAGCAATAGGGATGTCAATTTATGTAAAAATATTGCTGTTGATACAAATACATCAGTTACAAAAGAAAATTAAAATAATTGAATGAATTTATAAATAAAAAAAAAATGGCAGTAATAGAAACTGACGGTAGAAGTGAAAACTTAGAACTTTTAGTATAATTATCACGAAGTATTCCAATGACCTATTTTAGAATCACATACACAATTGCAGGTAGGTACATTTATACATTCATATTTATTTTTATTTCCAAAAATGTTATTTCATTTCATATTAACTTCCTACGTGTGTATATAAGTACTCTCAAACATTATGGATGTTAGTGTGCGCTCAAGTGCTAAAAAAAAACACGTTCACATAATTATTCCAAACGCCTCAAAAGAAATATATCTTTAAAATAATATATTTTACGTTTAAAAACTTAATTCAATCAAAATATTTTTATTTACACATTTTAAGCCACTTTTCTACATATTTTTTTGTCCTTTTATTGTTGTATGTGGTGTGCAGTAAAGAATTTTGAATAAATAAATACATAATTTGTTGCCGCTAATCTCGAGAACGACTGGAACGATTTTGACGGGACTTTCACTGACAAATAGCAAATTTTTGCGGGAGTAACTTAGGCTACTTTAATTTTGGAAAACTAATCAGGGTACCGCACAAAAAAATTAAAACCCTTAAAATTAGAGGTTATTTTTTTATAGATAGTAAGCCACACGCGTGTGGCTGAATTAATTATGTTCCTTTGATTTATTTTGATGTCAAGATGTCAAAATAAATAATAATTTCAGTAAATTGAACAAAACCAGGCACAATGAGTTTGATTCGCTGGATCTACTCAGAACTGTGTCGCGCCGCGCCGCGTAGTAGTATCCAATGGTAAAAGTAAGCCCGCTGAGTTCGTTTCGTCGGGTCTTCTCAGGCAGCGTGATAACATTAAACCGCTATGCGTCGATTTAATAATACTCATGGTCAACTTAGACAATAATTAACGTAAATAATGTAATTCCATGTAAAAAACATAAAATAGTAAATAATATTATTATTAATAATATAATATGTTTTGTATAACATGGTATAACAAAATATGTTTTGTATATAGACATTAAGTACTATGTGTATTGACTCGTCATAAGAGCTATTTAATCGGCTACATTATAAATAAACGAATTTATAATGTAGCCGAAGCTATCGGAATAATTCTTAGGCACCAGTAGTTATTGCTATGATTTTCAATTTTAAGAACACAAAGAACTACAGAATTTAATCGATATCAGTAAATTACTAACAAACAAATTTAAAATAGTGGCCAGAATTCTTGTGACCTTCAGATAAGATATTAAAATTCCTACACTCTACAATGAAGTCTGTACGTTTGAATTTAAAATGTATTTTTCAATTGCGATTAATCGATTGTCCAACTGATGTTCTCTATTTCTGTTCAGAATTATCCTCTCTATAGTGCACTCGCGTAGGTATTCATACGCGATAACATGTTGTTCGCAATGCGAATCTTGTTATATGTATAACAAGAATTTAATGTTATTCTAATTAAACGTATTTCCTACATATTTCTTACTGGTAAGAAACATTTATTATCTTTTTCGAAAATCGTAAGACTCATTAAATAAGTTCAATAATATTTAATGCCATTTACACATACATATGACGTAACTGCTATAGTTTCTATTTTCTAGCTTATTTAATGTCGATGCTCTTAATGTTCATGTTTTTGGTTTATTGCCGGTCGTTATAATCTATCTTTTCCAAGATGACAAAATACTTAGCTACTATCAGCGTATGACGACGCATTTTGAAGTATCAACAAATAAAGATAGATAAGTATAAATGTTTAGAAAGGTGATAACACCACATTAAAACTGCAGGTCCTCACTTTTGGGTCATACAACTGTTTTCAAGGATTATCATATTATAATGAACGGTGTGGAGCACGGGTTCGATAACTTCCAGCGTGCTTAACAAGCCGCGGGGGCGCGGTGCGGAGACGTGTTTACGTAAACTTCTAATTATAAAGTGTTTTTGGAGATTATCGGTTCGTGAGTTGTTTACTGTTGTATGGCGATGTATTCAGCCCAACAATTCGTAAGGTTTTAGTGTTTTATCTTGTATATTTGTGAATAAGCTAACTAGTCCTCCGTAAATATTTTATTTCTCGTAAATGGATAGGTGTAGAATTAAATTCTGGGATTACAAAACATTTGGAGAAAACAAAAGATTTTTTTTTTCATTGATTGATTAACCGAAAATTGGGTTATGGTTGCGTTATTTGGCAATATTATGCCCGGCATGTACATATTGTACCTTTCCTGTTCGTATCGTTCAAATGAACTGATAATTGATAATTTATGAGTCAGAGTTCACCACGGCTTAGACAAGACCCTCACCGTTATTATTTGTAGAAGATATATACTCTGCGTAGATATATACTATGTGACGTATGTATGTATTATGGACTGTTTTGTGAACGTCTTTAATACTCGTATACACATACCCACATATATCGCAGTGAAATAGTTTTAGTCGTGTTATAATAATATCCCCATCCATATATACATCTTTGGTGAGTATAAGTACAAAAATGAGCATTAAACTTCAGGAAATTAACTATCGTATATTATAATTATATGAAACACAAAATACAGACAGAGTAAAATGATAACTATTACTAATAACTAATGCGAGTCGAAGCGAGATGTGCTCAGGACGAGAGATGTAGTCTGTTCTGTTTCTTTCAAAGTTCAATATAACATGACCCATAAAGACGCGCCTCGAACGAGAATCGGCGGGGATAGATGATAGTAAATATTTAAACAAATAATAGGATCTATCCTTTCCACAAAAGTTAAGAGTATGTATGACATGTCTGTGTATTTATTTGTTTAATTAGTAATATTTTTACACTGCCTGCTCTTACTCCTTCTTTTAAATCCATCCCATGGTTGTCTGTGAGACATTGCTTTAAGCGATGAGACCGCCATTTGTACTTTATTGTTTCTGTATTTTGTTATATATTTTTGTGTAGAATAACGATTTATCTAAATAATAAATGAATAAGAGCATACCCAAGCATTTGTCCCCTCATTAGATCCTTTACCAAAGTGCTGTGACTATTTAAACGCACTTATATACACATAATTGGTAAAAATGCATGAATAATTTAGCCGTTTTTAATCCAGTCGTTTTTAACTTTCAATAATACTGAATTTTAGCTGATTATATAGTGTCAACAACGGTTTGGAGTACAATCTAAGTGCCTATAGTATTTCAAATTCAAGAAGTCTCATTTGACATTTCATACTTTTATCATAAATAACTTTGTGAAGACGTAACTCACACAATTTCAATAAAACTTTCCGTAAAACCATAGAATTATGAAGCTATTCTTATTTTATTACAGGATTTACAATCCATAATAACTAAATTTAAATATAAATCCTTTAAATAAAGCAAAACAACCATTTTAAACAACATACTTTTTTACTAGACGTCATTACAAAGTCACGTCGTTAGGTCTTCCATGTGTAGAGTTGAGACTATGCAAACGGATTTGTATACGCATAATCGGTAAAAAATATAGAAATAATCGAGCAATTTTAATCCAGTTGTTTTCTAATTTTAAAAAGTAAGTAATGTAAATACAATATATAAACCTAAGAGAATCAGCAATCGAAAAAGGCTTTCAATTGTATCCTTCGTATTATAAATTTGGCACGCACATATACAAGTTTTCCTTGGTATTTGTTAATTTATTCGATTAATTTATTTTATTTGTGTCAAATTTACTAAAGATAATCGTAAAAAGAGTTTTGGGAAATATTGATTTTTATCTTTTCTTTCGAACTGCATAACTGAAAAAATTGCAGGTCGATACAGACCTCCGAAGTATACAAATATAGTAGAAGACCAAGATTCAGAAAAATAAGATTTCAACGCAGGATCTAGCAGGATCTCGTAGAAATTTAGGGTTTTATAGTGCGTTCCATACATCAAAAATCTAAATTATTTTTTTTAGCCAAAATTATAGGGTTAAACAAAAATGTACAAAGAATAAATATTGTAAGGAATGATAATATCGAACCGTTGGCGTCAAAATAAATTGGAAATTCCGAAAAAAATCGTGTCACAAAAAATTGCCATTTCGACTCAGTGGGCCGGGCCGCTAGTAATAAATAAATCATTGCTTTTGTTCCTTAATACTAAAGTGACTTATGCAATTGTGGATGTCTCATTAGGATAAAGATGTACATAAAAAAAAACGAAATAATGTAAACTAAAAATATAAACTGTAATCGATTAAGAAATACAAACAAATAGTATCGATATCTCGTTAATAATCGGATATTGTACTAACCGATTTATTTGACATCATCCCTATTTTACAATTTTGAGATATGTCAAATGGAACTTTTAAAATTAGATAGATTATAGTGACCTTACGCGCACTGTTTAATACATAATCATAGAGATAGATATATCAGAATAGATAAATAATTCCTTAATTTTTTAAATATCAAAGTGACTTTTGCAATATTGGGTGTCTCATTAGAATAAAGAATGTTCGGAAAAAAACGAAATAATATAAACTGTAGATGATTAATAAATACAAACAGATGGCTCGATATCTCTTAAGAATTGGGTTTTGTAGTAACCGATTCATTTGACATCATCCCTATTTTACAATGTCATAGAACTTGATTATTGGTTAGAAAAAAATAATCCTAGTGAAAAATATTGACTTTTTTAACACCTGGTATAGCCCAGGCACCAGAAGAGAAGTTAAGGTCTTAAAAAATGTTCTTTTTAATAATAAAAAAAGATAAATAAACACACCCAACAGTCACATACATAGTCCTGATCTTACACTAAGATCGAGTCTTGTGTCGTGGGAATCAGAAGCTACGAACGACTTTTTGGTCTCACAAACACCCAGACCCAACACAAATATTTGTGGGCCACACAAACATTAATGTTGGTGCGGGGATCGAACCCGCGGCCTGTCGTTTCACAGTCAGCGTCTAACCAACTACGCCACGGAGGCTGTCATAATACACCAACATTTCAGTTTTGGTGTTCATCAATATTGGGTTCGTAATTACCAAGGCTTAAAACGCACCGTCGCGACAGGTAGCGTTAAACAAGTGACTTTTTCAAATGGGCGTAAATGGCGAAATCCGAAAGTATTAGGAATATCGAAAAATGCCGAAAGCCGTTACGAGCCCGATTTTGCTGTAAAGTAAAACCGCATACTTTAATTTTTGATAAATTAGCCTAACCTAGCTAAGAATCGAATCTGATGAGAAAAAAAAGGACATGCTGTATTATCACACCATTCAAAAAAGTAATATCATATGGCAAACTAAAGGAAAGCGGTCATTTTATGTTATATCTAAAAAGTTCAAAATGGCGGCCACTGTTTTCAATTCTGACCATGAATTTAGATTATCGGAACGAAGGGTCACTCAGATATCGAATTTGAGACAAATCGAGCAAAAATATGTTATTTCATATAATCAATATTTAAACAGAAATATTTACACATAGATATTAAAAAACTTTTTTCAGGTAGCCATTTTAGTGTTCAATTTTCGTTCCATAAAAATTTCAAATGCCAACGTTTTTATAGAAGAACATACATACATACATATGGCCTAACCACTCTCAATCGTACTCTCGATTGTAGAGGAGGCTCGTGCCCTGCAGTGGGTCGTATATGGGCTGATACAATACAAATACATACATACATACATAATCGCCACGCCTGTATCCCATAGGGGTAGGCAGAGACTATGGATCGCCACTTTGCTCGATCCTGACATGCTACTTTCGCTTCATCCATGTTCATCAATCTCTTCATGCATGCTCGTCGAAGATATCATAAGATATCGTCATTATAGAAGTATTCATTTTAAAAAGCCATTATGTATACTAGGAGGGGGATAAGTATATTCTACCACCTGTGTATACATATCCCCTACAGTAAAATGTCGATTTGTTGTAATTTGATACAGATTACCTATTTGGTTTATTTTTATTTTCAGATTGACGTGCCCCAGACACTTCATTGCATCGTTTTAAAGTGATACCATTGTGTAATAAAAATATGTTGTTGAAAACATAATACTCCGCAAGAAATATCACATAAATATACTGCTATGGACAACAGGACCAATAAACAACTAACAGATGCTAAATTTTACATAGCCTTGGCGGAAGAATCAGCCATAAATGTCAAGAAAACGAACATAATAGATTGTATTAGTAATGGCGCAGACGTTAATGTAAAGTTTGTAATTGATACTAACAACACCCCGCTACACATAGCTGTAATAAGAGATGAGCGGGATATAGTTAACTTACTTCTAAAATATGGTGCACAGGCTAATATCATAAACGATGCAGGAAAAACAGCCTTAGATTTAGCTAAAGACCTGCCAGACCGGTCAGCTATTGCAAAAATTCTTGAAGCCTGTATAGAAGGGACCGGAAAGGAACTTGACCCGAACAGGCCTGTAAGTGTCGAAACACTTGGAGAAAATTTAGTGTATCCGTATAAAAAACGTGTGGGAACAGCAGGTATTCGCGGACAACTGTATGAGTCAAAATTACTGACAATGGTCTATCTGAGAGCTTTAAGATGTCAACAAATCACGCAATTTATTTTAGGCACCAATGTAGCCGAAATTGGTGATATGGACGACTTGTGTATGCGATTTAAAACTGAAAATGCTGATTGTGTTATATTTTTTCAAGCGAAACACAAGCAGGAAGTAGACAAGGGGAGATTGGAACTTCAGGATCTGTGGCGAAAAGGTAGTGATTTTAGCTTACTTAAATATTTTAGTAGTTATAGAAAAATACGAGACAACTTTCAGCTTTCTTCCGATGATAAACTATTTTGTGGAAAGTATGAAGATTTTACACCTTATTATGTTTTATACACTACACTAAAAGATGGCATGGAATATTCACGCAAGGGAGTAGATACAGAAAATGTTGTAGCCAATTTGTTAGGGACGGGCAATGAAAGTAATATATTCCAAATTGCTTATGAAGAACAACACATAGATACTTTGACCAAAGTATTAATGATCGAATACATAAAGAATTTAGGAAAAAAGCTTTTTAAACTGATACAAGATGACAAATGTGACACGATGCTAATCGATGCAGACATACGCAGTTACCACGTAGTCCTCGCGCGGAAGGTACTTGATGTAACAGAAATTAATTCAGATGGACGTCGAAAAGGGTCCTTTCGTGAGGAATTCTTCTCTTCAAATGAAGAATTTCTGATTATACTACGAGAGGCTCTTTACGCAGAAGCTATAAAAAGTAATCCATTAACTGATACTGAAATTAACGTTTCGTTATTAAAGATTTCATTCCAACCTCAGGCTGAAACAATTTCCGAACTAATAGGCAATGTCCTCATGTACGACAGCAACACTAATACTCTTAAATTGACGAAAGAAGCAGCGAACAGGAATGTCAAGTACGAACATTTATTAGAACCTCTAAAATTACCTCAATGTGTAGTTAACGAAGCTTTTGAGATGGCTGGGTCGAGGAAACTTAAATCGTTAACATTTGACGTACCTGCGACATTTGGTAATATTGACATGACAATAAATAAGAAGAAAACGATTAAAAGATTACAACACTTGAGTGAAAAAATATGCGATGTAATAATGAAGACGGCTGACATTGAAGGTAATGTGGTTATTCGAAAAGGAATGTACGCGCCAGATAAACACTTAGAGGCCGGTGTTCTAGCCATAAATGGTGGCATCGCCGGGGCCGTTGGCAACCTTTTTGTGGCAGATGACAAAAATATGTTGAAATTCAATCTGAAAGTTGAAGAATTGGGTGAAATCGCTAAGCAGTTCTACTTTCTGTTGAAAGATAGGCTTGAAAATTTAGAAAAATATAGATTTGTTATAGAAATTGACGATTTTCCAAGACTTTCCTTTCAACCTACAGTATATGAAAAACGGTTAGCAAGAGACTTTTTAGACAATCTATATTTTTACACGCACCAAGCAAAAGAAGAACAATTGGAGGATATCATAACTAAAGAACTTCAAGTGCACAATTGCGTCGGAGGTATCAGCAAATCCGAATCTCGCATTAAGTCCAACGCACTGTTTCTTAAAATACACAACGAAATACAGAGTTGGTGGATGATTGAGGAAACAGCATATTATCTTACGCGAAAAATGCCCACATTTGAGAAAATATTTCATGATTACAGAAATAACGGACTACTAGCCTTCTTAAGTTTCACTTATTTAAAGCAAATGGACAACTCTGCGTTAGAATTTAAATCAGAAGCAATGACTGATGTTTTGTCGGCATGTAGCAGTGACACTAACACTGCAAAATTAATTGTTATTTATACAAACGTTCTTGTTCTGACTTGTCACAAGTTGAAGCAATATTTTAAAGGTACCGACAATTGCACATTTATTGACATCGATTACGTGTCTAAAATGTTTTTCAAGTATCTAGAAATCATTACCGCCGAGCTTAGTGCCACTGAAATTAGCACAGTAGTTATAATCTCCAATAATATGACTAAATATAATATTAAAGATTTTTTTCGTATCCGTAATATTAAAAAAATAATACTACTAACCAGCAACTACGTTCCAACAGAAAAATGCTTATGCTTGAGAGATGAAAGGATTAACTTAAGTGATCTAACAGATGAGTCACAAAACAAAGTTCTCCAAAATAATTTCGTATATCAGGGCATAGAAGTGACATTTTCTAAAGTATTCGACAATAGCGCAAGACACTTGATAAATTCAGAAATACTGCATAAAATAATAAACAATGAAACTATAACGTTGGGAAAGACATTGGAGCTGTCGACTTACAAAGAAATCAAACAATATTACGTGCCGCGATCGTTACAACTCAACGAAAAATACTATGATTCAGAAGAAGACATCGACCACTTGCCGTCCCATTCATCCGATGAAAATCTTTCTTCAGAATCGCCCAAAAAGTTTTCACCCATGACGCTCATCGATCACCATCGTGTGTTCAAAACGAAACAACATAAACGGGCGTACGATATTATTCTAATTTTAGACGCTCCCGGTATGGGCAAGTCTACGTTGCTAACTCATTTGTCTCTTGAGACAAAGAAGCGTTATCCAGGAATATGGATACAAAGAATAAATCTCATAGATCATACAAGACAATTTTATGACTGGCACGAGAATAAAGTAAGAGTGGACAGTATAGAAGCTTTGAAATTTTTGTGCAAGGTTGTGCTTACTAAAAAATCGGCCAGAGGAAAGATTTATATGAATGATGTGAATGTAAAATTGGAAATAGTTAATGACGAAATTAAAATCGTTAACTGTGAAGAAGTAAATGCTTTAACAGCTTTTGAATTGAACACTTTTTTACACTGCTTTAAAGAAAGGCGCATAATTTTTCTCTTAGATGGTTTTGACGAAATCTGTCCACATTACAAATTAGAAGTAATCGAACTATTAAAGTATCTTACGCGGCGATGTGCTGTGCATGACTCGACTAGTGATAAACAAGAGCAGGACGGCCACGTGCAATGTGTTTGGATCACTAGCCGCCCTTACAACGACTTAAGAGAGACATTAGAGGCAGAATTCGGCGAGTCGTATACACTGCAACCGTTTTATTTTACAGAGATTCGTTTGTATCTGGACAAATACATCAGGCAAAATTTGAATTTGAACGAATTAACGTCCCAACAGTTAATAAATATTAATGGATTTTTCGAGTACATGAAACAATTTGATTTATATGACGATGCAACCGTAAAAGACGTAAGACTTGTGAACATACCATTACATAGCATTTACGTAGCTGCGATGGAATATTTTAAGAATGAAATAAAACGGTCGCACGTTACTGAAGATAATTTAAAATATGTTCAAGATTGGAATAGGGAAGCAAGCAATTATTCTGCGTGGCGGAAATACGTGAACAGTTTTGAGGGCTTAAAGAGAGCCATAACCTTGTCAGGTGTACCTCTTCATATATATATCGCCATCCACTACTTCCAGGATCAAATTAAAAATACCACGCTCACCGACCCCAACGAGCTTATAAAACAGTGGGATTTAGACACAAATGCATTCGCATTTTATGAGCGTTTCATCGAAATGAAACTGAAGACCATACGATTCGAAGAAAAGAACCAAATGGATTTATACAATCCCGACGTGAAAATGACTTATGATAAAGAGAAGAAAGAGTTTTTGAATAAGCACAAAAAAATGGCATTTTACACTGTGTGTTCTAAAACAGTGTTCACGGATGATGAAATCGAAGAGATTAAATGCATCATAAAAGGAATGGAAATAGCTGAAGATAAAACAGGATTCGTCGACAGAATAATCGACGGTGAACCCCGATTTGTACATTACACATTCGCTGAGTACTTTGCAGTTGAATATATCACTGATTTATTCAAATTTGGCGAACATCAGAAGCAAAAGAATATGATAGATTATATACTAAAGAATATGGTCAAGTGGGGTGGTGATGGAATTTTAAACATGTTGGATCTTAAATTCAAATTTGATTGTAAGTTTTTAGCAGCAATGAGCACACCTCACGTTAGGAGCTATATATTTGAAACGCTGATGATGCAAAATCAAGCGGAGAAGCCTGATAATACGTATGATGACTCCGTGATACTTGCGTCTACAGCACTAGACATGGTTACTAACCATGGGTTACTGTATTTCACTGAATATTTGGTAAACACCCTTATCAGAACTGTCGACGAAACAAATTTTACGAAATTAATAAGTTGTATAAAAAAAGGGACTTTCTTCAAGAAGCTTATATTTACTAAGCATTATGAAGACCTCGTATGCGAAATATTAAATTGTATAAGAAAATTCGACGCTTCCAAAATCGACGAGCTATTTCGCTATTCGCGTTCTGATAGAACGAAACACTCCCACAGCACTAACGAACAGTTTATACAAGCATATCGCAATGAGTCGTCTATGGATTATTTTATGGAATTCGGACGGAATTGAGCACTTAACGCGCCAGAATGTTGTGATGAATTTTATTGTGTTTTTTAAATATACGTTTACTGGAACCAAGATGTTGTGTAAGATGTGTCTAAAGTCTAAACAAGGAGCGAATACACTAAGAGTCCCTTTTTTCGTTTTGATGTTTTTAAATCTTAGTTTAAACATTGTATTTTTGTTTCTACAGGTAACCCATAAACTAAATTGTTATTAAACTTAGAATGAAGAGAAATAAATAAATTACTAAAAAACAAACATTTTACATCTTTATTAAATTCATTGGAGAACTGAAAAGATAGAAACAAGATTTTAATTTGGATATTTTATTTTGGTTTGGAATTATCATAAGTGACTGTTCACAAACCCAGTCAGAGGCATATAACGCTCACTTCTCATATTTCGTCAGTGATGTAGGTAGAGCAACACAATCTAGGAGCTATATATGTATATATCTGTATATTATTATAGCTATTTCTATGAAATAAGATACAAAGTATTGGCATGGAGGAGGCTGACGCACAAATAGGCTACTTTTAACTCGAAAATAAATAATGTGTGCTCAAAGATGTTAGAATTGCATGTCTTGAGTAATTTGACAGAACGAGACGGATCAGGATAGGATTTAACGGGACGGAATGGAAGAAGCAGTGACGGCAGTTAACTATAAATAGTTAGTCACCGAAATAATATGCCTCTGAAGTGGATGGAAATGGAAAAGTATCTGCACAAAAGTATCTGTCCTGGAACTCAAAGATAATATACAGCAGAGAGAGAAAGATTAAACTATGACGTTGCAGAAATGAAAATAAAGCTTTTTCCCACTTTTCATTTGAAATGACGTTATTATACTGGAGCAGACAATGAACATCGCCAACAAATTCTGTGCGTTTGTACTGGAGCCTTATGGCATGTTCAATTAAAAAGTCTAAAATATGTAGGTGTTTTAAGAAGTCAGGTAACGGAATGTGTGCCCCGCTTGGCAATAGAATAGCCGACTATCACAACTTGGGACCAAGGACGGAAATAAGTCCAGTGAAATGATGGTATAAGTTGCATCCTTGCCTGACCCTTCAAGGAGACAAGCGAGAATGTATGTATGTTTATTGCATACACAACGGCCCTTATGTTTTTTTTTTATTTTATGTCCGGCAATCGAGCAAACAGATCACTTGATGGTAAGTGATCACTCCCGCCCATGAATATCCACAACGCTTGGATTACAATGTTGCCGGATTATCAAATCAAGGTGGGAACGGAAAGGAAAAAGGATAAGAAAAGGAAAGGGGAATTGGACATCCGGTAATCTCACTCACCGAACGAAACTTGACAGCAAAGCTGTCGCTTCGCGTAGGTCTCCTGTGAGACAGTGGTACCTTCCCGAACGATCCTGCCAATTCATGCTGCATCATGAACTACAACAGCGTGGCTCTACCGCTTCGTACGTACGGTAATGCCCACAAACCAAATGTAATTTCACGTAGATAATTTTGCAATGGCGTTTCGCAATAATCTGTTGGTAATGTGGACGTTTGTCATGCGACTCATGTCCGGGTGTATTTCAATGTTACGCGATGTTGGTTCACGGCCGGCGCCTGGCGAGTGTACACTGTACAACTCGCACAATGACGCGGGAAGCCCACGTACGAATAACAACGCACAACTTTCATTCCATTTCTATACGTACCATCGATATCAATTATTATAAGTCAATGATACCTAATCTTATCATCTTGGTGATATATTATACAAAAATAGTTACTTATTTAGTATTATGTGGGTAATATTATGATTAAAGGAAACAATCTAAATAAAAACCATAACCATATAAACAAAACATTATAATAACAATTCGTATGATCACCTTAACTTTAGCTAATAAATATTACATCATTACAACAATAACTACAATACATTATATTGTACAGTTACAGTATGTACCTATATAGTACTTGGAGTGTCAGATTTTATCGCGCGCGTCTCTTAAATCCTAAATTTAAAGAAATGCATATAATAAATATAAGTTACTATACATACAACATACCTTAAGGGCTAGCGCAGCCCGGGACGGAATGGCAAGGGATTAATTTTTTTACCAAAGACTATTCTAACTTATCTGGTTCCTATTCGACATAAATTCCAATGTTTTAAATTGATGTCGCGGCATCTACAAATTCCATTCTCGAAATCCCTTGCCATTCCGTCCCGGTCAGCGCTGGCCTTAAGCACAGAATACTAACCTTAAGGGTTAACTCTTGTGTTTCTGCGACGCCGCGCCGCTAGTAAAGCATAATTTATAAATAGTCACATAATAATATGTACATACAATATATACTATGATACAAATTCGGTTTCACAAATATCCAGGCCCGAAACAAATACATATTACAATCTCGGTGCTGAAATCGAACCGTGTGTACCTAAGCGTTTCGTATCTCGACCTGTTTCTAAAGCAAACAATGAACTTTAGGTTCTTTTCCAATTTCCATTGATATTTAAGGATACACACGATAAAATCCTACATATCTGCAATAGTTAAGCTGTGTGTTGAGACGACACGTTATTTCTTTAAAATAAAATGTAAATTCATCACATATTTATACCCAAACTACACATCACAATCAATACCACTACACTCAAGTATAAACTATAAAAGTATAACCATTAAAACGATTAAAATTCAAGCTGGAACTAGACTTTGCCTAGATTGGCATCCATGTATCTCGCCAACACGTGAGTTGATTCACGTGAATTGAATCATATGCACCCCTTTGTGCACAAAATACAATTAACATAGTGAATTCTACGATTACTTATTATGGGTATAGTGAACCTACCTTTGTATTATGTCCGATATGACCAGTCCGATGACATGTAGGTTTGATTTAGCACGTTTCGTTTTCATTTCATTCGTAAAGTTATACTTTGCCATCGTAAGACACATCATTGTAAAGCGAGGACTGCAAAACAACAATGTTACCGAAACTCAAACTTGGGCACTGCACTAACAATACGAGTATTAATATTGTTCTTATGTAGGTACTTGAGTCACAGTAGCCTCTAGGTTACAAGTTATAACCTTAGAATAAATACTCTAAGGTTATAACTTATAATTTTCAATTTTTGGCGCGAAATCTTTTCCTGGTTCCTGCTAACAAGTAACAGATACTAACAAGTCAGTCGTCTATGATTAGACGAAGGAAATTGAAACTTACATCTTTATGACCCACGTCTCCTTCAACCGCCTTAAATGTATTTTAATATCTTGGTTTTCATAATATTTTGTATTTTGATACTTTTAATTAAAACAGACATAAGTTTAATGTAGGTAAATGTGTTGTCAGTTTCCAACTAATACAATATTTTTACTTAAGATGGTTTTTTTTCTTTGGGCATTGGTATCAAAGAAAAATTGAATAATAATAATATATTCTTTAAAATATATCGTTTATAAAGAAATTAGAAATTTCATTACTTTTTTAACTTCTAAAATGTGTACATACATATTTTCACATATTTTATGTACCTACCCACGTAAGGATTTTGGCGCATTTAGGTGAAAAATTGATATTAATTTTATATTTGGCTCGACCAAGTTGTTACACTCTATGACTCTACTGAATGGCAAAAGGGGCATTATTTGTTAATATAATAAAAAAATGAGGATTGACGTCACAATTATACCAAATCGTCTAATTCCCTCGTTTTTTTGCACTTGATACTTGGAGCATGTCCTGGTCAACAAAATTTGTCAGGAACTTTTCACTTCCCATTTTCCAACATAATACCTGAATAAACAGGTCAGTTAATTATTTAAGAAGAAGATGCAATCGTGTTCCTCATTAATCTGCTAGGACCACAGTGGTTAGATAATTGCACATTAGCACAAATAATTCGGAGCAAGATTTTAAGCCAAAAGAGGGGTACATCATATTATATCACAGACAAAATGTACAGTGCCTGTTTAAAAACAACTAGCAAATTAGAATAGCCAAGGTTATAATTCACTGTTTTATAATAATTTCTGCCAGGCATTCTGTTTCGATTAAATACCTAATAAAATATTTCTTCGTATAATATGTCAGATTCTTTATAAAACTTAAAACATTTTCAAAGTTATTCGGTTTATCATGTGGAACATGAACAACGCGCCCGTCATTTGCATAAACAATGTCTACCTGGAGAATTGTAAAAGCGTTGCGAATAATGGTGTCGTGCAAAACACGTGAATGGAAAAAAGGCACTCAAGAGTCCAAAACAGTCCCAATCCCTCACATAATTTCCAGATGTCTATATACCGTGGGTATCAGACACCATTACTTTTTCATTAGTTGTCTCATAATTTTATCCTATGATCTGGTGCCCTAGCAAATACAGCGGGCGTGACGTGCGACTTTTGCAACTTGCGAGGGTCTATTGTAGCGTATGACGGGGGACCAGTGGGCCTCAGAGACCACGAAGCCAGTGCATCACCAGGAGTTGACGTCGGAGTAAAAGTATTCAGAGGCTGCGAGTAGATATAATGAGCCCCTTGTGTCACCGGTAATGATATCGTGGTACTTGAAGAGAATTCTGTAGATGTTAACATACACGAACTTGCAGTGAATTTTGGCAAAGTTATGGTTGAACTTGCTTCAACCGCAGATGATGAATGCGATGATTCGATGTTGTTTAATGCCGACTTTGAGGTAGCCGGTGTTTCAGGTAATCCATATATCTTATTAACAACGCTGTATGAACAACTTGGTGCAGGATTATTAGCGATATTGGAAGAGTTAAATGTATAATTGTGAAGTGTAATGATATGATCAGACGCACGACTAAGATGTTCTAGTTCAGTATTTTGGATTTCTTGTAAAGCAGCTTGAACAGATGATCTCACTCGATCGGTTACGTTAGGTACAGCATACCTTGTCTTCAACATACGTTCAAGTTTGCTTGAATGCGGAGTTTCATTAACAGTTGTGTGTTTATTTACAAGGCTTTTTGTTTTTGGCAACACATTGGCGTTAACTACAGGGTACATTTCTATATCGACTGGACGCTTTGGATGAGCTATTCTGTCAACAGATATTTGGTTATCTGTGGCCTCGTCGCTGGTCAAAAGTAGACGGTGAGGTTCATGTGTTCTGCCGCGGCGGTGTTGGTGGCGTCGTGCACCGGGTTCTCTCCCCCACTGCCCTGCAACGTCACAACTTATATATTAATTTAATTCGTAGCTGCGATAATGTTTGATGGATTTTAAATTAAACGTAATCACTATAACGTAACAGCAGCTATGTTTTGCAGTTGGTCGCATGTTATGTTATAGCGTTAGATTTGTTAATGTCGTGGTGCTTGACTATTATCACATTTAGAGCAGAAATATGTTTTGCAAATTGAGGACAGAAGCAGCTATCAGTGGTACCTTTGTCTCCACCTTCGGGGATACAGGTGTAAACTATGTACGTCAACATATGTGAGAAAACAGAAGCCGGGTATTTGTGAGCGATAGACTTAAGTGGAGGCAGGGGTTGAGGGGTGAAGGAGTGGTTAGAAGCGGTGTGCGTGTGACCTGGTCGTCCCAGCTGAGTTTCTTGATGCGCGCGGGGATGGTGCGCGAGGGCCACGCCACGCCCGAGCGGCCTGCGCCCGCCTGCAGGTGGTCGCTCATCAGCGCCGCGCCCGCGCCGCCACCTGGGGACGGTGCTGGTGCTCAGTGCTTGTATCTAGAAAACTATTTGTCAATATTTTGTATCGCTCAAGCTCGCAGTGCGTAACTGCCAGCAGTGTTTGATTGTAGCGAGGGCGGCGGCTTGCGGGCGGGCCTACCGTCAGGCTGCGCGCCGGCCCTGTCCAGACTGGTGGTGGAGTTGGCGAGGATGGTGCTGGCGCCGGCGCTGACGCTCAGCAGCGAGCCCGAGCCTGCGGGCGGCGCGGGGGGCGCGGGGGGCGCGGGGGCGGGCGGCGCGGGGGCGGGCGCGCGCGCGGGGGACGCGCGGGGCGGCGCGCCGCACTTGTCGAGCGGCGGCGCCGGCTTGCTGTGCGACACCGACGCCGGCTTGGTGCGCTTGCTGCACACACACAGACACGATTGGTTATTTGCACGTTGCGCCACAATGTACAATGTACTGCGTGGCGTGCGCGACGTACACGTAGAGGCAGAGCGCGGCGGCGAGCAGCGCCAGCAGCGCGAGCAGCGCCAGCGCGGCGGCGGCGCCGGCCGTGAGCGCAGACACGCCGCGCGCGCCCGCCGCCTCCACGTGCACCAGCACCGGCACCGACGACTGCACACCACACACAATCACCTGTTATTTCGTACTTCGCAACAAAATGGTCTGTCACCACAGGATTAGATAGGATACAACAAATTTCAAATGGTAACTAAGTAGTGTAGTAAATGTAATGTAGTGTAGTTAATGGTAACTAAGTGTGACTTAAGCGACTGGAATACCTGTTTAGGGGGCGATCCGGAATCATAAGCGGTAGCTATCACGTGGATGACTGACGTGTTTAACGTCGGTAGCACTTCTTCACGCAGAAACAAGTCGCCGTCATCGTTCAGATAGAACATACTGGAAGTGACGATGTAATGTTAGCATTAAGTTGTGGCAGTGTGTGGGGGTCGCGTGGCGCGGCAGTGTACCTGGCGGCGGGCCCGTGCAGTGCGAGCGAGACAGCGTCGCCGGCGTCTCCGTCGTGCGCCTCGAGGCGGCCGAGTGCGAGCAGGCCGTCGCGGCGGTCGCCGTGCGCGCGGAACGAGTACTGCGGGAAGCGGAAGCGCGGCTCCCACTCGTTCTCGTTTATCACGGTTATGTTGATTGTTGCCGTGTCGTTCTATCAAACCAAACAACTGTAGCTTATTTGTTGCATATTTCAAAGTATGCATTTGACACAAGTTATTTCTCGCTATGGGAGGTGATAATTCGGATGAGATGTAACATAACCTAGTACTTACAAGTTATTGAATTGCCGTTAGTCGTTACATAAGTAGTAACACAGGGCAGGATTGTGTTTGACAATAAGTAATGGAAGGAAGACATGCTCACGGTGACGGAGTCGGTGACCATGACTTGGTAGTAGTAGCTGGCGTTGGTCTCGTAGTCGAGGGCGCGGCGCAGGATGACCTCGCCGGCGCTGTTGATGGCGAACTTCTCCAGGAAGCTGCGGTCCGACACGTAGAACTGCAGCGGATTCTGCACAGTACACATATGTGGGGTTTTTGTTATTAGAGCCAGTGAGGAGATGATGCCTATTGCCTGGCCATAAACAGCAGCTTCGTTTAGAACTCAGCACGGTGCGGCGTAGCAATATACTGCTGACTGCACACGCGATTCTTCAACTCGAGGCACGAGTTGTTCAGTGACTTGTTGTCTAGTAACACACTAATAGCTCACAAATATTTCTACACATGCTTCTTTTTCTACTTGCTATATATTTATTCCGTATTGACTTATGACTTCAATTATGTCTAGCAGCCATCTGTTTAGCATCAGGATTCTCGAATGTAAACCTTCAAGCCCACTACTCTAATGCAAGTTGGCAGGTTTCAGGTGAATATATAGGTAAAATATTTTTTACAAGATGTATAGAAATGGCAGCATTTATATTGAGGAAGTAGTTTCAAGTACTACGGGAATTTGGTATTGTTATACTTGTGTGTGTGTGTGTGTGTGTGTGTGAGTGTGTGTGTGTGTGTGCAGCGTGGGACGTCCACCCACTAAGTGGTCAGACGACCTGGTAAAGGTCGCGAGACGTCGCTGGATGCAGGCTGCCTCCAACAGGTCACTGTGGAAATCATTGGGAGAGGCCTATGTTCAGCAGTGAACTTCCCTTGGCTGATGGATGGATGGATGGATACTAGAGTGTAGACAGTGTTAATAAGAATTGAAAAACTTATCAAGTTGAGTTTGATTACTGTTTTATCGTTAACATTTTTGAGTAAAGCGGGTGTACTCCAGAATACAGGTGTGGCTTGCGGTGTAGCGTGGTGTAGCGTGGTGTAGCGTGGTGTAGCGTGGTGTGGCGTGGTGTGGCGTGGTGTAGCGTGGTGTAGGCGTGTGGGAGTGCGGGTACCTGGCGCGGCGCGTGCAGCGTGTGCAGCTGCAGCAGCGCGGCGCCGGGCGGCGCGGCCTCGCTCACGGCGGCGCTGTAGGCGCGCGCGCTGAACCGCACGGCCTCGTACTCCTCGCCGCCGCCGCCGCTGCTGGTGGTGGGCGAGGCGGCGCGCGCGATGCCCACGGTCGCCAGCGCGTACCGGTCCGCGTTGTCCACCTGCGTCGCCTGCACGCACACCACTTGCTTACAGTCATACCGCTTCGATGCCAGGTGAATTACCTCTTTCCGGAAATAAAGGACATTCAATATTGTTTTCGTACACCGTTATAATGCGTGGTAATTGACTATCAATACACACATGACTCCAAAGAGTCACAAGGTGTGCCCTGGAATTTGAACCCGCGACCACCGTAAACATATTGGCAGCCGCGTCATCACGCACTTTCAAATAGGTACCTATGCTAACAGAAAATACGACTTCCGGCAAATGAGCATCCCACTCATTAAAAGAAACGCAGTGACTTCCGACAAATAACACCTCCAAGTTGGGTTTTAGAAGCAGTCGTCCTGCCCCGGCCAACCCCAGTTTATAGACCGCGTGACCGACCTTGATGACGATGGTGACGGGTAGCATGGCTCCCGGCAGTTCGCGCGTGGCGGCGAGGCGGCCGGTGTCGCGGTCGATGGACACGAGGTGCTGGTTGTCGCCGCTGGTGCTGTAGTACAGCGGCGCGTTGATGCCCAGGTCCTGGTCCGCCGCAGACACCGGCCCCGGCGACGTCACCAGGACCGTGCCCTGGAACAAACACACATAACCGTTCACATATTGTGCTAGAGCATTAGGCACGCGGGAAACCAGTGAAGCGAGAGGAGTAGTTAGATCTGTCAGTCAAGTTCTTTAACGGTGTAGGAAAACTACATTAAGGAACCTGTACATCGGTACAGATTTGAATAGAATCGATAGGATTTTTTGGAAAAAAATATATGTATGTGAAGTCTGTCAACTATCAATAGCATAGGATTGTAGAGGCAAGCCACGCTCAGGAATGTGCGATTAACAATAGTTGATACCGTATAAGGCAGACGAGTGCGAGTTAATATCCGATGACTAACTATGTAAGGTAATGTGTAAGATGTACCTCTTGCGCGTCGGCGGGTAGTAGCGCGGAGTAGTGGTCGTGCGAGAAGCGCGGGTTGTGGTCGTCGGCGTCCAGCACGGTGACGGCGAGCGTGGTGTCGTTGTGTCGGGGCGGCGAGCCCTGGTCCTGCGCGCGCAGCGTCACTGTGAAGTTGCGCAGCGTCTCGAAGTCCAGCGGCTTCTTCACCACCAGCGCGCTGTCCAGCTCGTTCACGAACCCCACGTACTCCTGCAAACGGTACGATGTGCTCATTGTTTATTTGTGCGTTAAAAAACATAAATAATACATTTTCTATCTCTACCATATTGTATAGTTTGCGGGGTCACATTTTTTTTTTAATTCTTGAGACCATTACGTATTCGCTCTTTTCCGATTGGTAGAAATTGGTATTAATGGAAGCTTTATTACTAATGAATTTAAGCAATGTAAAATAGTGTGTGTGTGTGTGACTCACGCTGTGCGGGCCGGGCAGCACGGAGTAGTGTATGGTGGCGTGCGGGCCGGGCTGGTCGGCGTCGGCGGCGCGCAGCTGCGGCGCCAGGCGCGTGCCCACGGCCGCCAGCTCCGACACGCGCGCGCTGTACGCGCTGCTGCTCCACTGCGGCGCGTTGTCGTTCACGTCCCACACGCGCACCGACACCGGGATCACGAAGCTCTGCCCGTACACAAACACAAACACTAACACATACTACTACATTCTTAACGAATTCAACACATTTAAGTATTCACTTTTAGTCCACGGGAAACATGACAATATACATATGCATGACACGTTTGCATGCATTCATTTTTTTACGAGAAACCGTCTTAAATTTAAGTGAAGTGTAATCAAAAACGTTCAGTTAAACACGAATTGAGCTGAATAGTTACCCTAAAGTACATAATATTAGACTAGTAATCATGCAACTTTATGAATCGTGGACTAGCATCTACAATGTTGAAGCAGAATTCCGTTTTCCATATTCCATCAAATATTGTTCGTCTGATGTGTTGGCAACACAACTAGAAAGGATGTAAATTGTTGACTGACTGGGTCGGTGGTGCGGCGGCGGTCGCAGCGCACGTTGACGTACACGTTGGAGGGTCCGAGCTTCTCCTCGCGGTCGAGCGCGCGCAGCAGCGTCATGTTCTTGGAGCCGGGCGCGATGCCCACCGCCGCGCCGCGCTCCTGCAGCCGCAGCGAGATGTCGCCGCCCTCCTCGCGCGGGTCGCCGTTCACGCTCAACGTGCCTTAAACACGCATCACGGCCAAATTAACCATTTAATAGATAGTCTACATATTGCAACAGCGAACTTTGAATTTATCAAGAAAATACATAGGTGTGAAGGATCTTAATAACTAGTAATCATTGTCTACAATGTCCTTCAAACCAGAACAAAATTATTCTATGTATAATAATGAGACCACCTACCCAGTTTGTCTGTCGGACCTAAGTGAGATTTATGTATAATACCTATAATACTGCCGACTGGTGTGTCTTCGCTGATGAAGAAGCTCTCCACCGCGCCGCCGTTCATGAGGTAACACCTGCTGTCCTGGATAGCTGTCACACAAACAGTCATCATTAGTTACGATTAATAGTTAACAAGTAAATCCAATAATAACACACAGTCTTGACGACAACTCAGTAAGATAACGGGTGTTAAGTGTCGGAAACAATGACATTATTTTTACTCTCGTACCCAGAACCGCAGTAAATGTTTGCGGCTCACAAACATTTTGTCGTTAAAACTTCTTAACCAACTGCTATTTAAATGAATGTATACAAACCTCCGAGCTCCTTCCTCTCAATATGAGCTGCGTGTGTGAAACATAATGCGATTAGGACGAGGACAACACAATCGGACTATCACAAGCGGTACAAGCCAGCACATCCAATCAATCAACAATTAGTGTCAGAGTGCGCGAGGGCGGCTAGCGCCACTAATGTCATGGATTCAGGTCGAGCCTGTTCGTAATGCCTTCCCCCTTATCCAATAGAGGGCACAGGGTGTAGTGACCAGTAGGCCGCAAACGACACCGGAACACGACGGTTATCGCCTCGTTTACTTATTTCTATTCATACTCTATGAATTTAATGCTTATTCGTATAAATTCCCCAGTTGTTGAAGATTTGATGCGGATATAAGACAACTAAGTAACTAACTTTATTACAAGAATTGACAAATAAAACGCCTGCGTTTTAGTTATATCGAGCACTAAACTTCAGATAGTCTATTGGTATTCTAGTCTTTTAACCATAACGATATTATTATTTTATAGAATAAAT
This sequence comes from Theretra japonica, assembly GCA_033459515.1. NCBI lineage: Eukaryota > Metazoa > Arthropoda > Insecta > Lepidoptera > Sphingidae > Theretra > Theretra japonica. Next base: position 16,197,132 of record CM065941.1, read on the forward strand.
ATGAAAAAACCAAAAACGTTTGCCCAATTTCCACCGTGCCAAAGCGGGAGCAAAATGTAAAAAAACCGCAAGACGTTTTCGAAGCATATTGATTGTAATAGAAACTTTATTTCCCGATTATACAGGTAAAAAATATAATTATTGCAAAACCGATCGATTGCAATAATCAGTGCTGTAATAAAAATGAGTATAGACAGCACGTCGGTTACAATATTGGGGATATAATTACTGAACCAACAGCGCAACTATCCGCTATGAAATCGAATTACTGCTAAAAAATAAAATGTAGCACATGCTGTTTTTGATAGACAACTTCGAAACCGGTTCGAATGATAAATCATTAAAAATCGCCAATATATCTGAGGAAATACAGAGCCACGCTAAAAAGCTCAGAAAATTTGTGTTTTTATATAAATTTCGCTGTTGTTACACTATAAGCAATTTGTTTGTAAATATTGCAACATGAGCAAGCCACAGTGAAAGTGCTGCATGCTAATTGATGAACAACACAAAAAAATGATGATCCTCGTTAAAATCCAGCAGCTAACACATTTTGCACAGTTCTAACGTATATTTTTATACACAGTAGATGGCAACTTTTTCCGGTTGCAGCATGGCTTAATTAGTAGGTAGGTATATAATATCGTATTTATCCTAGTCTACGAAAGCATGGCACATGGCGTAAATGAAAAGCATAATTTAAAAAAACCTCCTTATATCCAATACCTAATTAAGTGCCAACGATCACTCAGAAAATATTATTGTAAGCCATTCAGCAGGTTTTGCATGATGCATGAACAACCGCAGAAATCTGGGCTCGGTCATTGGATTTATGTAGATTTGCAACAATTTCAATAGCAAAGTGCATTGTTTTTATAATAAACTAGCGGCCCGGCCCAGCTTCGCCTGGGTGCTTAGATGTTTAGACTCCACTCCACACCAGAAATATCTTATTCCCGTTCAAACTTTTGTACTCCTGAACTCAACCTAAGTACCTACTATCCCTTTTCCTATCGTATCCCATCCCATCTCATCTGGCTCCTTTTCTTTCTGTTACATCCCGTCCCATTATTTCCCATCTACCGGTCTAATCGCGTTCGTCCCACTTTATCCCATTTCATCCCTTAATGCCTAAATAGGCATGTTGACAATTTTTTGGAATTGCTTTTATTTTGTAGATAGGCCTTATATAAACACGAAACTACGACGAATATCATTAAAAAAATACGCAAACACAAATACTTTGCAAAATTCCTGCTAAAACTTTAAAATAAATTTAATTAATTTTATAGCGTCAACAACACGTGGTAATTATACTGTTAAAATGTAGCTTATATGACATGTTCGTAGATTTACCATAGCAGCGCCATTTATTGATTACTTACTCAACCCAGTCGAAAGGTATCGACATCTGTTAGAATCATTGGGAGTTAACAGATGATTGTGACTGTCAAATAATAACAGACAAATAATTAGCAATAAATTAAAATTGCGACTATAATTTGAGATTTAAACTATCCTATCTCTCAAGTTGGATCGAACTGCACATGGTGTGCAAATTTTATTATAATCGGTTTAAGTAGTTTAGGAGTCCATTGAGGACAAACATTGTGACACGAGATTTATATATATTAGATAAGTAGGTTATGTTTGTGTGGATATCGCTTGTTAATGTGCTAAATACCGCGGCTGGACAATTGGTTTTGTTCTATTGGAAAACAAATGAAAACCGTGTCACGGATGTCACAATCAGATTGTGTTGCACTACATCCTCTGCACCGAGTCGCGACGCACTACGGAGCACCAAGAGCCGTACTTGTAACTTTAACCGACTTCGAAAAAGAAGGCTCTGTATTCGATCGCGTATTCTAGTGTGATAACATTACAGAACCTGTTATTTAAATTAAAAACTATTCCATGAATAAATTTGAAGAATATTAGGTTAACATTGACTTTAGGTAAATGTTATGAACAGATTTAAGTAATAAGAGTTTGTGAATAAACAAAGATTATTAAATTTCTCTTCACTATTACATAACGGAACGTAGACGTATGAATTATTTATGTTACAAATTACAATACTCAATGAAGGAAGTAAGATTTCTTTAAATAATCGACAAGGTCGGGCGGGATTTCCGATCTGTATGGAAGTTCATGTAGAGCCAATATTGGCCAATAGTGATTTATCTATTAATACTATTTTCTAAATAGTGTCGTTGGGGTCAACATTACGAGTTGGACGTGGATAGTAGTTATAAACGTCGCCTCGGGCTGTGAACCGGGCTAAGCTAGATCTTATTTCCAGATAGATAGATAAATCCATTAGTGACTATATGTCAAAAGGGGTTATCTAACTTATAATACTCATTCTGCAGACCAAAAAACAAACGAGGACACGGCACCCTGATTCTGTTAATAACGCCTCTGTGAGGTTTATTTAGTTACTAAAGATAAGCTCATAAGGTCAGGACGGGCACCGTTACAACAATATGATCTATCCATACAGCTCGGGCCTCAGGTTTGCATGCTCACGGACAAGTGACAAGTTACAAGTTATAACATGAAGTCTCGCAAGCACCGCGATACATTTATCTCAAAACATTGTATAGAGTGCCATTAACTTTGCATGCATTCAAATCAATATAACATCTCTAGAAATAGTACTCTGTCAGCATCAGGTAGCGGTTTTTATGACAGCAAACGTCAGTTCAACGATACTTGATTTTAGGATAGACGAGTTTTGACGCCACCAGCGTTTGGGTACTCTTACTCTTACAAAGACATAGTAACGGACAATGTGGATTGTGGACTGTTATCTGTGAAGAGACATGTATTAAAATAAGTCGAAGGCATATGTCGAATGAACATATGTCGCGTGAGATGTATCTTTTGATCGCTTGAGGGCCTATGTGGCGCTCAATTGCGGAGATGCACGTGAGTGAGATGAGTCTGTGTAATTTATCAAATAATGACAGTGAAAGTAACGTTTACTTAAATCAACATCGCACACGTAAAAGTCTATATTATTAATGTAAGTGTGTTGGTATTCCATTATGTTCCGCATCAAAGGAGCATTATATGTTACAAGAGTTTTAATACTCACAGAGAAATAGATATCCACAACAATGTTGCCGATATTTCCAGATTTCTGTGGCTACATTTGGAACGTATGTCTAGACGAAGCACCAAGTAAAAGCTAGTACGAAACTCTCTTACCTTGTACGTTAAGGTTTGTGATAAGTCGAGTGCAACGAACATTACCACCGTGCACACGTACACTACGGTGATGTAACAAAAAAGACAAAACACTAACAACAAAGAGAACTCATATCGGTCTAAAAATTCCAAGACGCCGCAATCAATGTAGGCACTCGTGAAGGCACATTGTAATTGCAAAAACAGAGCGTAGTTACTAATTTTAAAATTAATTGTCTTTTTTTAATTCCACACAATTTATTACATTAGGTTGCAAGCAACCGGATATGTAAGTAGGGATGCCTCGTCGATGTTTCAAGGTGAGGGAGGCACTAACAACTGTTTATTTTCCACAGATTATTCGGTTACATTTATGCCTAACGATGGAATGGTAGAAAACCCATGATGAACATTAAGTCGCAATATCGGATCGACCTGTATACACAGTTCGGTTTTAAGATATTCACCCCAGAACAGTTCCATAACTGTATCCTACAATCAGCAAAGTGTGAGAAATTGTAGCAGTGTAATTTAACACCTACAGTAGTCCATAGAACGCTATTTAGTTACATCAAGCGTGCTATTGGAATCACCATTGATGCATTTTATTAGCTGTTCTTTCAATACAGTACGGATTAAATCGACCGTACCGTACGCTAATCGACTGCAGTTCAATAGCTTCGTATTACATAGCTTATTGTTTTTTTCTATTGCAGAAAACAAATCGACAATTACCTCTTTATAGAGAAATAAATTCACTATCAACGTTAATTGCTATTTTATGACAAAAAGACACAAAGTTTCATCCATATTAATATAAGTAAGTACTTATTTGATTTAAGAAACTTTAAGTCAATGTTGACAAGTACATAGGAATCTGAAATACTTTACACAATACAGTGTGCACTAAAAGTACTACTTACAAAACATAAAAATGGAAGCACATCTATGCGTGTAGATATAAATGCTAAGTTCTCTACTACTACTGGTGGTGACTAAGAGGGCATGCGTTTTAGTGTGGTGGTGTGCGGTCGCACTCACCACGAGACCTGATGGAGAGCGCAATGGCCGCCACCGTGGCTGGTGGCCCCACCGTCGCCGGCGCGGGCTCGGCTGCCGACGCGCCATCCAGCGTGCGTCCCACTACTGCACATCATCATCAGCCTTTCTACTTTCAGATACTATTTCAATCGTCCCGAGTTGGTGTTACCCACAGGACACTCTTAATCAACAGGGGTACGACCTTTACACTTACCATTTCACACACCAATTACACGTGATTAACCTAAACTTATGTTAATTTATAATAAACTCGAGGATTAAAGTACGTACCCATAACTCTTTACTGACTGACTGCCTCGGTGGCGTAGTGGTACTACGGTATGATTGCAAAGCTGAGGTCTCGGGTTCGAATCCCGGGTCGGGCAAAGTGATATTGGATTTTTCTATTCATTATTAGCCCGGAGTCAGGAATTTGTGCCTGATATGGCGATAGGCTCGCCCCCTATCACATCGTGGGACGGAATATACAAGGCGAAACGTGGGTGTTCTAGTAGCACCTCTGCCTACCCCTTTTGGGAAAAAGGCGTGTGGTTATGTATGTATGTATAACTCTTTACAGGCGGAATGTAATTTCAAGAGCATAAGATAAAGTAACAACAGCAGAATCCTGCCCTATTTGTTGTACGCCCATGAAGTATTGATATGTTTGCCAATTAATTTAATTTGTAGATGGTTACAATAATTATCAGTTTATCCTGAAATTGCGTTTGGCCGATAACATATGTATCTATATCCTAGAATACGCAATATTTAGTCGGGGCAATTTTCGAAAGTACCTAATATTGAGCTTGAGTAAAAAACATACTTGCTTTTTGTATAATTTTATATCTAATGCATAAGGTATAAGGTGTCGTGGGAACAATATCAATGATATTAAGGAAACATAGTAAGGTTGTGCTGGTGTTAAATTTCATGCGATCCATCTGGGTCAGCGCCGCTCAGCGCCGCGGCCGCTGCACTTCACATTACCAAATTACAAATGATAACAAAATCACTGTAGTTAACATGTTTTTAATAAAAACGATTCATTGTGTTATTTCTATCATCCTACCGGACCTTATCCCACACCTGGGGTCAACGCAATGTGAATCTTTTATATTTTTTGCAGAGTGACGTGGAGTTCTCCAACTTGCATTAGACTAGCGTAGTGGACTACGGCCTAAGCTCTTCAATCGAATTTACGGTTGTAGAGGAATCCCGAGATCAGTGATGGCCGATAAAGGGGCTGATACAGTGCAGTAGTGTCCAGTATACACATATTTAGATAGTAAAGTACAATAATTTTAAAGACTCACTACCTACCAGAGTACCTACGCGCCGTTGCTATCAGATAACGAAGTGGGCAAGCACTAAGTGCAATATTGAATGTTAATCGTGAATGTGAAGGAAGGCGTCGTGACATTAAGTACAGACACTTCCGCTATTGCTCGCACTTAAACTTAACACTTTCCATTATCCTCAATCCACCAACATCAGACTTACATTTTGCACCGAAACGTTATCGATGACGACCCATACTTGACCGCTATTGCCCTCTGGTGACCGTCTTACGCATTGCTAGAAGTCCTTCAATTTTCTAGTATTCAGGAGGTTATCGTAAATCACATGTATTAAAATATTTAAACAGGGTGGTCATGTGGAACAAAACAAGGGTGTTATTCGTCATAGGTTATGCTATCCGATGCCCCCGTGCCTGACTTCCACCAATAGATTGTTCCAAGAAACAAGCTTACGCCTTTCGGCTCGTCCGATATACTACAAAGGAGATTAACAGATTTCCTTGGTGAAAAGGGATTACACGGAACCAGCATCAACAGTGGCGAGCAAACAAATAACATCGAAATTATCGAATCTCTTAGGTTAATTAGTTTGCTTTTAACCCGCAACGAAAAGAAAAAGGAAACAGAGAGAAGAAATCAGTTCACCATAAAATTGATAGTTCCTATTCAACATCATAATTGAGTTATGTTAAAACGCAGTGGAATAGGCCACCGAGGGCAGGTGCGTGGACGGAAGGTGCCGAGCAATAAATCTCCCGCCCTACTTCCGCCGGATTCGTGTTACGGTCAGCAGGCCGAGAGTGGCCCGCACTCACTACGCCGCGCCGCACGCACTTTCCATTTCACTCACTAACCATCACTGACCCCCGAAATTACCTATAGCACCATAAAGGTATTACACATTTGTGAACGGCCTCCAGTAGCCTACCACGGACTGATGATGATGGTGATGATGAATGGTTGTATCTCATATGAGTAGCCCGAAATAGGAATTTGTGACCAGCATGGCGATAGGCCCGCCTTCTACCAAGTATTAAAACAGAGAAAAGCTCGGTGAGTGTCGCGTCGCGAATTTGTGTTTAGGACCCATGCTATATCATGTAGTTTCTCAGAAAAACCTAACGATTCATCATAATGAAATGCACTTACAAATCATATAAAACAGCAAAAAGTTTTACAAATGTAAAGATTCGAGTTCATTAGCAAGTACAACAGTAATGTGGGTAATATGCAAGTAAAGCGGTGACATGACGTATAGCCATAGTTTGCATGCGATCTAGTGCTTGTCGCGTGCTGCTGCCTATTGTCGTCGAGTGCACTGGACTCGCTGAAGTAAGCCTTGTACGAACTAAGATACATTGTATCTAAACATCCTATTAAGAGACATCGCTAATACGTGTCTCCACTCTCCACTAGCGGTTGCTGAGACATCACAACTAATACGGATCGTCGCCTCAGAAGATATGTACATACGTCACCTGCCCAACATTTCTGCCGTTTCATATGTAAGAAAATGAACAAGTTCATGTTTTGCAACTTCTATTTGTTGTTTTCCTTGTCGCTAAGAGATTTCACTCGACTTTGGTCTTGTGTCAGTTCTTTTCTTGCCACTGACAGTCGGTGATAGATGCAGTGATGAGTGAGTAAACGGGATAGTCTCAAAAATCTAGACATGCCTCTTATTGCGTACGAGGTCCTGCAACAGTCACGTGACCAAGTCATAAAAGTTGCACGAACGTGGCGCCGACAAAACCATTAATGTTGCACTAATCATCTACAATCCCTCGCAAGTTGCCGCGCTATAGAACTGTACGAAAAAACGAGGGAAATAACATTTGCACTTGCTTATTTATTGAATGGGCACGCGAGAATATTTAATTATGTTTTTTTATGAATAATAATAGTAAACCTCGCAGCTTAGCTTGTTACTAGTAATGAATGCCACACATAATAATATATGTACAATGTACATCGATAAAATTAGTAGGCATTCATTTATTACGAACCTAAGTTGTAGGGCTGCGAAAACTAAGGTATTCGGAGAGTGCAATAAAAAAAATTGTTAAGGAAACAACTAAAAGATGTAATTTTGTTACATATTATAAATTCATAAACAAGGATCTCGCATAATTAATTGTCTAGACTCTAGCGATTTGAATACATCGTCGGTTTTATTATTCTATGGTTTAGGCAAAACTTTGAAAATATTTTTCCATCAACGGTGACAAAATGCTTATATCCTTTTTCTGAGATGTTAATAAAGTTATAACAAATTGTTCGAAGAACCATTGCACCTTCTATTAGTAAGGATTAACAATGACCCAAAGAGACCACACACACCACAAAAGCGTCAGGAGCCTTATAGGGACACTAACTAGCTTCACTTTTACACGCAATGAAATTAATTATAAAGAAACAACTAAGAGGAATTGAAAACAAACAATTGTAATTTTCCCTCCATGGAAAATATTGCCGAATGCGCACTGTTTATAAAGTTTTTACAATTCAGCAAGATATTCATGGTGTCGTGGAGTCGCAGTGTTCGTCCGTGTCCGTCGCCTGTCCGTTGCGCCGGCGAAGGGGTCGCGCGCTGCGGTGCGTGCTTCCGCCCACCACCGCAACCCGCACTGCACCACACACTACACTATACAATGTCTTGTTTATAACCCACTGCTCCTATCATTGTTCACAAAAGTAGTAATGTACTAGTAACAAGTTGAAATTGTCGGTAATATGTGAGTGATTCAAGTTATACCGAAAAGCTTAATTGCGGGCGTGTTGTATCACTTGTACCTTCATGACATCAAAACAATCATTAGTCGGTCAGTTATTGCTTGCTTCATAAAAAATGTATGACAATGAGTCAATGGTTTTAACGCTGCTTTGGAGAACACTCCAGAATTCTATTTTTTCGATTCACCTTACCTGTTGATTAGTGTGTGTGTGTTACATGTATATATATTTAATATTACAGTTACAGATATTTTTATATGTATACATATAAAAATATCTTGATTAAGCCGACGATTACACATAATATTTCTCAAAAAACGAATTTTCGCTTTAAACAAACCGTAATGCAAAACTTATTATGAAACAATGCTAAATAGCGAAGAGCGTAAAAATTTACAATCTGATTATTCATAGAAATTTTGTGAAATTAATTCGGCAAGGGAAACGAAACTCCATGATATTTCGAGAGTGTGACGGTTCGCCGCAGCGTCATCGAGCCTTCCGCCTTCCGCAATCGATCACTCGCGGATCACTCGGACAGCCAACGGTACCGACAACCGCGCAGATACAGTAAGGAATTAATTTTAAATTGCATCTCATTCTCCACTCATAATACAACATGCTTATCCTAAACGAATACAATTTTTACCACCTTCACGGTAATTTATTCCGTAATAACTTCTTAATTAAAAACCAGCAGCATTTGTGCAGTTTATAGTTTTAAAAGCTACTTTGAAAACCACATTAACGGAGTGAATTTACAATGAACACGAATTAACAATTTCCGTGGATATGCTTCTATATACATTATAAGTATTAAAATTTGTCATGACTCATGACATAGAATTTGGTAATTATTTTATTATTGTTTCCCCTCTAGAAAACGAATGTACTCTACAACTGGCAATCATATTCAACTTTACAATAGTATAAAATTTAACCAATGAAATCAGAACCGAAGCTGATCAGCGTAAAGAAAAAGCCTTAGATATCACAAACCAAGTTGTACGAACAAGTGGGATTGCAACAGCATTAGCACAGAAACATCGTACCTACCGGCAAGGGATGCGAGAATGCCGGCCTGCGCCCGTGTAGGCGGTGTAGGAAGCCGCGCTGGCCATGTTACCGTCGGATATGCATTGTTTGCTAAATCATTGGCATCCATTGCCGGCTCCAAAACGGACATTTCCTTTGCGTGCTTGTTTCACATTTGTTTATTGAAATAATATTAAGTCGTGTGTTAGATTGATTAACTAATTTTTAAACAACATGCGTAAGCTCACGACTCAACTGTGACAGGGTTGGTAGAGATGACACTAGCTCCTCTTATAATTCACCAAGCTTATTTTTATTTCAAGATAGGTAATTTATTTGCGGATAATTTTTATAACACGATTGAAAAATCAGGGTGAAATATACAAATTACAATCTAAGAAGCCGTCGTAAAAACCGACTATTGCAAAATCTAAAATGAGTCAAGTTGACTGCTAAAAAATTAAGTATGGCATGGTGAAATACTTTGCATCCTGTGCTGCGACAGTTACTGCCGCCGCCGCACTCGCAGTCGCAGAGGAAATGTCGGCCTTAGCACAATGGACTCCTGGCTACGGTCAGACCGCAACACGTGACGTAATGTGACGATCGTCTTGCGAAACAGATAAATGTTCGATAATGATTGCACTAGTGCAATGTCTGTGCTAAACACTGTACACGATAAAGATGTAAAATATTTCTGAGAGCAAATGTACATATGAGAAAAAACCTACGGTAACTATTGGTATAGCACTACTATTAGAATTGAGTATTTTAATATTTTGTATTCAGATCTTCTCTATCTTACAGAAAATCTCTTACAATCGGGTGTGACTCCTTCATCTCTTTATTTAGTTCAGTAATCTAGGGCTTTAAGACAAGTTTTTTTTTATTTTGGCACGGCACAGCGACTGCATTGCACCTAATGGTAAGTACTAATGCCGTCCAGACAGAGTATCGAATGGCATCAGACGGCAGTCTCATACCATTCGACACAATCATGCCGGCCCGCTGAGATGCCTCTTCACGCTACGGCGGAAGGACCCAGAATTGTAGGATTCTAATCAAAACATAATAAATAAGTATAATTTATAAAACTAAGTAAAGCTGAACTGTTTTGCGACACAACGGCAACCGTCCACCGTCCTCCGAGCTCAATTAAATGCGCTAAGCGGACCACAATTAGTGAAGCAACAAGAAAATTAGCAATTAATAAAGCTGCGTAGAGTATAGGTGTTGTTATTAACTGTAACATCGCGCTGTGTCAACCTGCATCCGGCGACACTGTGCCAACACTGTTGTGTGTTAACCACTGTTGAAACAGTTTCTCCAGCTGCCATAACAAATGATGCTGTATTGCAAGACCTAGCATTTTTTGAGCGTACCGTGTAGAATACACGGGCAAAGGTTTAGGTAGTTGTTACTGCTATTAGTATTTAGAAAGAAAGACATTCATAACTGTTTCTTCTATAGCAATAACAATTTGTCTGGAATAAAATGTTGGTCGATGTGTTCAGTCGGCAGCTATATAGTCAGATCTAGAATCATTCGTCCTTATTTTCATTTCCTGTTCCTCTTATAAGTCAAAACGTTTATCGATACGAAAGTATAGGTCTGATATTGGATCGCACACTATTGTGCATGGGATTTTCTATTCTAGATACATGAATTTTCGCTTACCTGATGTCAGTGCTGCGACATGCTTAACGGGTATTGCAGAAATAGTCCCTCACAGAATAAAATTTCAAATATTCATGACTTATCAATAAAATCATGAATTAAGCTAAGTAACATTTAATCCGGATTATTTGATTATGTGTGGTGGTGGAATGAACGTATTCTCAGGTATCGTGTTATGGCTCAGTATGTAGTTTCGGCGCTGGTTCGGCAATTACACGTCGTTTGCATAGGCAGTGTTGCAACACGCGAACAATCGCAAAGAAACTCTCGCTCGATGGCCGGCGCTCGCCACTCGCCTCCTGACCGACCATTCAGTTTACCGGTGTAGCTACACGCGATAATATTAAGCACTGCTAACAACCTACTGATAACTACGATGCTTTCTTTTCCTTTCCTTATTTCATAACCACATGGAGGAGGTGTTCAAAGTTTTTACGAAAGGGATGTAGAAAATTTGACCGAATACTCCATGGAATTGTAGATATCCACTAGCAAGTATAATTTTCGAATTCGATTTAATAGGCTCAGAACTTAGGAGAATTATTTTGAAGTCACAAATCCTAATTAAAATACTTCCACCTAATGAAAACATCGCCCTTTTTTACAATAAGATTATTTCTCTTATCCCTGCAGTCAAAAACCTTACTACAACATTATATAAAAGCCATATTATAATGTCCATATAAATGCCCCACTATCCCACAAAAATAGCAAAGGCTAATATGTGTGCGTTCACGGCCCAGCGGCCGCGGCGTGCAGTATGCAAACGGCTCGCGCTCGGAGACACCGCGCTCTGGACAATTAGCCCGCGTGGTGTACCGTGCGGTGTCGAGCTGGGTCGCCGACCCCGCACCCGAGGCTGGTGTCTCAGACTATCTGGGAGTCATAGACGATCGTACTTACTGTGGGTTAGCCGCTGTACTCGTATTACTTATGCCATTTGACCTACTAGGAATTGTGATGTTTAACCTCAGTGGCGACTTACTGGTACTGAATGAGGCATTATTAAGAAGCAGCGTGTGAGGGCTTTGATCGGCTTTGACTTCTCGGTCAGGGATGAGGGAATGCATTTTGTGAAAGATTTTCGGTTTAAAATTTTTTTTATATAACTTGTCTAGGACTGAAATTTATGCCATTCGTAACGATAAGTTACCCCCAATCAGGGTATTGGAACGGAATGTAGCTTGAAGAACTTTGACTGGCGTCATTGGGATCTTTGCTTACCCCTTCTCATACGCGTAGTTCATGTATCTACGTAAAACTCAGCATGAGGTCTTCGCGAGTTGATCGCGTAAACACATGACCACCCCATCCTCCAAAGTAGTCCATCTGTAAATCCGCCATAAGAAAGTCCTTGGGTCGGCGACCCGGCGCGGGCGGCGCCCCCTGCTGGGACACGCTCGCGTGACACTACTACGTGGAACTTTGATTGTGTTTACTAATCTCTTTCCTAATATACCATGCAAGTGGAACACGCCGTGTGTTCACTGTTCCCATTTACAATGCTATCACAATTATACACTGACCATTTTAGACACTCGTATGGTGTACAGTAGGACGATTCCTGCAATTTAGGTTGATAGCATTATAATGATACTTTTATTATTTGTTTTATTGCGGAACAGAAGCCTAGTAATTAACTAATTTTCCTATTTAAATTATGAAACTTGCAACTTATTACACACAATATGACCAACTTTATAACACGTATTAAGTAAAGCGCATTGCATTATCAAATTCAAAGTGTATTAAATTATAAAACATAAGATCTGCATTTTCACAATTTTTATTAAATAAGTGTACAAACAACACATTACAAAGAGACCAATTTGGACACTTTTTACAGGGAAAGTGTCTAAATTGTCTTCCAAAAACTTTCTCGGTATCAAGGGCTTTCCAAATAAGCAGGCTTGCAGATGTGACAGCTGGGTTCTCTACTTTAACCATCTACACCAGAAAACTTACCAAATCTCCTCGGCAACCGACAAAATATGTGTTTTTAGTTTTTACGCTTGCGTTTCTGTAAGATGATTTGACTGGGGCACTAACAGTGTAATCCTATTCATTTGGGTTCCGGTAGGGAGACATGAGTTAGCTATTGGATACGATAATTATATATATTAGGCGAGTGTATATAGCGTACCTTGTGCGTGAAGCGCGGCTGGCGCGGCCAGCACGAGCAGCGCCACACGCAGCGCCAGCGCGGCCATGCTGCCGCTACCGACGCCTCCGCATGCCGCCGCCACTACTCCTCCTCACAACTCACACCTGCAACAAATACAATAAAAGTATACAAATAAACTGTCTCATTCTCTTTTCAACCACAGGAAGTTCACTGCTGAAGATAAAAAATGTTTGGACAGGTTATATGAAACATGAGTTATCGCTACCGCCACAACCTGGCGTTTCCGGAACGGTGGTATGAAGTCACTGGTCTTACGACCATCGTTATGTCATCCGGGTGACCTCTCGGTCGTCTATCTACTGAAATTTTACACCGACACACGGCTCAAAAACCCCACGGTGGCATTCTTTGAGCTGGACTTATGGAGCAAAAAGCGCCTCGAGCTCTCCAGGATTGTCCCTGCACAGTGCCGCTATGCGACCTGTTTTCATGAGTGCAAGGCTCCGATGTCTCCTCGCATAAAAGACCCCTTCAGCATCTACGACAGTTTGGGTCGAACCACTCGCACAGCCCGCCGCGCCATCCCAAAGTTGCACTTTGTAAAAGGCGTTACAACTGCCCTACACTGCCCGCCCGCGTACTTCGGTCCAGGCATTTATAGAAGTCTCTCATTACGTCAAGTTTCATCTGTGAGTAATGTGCGCAATCGGAATCAACAGTACATATTAATAGAAAATTTTAATTATATCTAGAGCGTTATGTGGTTAGATACAGATCGCGTCATTTGCGACCATCTCGGTAATCGCCGCGAGATCGCGACGGTCACGGCGAAATCGCAGCCGGCTTATCGTGCACTCGAATCGAGGCTGAGTGGTGAAAATCTTGCTACCCTTAACTCAATGGGGTTAATAGGACATTTCTTGCCGTAGCAGGTTTTGATAATTACTTTTATTGATGAATTAATTCAATCCATATCAGACACAATAATTAGAGGATATGGACAGTCTTTGTTTTTAACGCAGAAAACCCAAAAACAAAAGTGGTGTATTTTTGTAACGGTCGGCATTCAGCATCTTGCCATAAATAATATTAAGTTAATTGCTTTTATTCTCATCCGGAATGTGACAGCCCATGAAATTCAATAGGTGGTGATATTCGGACATAGAGAGAATAAAGCTACATAAAACCACAAAAATAACATTTTTGAAAATCGTGACTACCTCAAACATTTTCGTTAATGTCATTGCCATAAAAACCATGGTCTTTGAGAACATTATTTTTTATGCTATTATTGTTCTTACTGTGGTGTGATGTGTATGGTGAACAACCTCGCTTTTTCTTTAAGTCGAAGACAAAAACTATGTGTCAAAGGGGTAATGTTCTAAAGACTACTCGTATAATTAAAAACCGGAGAAGAAATGTAATTTCATTAAAAAAAATTGTCATAATTTTAAGTTTACTTTGCCCAGACACTATAATAAATGTTATAGTTAACAGTAATAAGAATAAAGTCGTGAGTAGCTGGGTAAACACAACTATCAGTATCTAGATCTGTACAGGCATCGCAATGTGCGTACTCATCGCGTCTGCTACGCTTTCTGCCGCACGCTCCTCTACTGGTTTAATGGATTCATGACGACGCATAAGCCACCAAACACAGGTGCAGACATTTGCAAATCATGCCGTTATAATTCTATTGACGTTGAATCTGACGAATGGCTAAAGCTCAAACACAAGAACGGTATTTGATAGTATTTTTTCAGCTTACGACTGTGGTTTCCGTAATTACACCTTGATTAATTATCTAAAGGTAAAATAATGGTTTGTTTAATAATTATCAAAGACTAAAAGTCACGAATGTTATGAAGGGTATAGCACAATCAAATAGAAACCGCACAGTTTTATATCACCAGTTTAGTGGTAAACGATCAAATTCAATCTGACAATGTAACAAACGGATATTCAGCAATCAGCCAATTTGTAATGGAGAAACAATAGTTTGCGTTCGTGTCGCGACCGCTGCAAAATGAAACCGTGAAACAACCGTAGACTGTTACTCCGCTTACACACTCATTAATATAATAAATTACATTTGATAACGCTTCGGTGGTTGTGTACCCCTCCCCCTAATACTCCCCCTCGCGAGCCTCGCTGTATCTAGAAAGCGGAAAAAACATCAAAATCAACGCAACGATCACATTTCGCTTTCTTCCAGCAAGACGACGCATTTGCATGTGATCATTGTTCGCGGATGAGGACCATCGTCCCTGTAATTTATTACGCAATCTTATGCATGTCTGAGTGTGTGTAAGTGGGCAAAAACTCAGCAGTGATACGAGAAGCCAAGGCTTGGATCCTTGAGATATTTGTGCTATCGTCAAAATGACCAATTACAACAAACGCACACATATACATACACTTCTTTTGAGAAAATCAAAGTTGTCGTTTAAAGACGGCCCGTATCTAGTAACCTCGTCCAATGTTTTTTTTGGTACTTGCGCCTTTCATAATTAAGTATTGGTTTTAGATGTATCCAGGTTTAGATCTCTCTTATATTAGACTTAGACTAGACTTATGATACTGCGTGATCAGGACTAGGTACTTGTGTGATGGTTGGGTGTATTACTTAGCAAGTGGGCAAAGAGAGCGGGTAATTGGAGTTACTGGACAATGCCATGTCGGCTCCACTGGAACTGTTAATAGGCGTCAAGAACATTATGTCTATGACGGTGAAAGCATAACTAGCATTGGTCATTGAACGACCCTGGACACCACGCTATGCATGTTGAAACATATAAGTCTGGGTAGGCTGCATACAAAATGACTCTATACTCTGCAAATCTGATACAGTTATACACATTTTAAATAAATGATAAAATTATGATATAAACTTAATTAATAAACCATCGTAATGTATGTAATTTAATGTAAAATATTAACATTAAAGTACAAACTCACGCCTATATTCTCGAAGGAAAATATTTAGAGATGCCACTACTCTTACTACCACTAAAACTATTAACCTTGTTTTTATCCCAACATTTCAGAAAGGTGACCATAGCGTCATGTCTAGAGCTAATAATTTGGCAAATGAAACTGTTTTTTTAACAAAATACGATGTAAATGCATATAATTTGAAAGTAGGTATTACTAATGAATGAACTACCGTACTACTGCTACTCATTGTGAAGATTAGAGCACAGCAAGAAACTAACACAACAGTTCATTAGTTAATACTAAGAACTAAGCCTGCTCATACAATGGATAATCTAGACGGTAATAGTTGATTGATGTGCGAAAAACTAACGAGCCGATTACAGCGCGTTATTGATGGTTCGTGGAGGTCGGGCAAGGTGCTCGTGGGAATGCAAGGGTTCGTTGACAAAGTAGGGGACGCCGGCGGCCACTGGGTCACTAAGGCATGGAAAATCGAACCTACACACGATATTGTTGCTTTTCACACTTACTAGGGTATTGCAGCTAGAATTCAGGATTATTTGGGAAGAGTAAATCCAGCAACCTTAAAAAAATCAAAAGGCTTTTTATCTATTACAAAGTTTGAACTTTGCTACAAATATTCATATTAATCGACAACGTCTGAATCATGGATGTGTTACCGGTCCATCAGATTGGGAGGGGCGCGGGAAGGAAAAAGGATGGAAACAGGAAAGAGGTATTAGGCATCCGGCAGTGTCACTCACCGAACGAACGAAACGAACGAACGGTAGTAAAGCTGGTGCTTCACGTCAATCTCCTGTGAGACAAACCCCGGACGAACCTGCCCATTCATGCTGAGTCATGGCTGACAACAGAGTGGCTCTACCACTTGCAATGGTCGCGCTTAAATCTTTACGTTTCGCTTTATGTTCTTATTTATGAAAATTGATAGTATAGAAGAGTAATAATTGTAATTACATAAATTTTTGTTTTGTTATTGTAGTTTTATTTAATTTATTTGTCATTGTTTAACATTATCACATAAGTAATAACTAGCTATGACTATTGTTTATTTTGGCCAAAGCTGTGTACGCCTATCATATTTATACTAGTTAATCTAAAATTAATTTATCTAATAATGTATTATGCTGTTGGTGTACCATTTTAAATAAATAAATGCTCTATTATTTTTGTTATACATAATGTATATGCATATATGCTCGCTCGATCTGCACCAGATGGTAAGTGCTCTCCCGGCTGCACAGAATATCGACTGAGAAAAAACAACCCCTTCTCGCCTTTCGACATATTAATGCGGTCTGGCCAATACACAAGTAGTTAAAAAATTATCCATACATATCTAAATCTATTTACATTTATAATAAATCTATTTACATATAATAAATTTGAGGCCGATCGATATCTGTACATTGTCTGTACAAAAATTTTGTTTGTCTATGCGGTTGTGCGCGATGATCTCAGAAACCGATGAAATTTGGTATGGAGGTAGGTGACAGCCTAGTTCAACACTTAGGCTACTTTTTATATCGAAAAATATAGTGTTCCCTTGAGATGAGGAAGGAATTCAGATATAATTGTTACTTTTTTATACGCAATTGGGACTGGATTATCTGCCTTGAGTGCGAATGAAACGGGACAGGGCGGCCTATAACGGGACGGGATGGGAAAAGCAGTACAGAGGACGGGATTGCGTTTGAATATAATTAAAACAGTACGGGAAATAACGTTGCTAATGTGGACTAAACAAAAAAGTATCTGCATCCGGGCGGAGCCGGGCCGGCCCCTAGTTAAGTTAAAATAATTCCAAAGGACGCCATATTTTCGCTAGCGGTAGCAATTACAGTAGGCTTTAAAGCACAGCAAAGCTCGCGCCTGTATTCACAAAGATGCAGAAGCACCACCCACAGGTCGAAAACCTTATTCTGCCTCAACACGTGCCACAAGCAAGCCTGTCGCCGGATACAATTACCAACTTTGGGCAACTCGTATGAGATCTTTCAATCCGACAAACAGTATACCGCGGCGTACTTAATAAATCACTTGCCAAACAGTTGGATGACATCCCAAGAGTCGCAGGAACACAGTGGATTTGCTTGGCACTGGACAGAAAAATGAGACGTATAAATGAGGGAGCAGTGCATTTTGATGGGCTGATAGAGATAAATAATAAAGTGGTGTTCGCAGGTGTAGGAGCTAGGCCGGACCTTAGCCGGTGGCCGGCGACTGGCGACACACATGAGCGGGCGGGCGCGATCAGGTATCGTGGGGCGTCACGGTCGCCGCGCCACCGCACACTGCACGCCGCACACTCACTGCCGCTCAAGACAACTTTCTTACACTAATCTATGTTATATTTTTAAAATAGCAATCAGCTACCCTAACAGGCAGTAGCTTTAACTTTTTATAAAGCAAAGTGATTACTGATTATACTGCCTCTGTTGGTCGCCGGAGTGATTTGCAAACAGAGTGTGGAATTCTAAAACAATTATTGTGAAATTCAAGTACTTAGTATTATTTTTCACTATGTAAATTGAATACACTAAATCATTGACTTTTCGTGGATACCCTATGTTTAACAAAGGAAGACTTATGTGTTGGGGAGCATTATGTAACATTTCGATAGTGTGTATTTGCTTTTGCATTTTTTTTCGAACTAACCAGCTGGTTTCTGATAAACATGATATGGCTTCACAGGAAAGCTTAGCGAGCCACTATGGTATTTTAGTCAGAAGTCTATTTGAAGATAATATTTACAATATTTTTGAACCGAATCCTGGCTTCGACTGGTAGACGTAATCGAACCATTCCGTTACTGGTGGCTTTCAACTCATCACAAGTGCTCAAAAACGAAATATAAAAGTGTGGGACCCAAATAAATAACAATAGACTCGTTTATATCGACTACAGACTATGTCGATGCCACATATTTTGCATGTCAATCTTGTAAGCCACGTATCGTACAGTTTCGTATAACAGGACTGGCGGCAGCGACGTCAGAGCGTCGGATGAACCCACCATGGGTGATGGGTATGATGCGGCAGTGGAGCGAGGCGGAACGGTGACGCCACGCAACGGGCAGACCCAGTTAAACACGCGCCACTGCGCTCGTCTCGTGTCCGCGTAACATGCTCAATAGCCTCATCTTACATCGAATATATGTATATACAGGCCTTACTTTGTACGAACACTCTTTTTGATTAAGAGGGGTTTGTTAATTGATACTTAGTACGGAAGATTTCAATTGACCCTGCAAATATCACCAAATCCTTAAATAGATAATACAAAATAAACAAAAATCAATTCTTCGCTCTATTTGGGGCGATGATCGCCAAATCTGACCAGTAGTTACTAGGAACAGTCAAACTGTTCAATATCAAATTCTTTACACTTGACCACACACAACATTAATCAAAGGCTTAATGACCAAACGTACTCACTTCTACAATAAAAATCGAAACTTATTGGGGCAATAGAACCGTGTGACCTCCGTGTCATCGACCTATCTACTACCCTGTGTTAAACAACTTTTATTACAAACCAAAAAGGCGGTGATGCGTAAGTCCCGTCAGACGGCGGCATTTGAAAACATAAGCTATACTAAAGCACTGCTGAAGGGGTTCGCGGGTCAGTTGACAGAACGCCTTTTAATGAACCGGCTAAAATAGCGGAAATTTGTATCCAAGATCGGGAGCAATCTTGTTCGATTGCTAATTCCACATATCCTCAATGGTGGATCCATTGAGGATATGTATAAACTCAATGAGTAAAACGCACAAAAACACCTATGTGCTTTATGAAAGGGTTGGCCATAGGGCCAACCCTTTCAAATCTTATATTTTAGTCCCTATGTACGACCTACGTATTCGTTTTATTTCTCAATGGACCCTCAAAAACTGTCATTGCAATCTTCTAACTTGCAAAGCCCTGTTTGATTATTTAGACGACGACAGTTACGTATTTTCTTCTATTTCACTGATTTATATCTCCCAACCCGCACTAGGCCAGCGTGGTGGACTATATGGCCTAACCACTCTCAATCGTACTCTCGATTGTAGAGGAGGCCCGTGCCCTGCAGTGGGTCGTATATGGGCTGATACAACAATACAACAAATATCTCCCTGAATAGTGTCTTTAGGTAATCATAAAGAAACTTTGAAACTTTAAATTGGAATAAATTATGATTTACATAAAATACTTTGTAAGTAGGCCTTTAACGAACAAGACAGCACAGTAAACAGAAGCCTTTTGCACTAGTTACGTTAAAATATTCAAATAGGTTAATTACTGTAATTACGCGGTTTAGATACTTTAGCTTAAGGCAACTATTTTTTGATGGAGTGAGGTCGGCATCGCAATGTGATTAGACCCCATCAAGAAAATAAACTCGTCGGGTTAAGCTCGATAGTGGGAGCATTATTCCATTTTTACCTAGTAGGTACCTTGTAAAGGGTGATGTAAGCTTATGTATCGTATTTTTTGAGTTGTTTTTAAAAACACAAATATAGTATAATTCAATGACATGAATTAAGTCAGAGTTTTATTTTCAGATTATGCTTACTAAGTATATTATACTAAGTATAAGTAGGTAATGTAAAGATTTCACCGGAAATTGCTTTCTGAAAAGTGGTCAATGCCATTATCACCCACATCACTTCGAAAATCTTAGATCCAACCGACGATAGGCGATAATAGGAGGTGGAGTGAAGAGATTGAGAGTTATTGAGAGATTTCGCTTCCAACAGGCAGATGTGGAGATCCTTCTGGGACGACTATATTCAGCAATGGACTTTATGTGGCTGAAGAGACAGAGATACATGACTTCAGAAAGTCTGAGGCGTGTCCCTTGGGCTTGAACTTCCGACCTTCGATTTGTTAGTCCGGTCAGCTACCAACTATTTAGGACGTTGTCTATCATGGCTCTATGTCTATCCCGCTTTAAATAAGATAATATTATGCCAGACTGAAGTGACAGCTTCTTACACTAGCACACATAATATCGTATGGGCTTGTTTGCGATTCCGAAAGTATTCAGATTGCAACATATTGCGTAAAACATTTTAATTGTTATTTCAAATTTACTATACATTCTAATGTGGTAGGTACGAGTAATATAGTTCGTTACTCCATGCCTATCTCTATAATAACATTGAATATTTATTCTGTTGTAACATCTCTACTCTTTTTCCCGCCTCTTCGATTTGTGCAGTTTTGAAAGTGTAAGTATGAACAGTAGGTAATTAGACTCGGAGCGAAATTAATTCTAATTGTGCAAATAATTTAAACGTCCGTAACATCTCCAAGTTAATTAACTACACTTTCGTAAAGTATAATATACCGAATAAAAACTTACGTTTCTCGTTGTAAGTTTAGGATGTCTTCAACGTTTGAAAATCCATATAGATCACTGAACAAATTTTATCACTGAGAGACCACTGTTACAAACTTTAGATATATTGAAATATCGTAGTTAATGGAGTGTACTGTGTAGTTCACAACGTAACGCAGGTACGTGCGTTCCGCGTGGGTTCGAATGCGGCTCACTGGCGAGCGAGAAGTCACGCGCGCCACTCTCCGTGGACTGACGACTGACGGGCGGCGGGCGGGTCGCGACCACCTGCCGCCCGACGCGATGCCGCGCGGTTCGGTGCACCACTAGCGGGGTGCGATTTATTCAATAGAAACTGATTCAGGCCGCCCGCCTATTCTCGTTTCTGTCCTGAAAATATAGGTAGCTACGGTCGTTTTCCAGGCATTATATTACCATATTATACTGCATTTTTGGTATGCTAGCGCCTACTTAATATACGATGACAATTATAAATGTCAGGACGCAGCTCAGGATGTCAGGATGTAAACCAGGACGCCTGTCCATATACAGGGCCCACAGCCAACACCACAAGCAATAAGAATTTTTTGAATTATTAATATTAAATCAATGTAGGTAGGTATGACATTGCACTGAGCTCCTCATCAGACAGCCTCCGTGGTGTAGTTGGTCAGACGCCGGCTGTGAAACGAGAGGCCGCGGGTTCGATCCCCGCAACTGGACAAATGTTTGCGTGAACCTCAAGTTTAATTTTGCTATGGGTCTGGGTGTCGGCGGGACCAGTCTCTCGTAGTCCCCAATACCCACGACACAAGGTTAATGAAACTAGATGAAGCGAAAATAATATGTGAGGATCGGGCAAAGCGGCTATCCATAGTCTCTGCCTACCCCTTTATGAAACAGGTTATGTATACTGAATACAGTTTATAAAAATCTAATAAACTGTGTTGCATATAGTTTAGATTTTGCAATAGTTTAGATTGGATTTATGTCGAATATATAATTTCATAAGCCTGACTTTCCTATATAGTGTAATTATAACTATTAACTATGAGCCTGACCTTTATTATTTCTACTGAGTATTCACCGTCAACGTTCTACTATAATTTTAAACATTATTTCGTATTCTCTGTCTGCGATTAATTCATAATTTGATGCATTAAGTTGTCACTCCTGAATCATATTGTCAATTTTCCATAGATTCCCATAAGAATTTCGTTTGGTAAATATTATTTGACATCATCTTCAAACTATTTATAAGAAAAATAAGATTTTTTACAGATTTTGTATTTTTAAAGAAAGCAGAAAAAATATTGAGCAGAAATTGTTTATGGGTTTTTATTTTTAATGCCATAGAGTATAGCTGAGACATATGTCAACGGGGAAATAACTCTGGTGACATATCAAATCGCGTTTGTGTTTTGTATTGAATGTGAATTACAAGATAATTGATTTGTTGCAAGTTACACGATGTCTTATCCGCAGATGCCTTTTACATTAAACATTGCTTATTTTACTTAATACAGCTGTATTCGTTTATGGATATCCATTATTGACATCGATATGGCCGAAGCAAGTGCAATGAACTCGGATAACAAAGTGGAACAGGCCAAAGCGTTGACGGGGGTGGAGGACAGCATCAAGAAGGAAGTGGACGTGAAGTCGGAGCCACAGGAGTGCTTGCTGTGCGTGACGCGCACCCGCGAGTGGCATGATATCTACACGACCAGCACCGCCGCGTCAGGCACCTCGCTGCACCAGTTCCTCTTGAAGTTTACACAAGTCAACCTCTCCGACGCACAGAACTGCTCTAAATACATTTGCAAGAGCTGCTTCGATTTGATAAACGTGCTGGAACAGGCCGAAATAGAGTATATTAAGTTAAAGGAGACTTTTGAAGCAATAATTAGTAAGAATCCGATATTCGAGAATGGTTTAACTCCGCCGCTGAAGCTGCCGACGGTGAAGGCGGAGATATGCGGGGAGGACGACGACGACGACGACGACGACGAGTCGGTGAACTTCGCCAATCTGGAGGAGGACTCGGAGGACGAACCGCTCGTACGCACCAAGAAGCGACGCCGCAAGGTGCACGCCAAGAAAAAGAAAACCACCTCCAGCAAGCGGAGAGTGGCCAAGATTGAACAGAGGTAAATTAGTGCTGTGTTTTAAAATCTACATGCAGATGCCACTACATATATGAGAGGCCGTCTTGGTGGGTATCACCGCATCGTCTGTTTCTCCCGCCAAACAGCAGTGTAAATGCACTATTGTGTTCCAGTTTCAAGACCATTATAGGCAGAGTAACTACTGGACATAATGAGACTTAATGTTGTTTGGTTTCCCTAAAAAGTGCATCGTGCAAGCTGTGAAAAAGTGTGTAAAACAAATATTTTGAATTATTTTCAGTTGGGAATGTGACATATGTGGTTTGCAAGGGGAAACAGGCGGGAGTGAGGCAGAGGCTCATCACAAAATTACCAAGCATGACATGGGTGATATCAACCCTGTGCTACGGGATGTCAAGACTGAAGATTCTGCTGATGGGTCAGTATTTAATGGTTTTAAGTTTAGCATCATTAAAGTAAGGAATATAACTGATAAATATTTTGTATCTCATTAACTCTATTGTAGGGTAAATATAAGTTATTGTTCCTAAGTATGTCCAACACAAGGTGTAATTTTATTGCAAGCCACTGTCCATCCTGACATACAGAAGTTGCAGTAGTGTTGGTGTGGATATTTGCTAGTATTAGTTATGTTTATAGGAAAACATAATTATGTGCCCATCTGCAGTTAATATTGTCTTAATGTGGAAATGTATCACATGTCAGGATTATTCATATATATATTTATTTATATTCTTTATTGTAACGCCAGAAAAAAGGCTGAGATTATAATTAAATTTAAAATAAATACAATCGACAGCCTTATTGCACTTCATGTGTATGTTATTTGGGACTATTTTACTGAATCTAGTAAATCTTTATTCAACACAAAAAGATAATTATCGCTTATGAATAAATCGATTAGAATGATGCGCAGCATGGGACATCCACCCACTAGGTGGTCAGATGACCTGATAAAGTTCGCGGGACGTTACTGGATGCAGGCTGCCTCCAACAGGTCATTGTGGGAATCATTGGGAGAGGCATATGTTCAGCAGTGAACTTCCTTTGGCTGATGGATGGATGTTGGATGGAATAAATAATACATATTGAGCTAGACATAAAGACACCATCTGGTATAATGCACTAGCTTTACCTATGCCAGTACTGAGTACCTAATTAATCAATAACCATTTAAATTTTCAGGTCACAAAGCCCTTACAACAATGGTTTTGAAACATGTCTGCAACTAGGATTTGATAACTTTGATGGGGAGGCAAGTCTGATGGAGCCTCTTGATAAAAGTACTAAGAAGAGAAAAGTGACTGAAGAGAGGAAAGCAAAGTTATTATCTACTCAGAAGTTGAAGAAGCCGAAAGTTATGCACCAGTGTGACCAGTGTAGCGCGCGGTATACCTCATTAAGTGAGTATTTATGAAAATATTACCTGTAACAACAGCTTCCGAAATAAGCAGAATTTATATGACACTTTACATGGTAATTGTAAAACTAGTTTTATAAAGCAGTGTTGTTAAAGTACTGCAAATAGCAGTATATTATTGAAATTAGTTCGAAGAAGTGAATATTATCGAAATATTACATTTTAATGTTATGTTTTGTAACGCATGCATTAATTTCGTGACACTGATTTCGTTTGGTGGCACACGCAATTTGTTAATGAAAACTTATATCATATGACATATAACAAATTTCACCGCGTGAGCGCGTGCGAAACAAGTGATTGCGCGGCGTGAACGTGTATTTTGTGTCCAACCAGCGTTGGACTGCTCATAAAAATATACAATTCATAAATGAATATGAGCGAAATCCATGTCTTTGGAATCCAAAAGATCCTCTGTACGGAAATAGAGATGTACGACTAGCGGCCTACAAAGCAATTATGGAAGTCATGAAGATGAAAACTTGGAAAGATGTAGTTGGCAAAATACGAATATTTAGAAAAACTTATAGAAATGAAATATTGAAAGCAAAAAAATATAGTGCTATGGGGATGGCACCAGATGAATCGTACGTGTCTAAAATATCGTGGTTAATTCACTTGGATTTTTTAAGAAATGTCGACACTTGCGCCGGAAATAGTACAGAGAATTTGGTAAGTTTTAACAAATTACATATGCTGTCTTGCCATTCTAGATTACCCTTACTTACCAAAGTAGTCACTACATTCTCCTATGAGGATGCCTGGAAAGATTTTCACTAAAATTAAGAAGTGAAATGGGGCCTGTGGTATGGTCCACCATTAATCTTCCCTTATTTTTCCTGTTTCTGTATTTTATTCATCAGTCAATATTAATTAATTATATGCTTTCAATATTCGTCAATCAAATTCATTGTTCTAGACACAACACACCAATCAAGCACCTTCAGTATCAGAATCCAACAGAGTTTTCTGTACCATGCCCCACGGTACAATGCTACCATGCTGTAGGAAACAAAAAGAGAATAAAAGTTCTAATCTGGAATTTGTGCTAGAAACTGATTAAATGATATTGGCAACAACAAGAAAGCAACGAATGACAAAATTATCGTCGTAATAGGTATAATTGCAACAAGATGTCTAGGCAAAACTGGAATATACAATAATTCAGGGGCAGTCTTCTTAAATTTTTATAATCAACATCTAAAGTGATGAATAGCTGAGTAATACGTTAATGTCCTTAGTTATTCGTATGCCGTGTAACAAGCGTATGTGATTGTGTATCAAGTAAATTTGCTGAAAGTGGTGCGCCATGTGTTTATAGTATATATAGTGACAGATAATTAATATAGCTAATATGAGTAACGAATTCAATTGTATATACTTGAATCGTTATAATTGTATTGTATCTGTACAAATTTTCTTTGTTGTTAACTGCATCAAATAAAAATATGCTTCCTGAATTTAGTCTTTTGATTTTTCGTTAACGCTCAGCACTGTGGGTTAAAAAATTCGATAAATTCGTAATCGAACATTTTTAACGAAACCAGTTTTAGTTAAACAAGTATCATGAGTAACTTTCCGTCATGTTCTAAATGTGTTGTGTAATTAATATAACAGTCTTTCTACAAAAAAATATCGATAACAATAAAGTCCTCAATTATTTTTTACATACAAAAGGTGGCATAGTGACCCGCACCGCAGATTATGATCACTTGTCATATTTACATGGCTAGTGTTGCCTATGCGTAGGTGCCTGTAAGTGCGTGATGGACTGTTAATAACAGACCAGACGGGGCCGCCAACATGTTCTCGGTGTTCGCGGGTTCAAACCCCAGGACACATTTCTAACTTTTTGTAGACATTTGCGTAATGTTAGTCAACCACCAGGCATTAAACGGTAAAGGAAAAATTCGAAAACCTGCATACCATAGTGCTTGTATACATATATATGGTATGTAAAGTCCTCCAACCCGCACCAGGCCAGCGTGGTGGACACTACGGCCTAGCCCCTCTCAATCGTGCCGTCGATTGTAGAGTTATGTAGAGTGGCGCACAGTGTCGCACAGAGCCGTACAGTGCCGGCGTGTTGCAGCGCGCCTGGAGCAGCACAAGCAGAAGCACGACGGCTCCAAGCCGCCCTACATCTGCGAGATCTGCGGCGCGCACTACAAGCACAAGCGAGCCTGCGACATACACATCGCCATGCACAAAGGTACCGTACATGCCTCGTGCCTCACACCTCGCCGCTTCACTCTGCGTTCATATGTCTTGTCACTACTACTCTGTAGTCCTCAGCTGTAATAGGAAATTATTACCGTCTTGATAGTTAAAACCACAAAGTGTGCACGTATGTATATGTGTGGAGGTACCTAGCTAAAAGATCTGTAACTTACAATAAAGAGGGAAGGGAACCACAATATATCTCTGGGAAATATTTTCTGACTTGATAATTATTGAATTTGTCGAATGGAATTGATTACTGCTTCATAAAGCTGAATGAATGAGCACTTCTTAAGTTTGATAATATAATGTATCGTCTGTACAGGCATAAGTGACTGGAAATGTGAGGAGTGTAACAAATTGTTTCCGTCTAAGAATGCGCTGCAGAGGCATAACAACATACACACTGGCAAACTCAATTATCAGGTATTGTTACGATCAATGTTTTCTTCACAATGTTTCTTATACATATTATGTGATCATTTATACAAGAGATTTTAATTTGTATAATTTAGGGAAAAATGTCTAACTCACAATAATGTTAAAATTTATTGTCTTTATTTGTATTTATTTTTTACAATTATTTTCCAAGTGTATCTAAAAGAAAATATATTTTATTAAAGTTGTTAGGGTGAATAGCATTGCACACAATATTGATTGGTGTTGTCTGTCTCCAGTGCGACCTGTGCGGCAAGTCGTTCATCCACACGTCGTCGTTCAAGATGCACAAGTTGTCGCACTCGGGCGTGAAGCCGCACGCGTGCGACGTGTGCGGGCTGGCGCTCATGACGCGCTCGCACCTCAAGCGCCACAAGCGCATCCACAGCGGCGAGAAGCGCCACGAGTGCGCCGTCTGCGGCAAGCGCTTCTCCGAGCGCTACAACCTCGCCGCGCACGCCAAGTCGCACCAGCCCAGCGACGCCGCGCCCGCGCAGGCGCCGCGCCGCCGCCTCTTCCGCTGCACCTTCTGTCCCGAGCGCTTCGAGCGCCGCTACATGCTGGAGCGCCACACGTCGGCGGCGCACGGCCGCACGCTGGAGCGGCCGCCGCCCACGCCGCGCAACACCATGAGCAAGCTGCTCAAGGCGCAGGCCCTGGCGCGCGCGCCCGACCTCGAGCCCAAGCACGACCGCAGCCCCGCGCACTCGCCCGCCGACCCCGCGCCGCACAAGCTCATCGCGCAGCTCGGTGCGTACCGACACTCAGCAAATGCATGCCTCGCAGAGATAATATCATTGTCACAAATACCTGTTCAAAGTACCCATTCAGGCATATAGACGTAAGCTTATGTGATATTATTTATGAAAATTATTGTGTCAAATAAACCGATGTATTATTTTCCAGCATCGTCGGCCTCAATAATAACGACGGGCTCGTGGTCGGGCGCGTACGCGGCGGAGTTCGGCCTGAGGCCCGAGTTTCCTCACTGACTGCGCCGCGTCGGTATTAGATCAATTAATGTTGCGCGCCGCCGCTCGCCGGGGATGCTCTCCAGAACAAGAGAACACGCGGCAAACCAAGAACTGACTTTAACATATAAAGTTTAACAGTTATTAGACAGACCTGTCCTGTAAAAATATTAAGTACGATTGAAAATTATACTCATTATAAATATACATCGTTACGACAATATACATAAAAATAGAGACCTTCAAACCGATGATCTTCCTATACATGTAAAAAAATATCTTCCAAAGCAATAACATAAATGATAGTGTTGTTAAAAAAATATCCGTAGTTAAACAGACTGGTGTTACAAATAAAATTACAGTATATGTAAAAACATTATGCATTTTATCATAGGCAAGCTATAAAACTATTGTGAATATGATTATAATGAGAATGAGTGGCAGAGTACTGCCGGACTATGCTATATGTTAATGTAAAGTAATATTTAGTTAGATAGATAGAGAAGTGGCACTATAACGTTGGTATTGTAAATCATATTTTTGTACTAAGCGCTGGACATCGCATTGTGAACGGTATATTTATTTGTTGGAATAAAGCGATCACATTGTCGGGCCACGCGCGCCGGCACCACGACGTATTATATTTTAAAACGTGTATTATATTTTAAAAGTGAATTATACAAACCGAATGTTTTTTAATTTATTTGTACTGTGACGCCCCTGAGAATTTGCCGACTTTCTACGACGCCCTCTTACCAGCCCTCACTTTGCCCTCATCGGGCCAAAATACTTACCAGATTTAATACTAGGATATTAACAAGTTATCAGAATAACTAATTGGACATACTCATCTATATTTTCTAAAAAAATAAAAACTAAACCAAAAAATAAGTATACAACAAAAAAGATTATTTATGTATTTTACTGTTAGCTAGCTGGTAATGAGAAGAATGTTTTATACTATATTTATGGAGAAGAATGTGCTTGCTTTCTGAGCCTTAGAGTATAATTTTATAATTTAGAGGGAGCGTTGGTACTTAAAAAACGTACATAAAAATGGCGG
Source organism: Theretra japonica (assembly GCA_033459515.1). NCBI lineage: Eukaryota > Metazoa > Arthropoda > Insecta > Lepidoptera > Sphingidae > Theretra > Theretra japonica. The sequence goes on from CM065941.1 coordinate 16,226,764, forward strand.
TGCCGGGCCCTCAGAACAATGAATAAAGCAGCTTGTTCTCAGGCCGGGCCACCTTTTTCTGTCCACCTATTGGCTGTCATTTGACAGACTGTCCAACATGCATAAAATTTGAAAAGAAAAAAAAAGTTTGGTGGTATTGATTTCCACGTAAACTCGGTTACTAATTAAATGGAATTTATAGAAATTTGTTATTAAATAATTTGTTCAATTTTCACTTATATAGCCTTCGATCAAATATATACTAGATACAGGAAACCCAAATAAAATCACATGCCAAAAGTGGCCAGGTTGCATATACATATACATTATACATTTTTATTTAGTACAAGATGTAAAAAAAGGTTCTAAAATAAGTACAGCTTCACGTAATAATAAACTTTAATTGATTGTAATAAGATTTATTATGTCTTACATAAAAATAAATAAGCCAATTCCACCTTAGCAGTGCGACCAACATTACGAACCAAAAATCTATGTTTTTTGAAGACACAAATGTATATAAATACTCTAAGTTCTGAGATAACTTCTGATACCGGGGTTCCAGTTTGGCTCACTCGACTCGGTCGCATCCGCATCGAAAAGACGCCCGTGGGACAATGTTGTGGCGCCCTAGGACGTTGCGACGCACCGTTTGGACAGCCCTATATTAGAGATTAGACTCTTCTACAGTCAAATAAAAGTGCGTGGTGGCTTGTTGCTAAACGGACCAGATGCGACTGCCAACATATTCACGGTGGTCAATATCCATGGTGGTTCAAATACCAGGGCACACTTCTGACTTTTCGGAGTCATGTGTGTATTGATAGATAATCATAACGCACTATACTGTTTCCATTCGTTTATTTTATTTTTGACAATTCACGCCTATAAAGTACGACATTACAGTAGAACAATATTTTGAAATAAAAGTAGATACTTTCTTGACGGGTAACGCCCACTTAGAGTTGTGCCATTCGTAACGAATGACCACAGATAACAAAAACGATTTTGAATAGAATCAATCAATCGGAATCATTTGAAATAAAATTACATTAAAATGCTAATGAAAACAGTTAAACGTAATATAGTACCCAATATTAGGATCGAATGTATTTGCTGCAAATTAATTAATATGAATAACTGTCTGCCCAGTGTTGCCGTTTCACAATTTGTTTTTAACAACATTACTATTGCCGACGGAAGTGATAAGAATATTAACTTAACATGAGTAAATGGTTTATTTTAATATAATTATTAAATCAAGTAACTTAAATATCCCTGAAGTTTTATAAAACAATGCATGGAGCAAAAAATAAAATATGTATTAAATCGATTAAAACTTGTTCAAAAATAAAATCGTTTGTTATAAAAAATTGATTCGATAACGCATCAGGCCATCACTATTTGATTCAGTACTCGATGTGTCAAAAATAAAATAAACGAATGGAAACAGTATACAAGGTGAAGGAAAACATGGTGAAGAAACCTGCATACCATAGCTATTTGTAATAATTTCTATGGTACCTATGTAAAGTCCGCCAACCCGCAAAAGTCCTGCGTGGTGGGCTATATTCCCTAAACCATAGAGTATAGTGATACACTGGGTACCCTAAACCATTTCAATCGTACTGTCGATTGCAGAGAAGGCTCGTGCCCTGCAATGGGACCTATTTGTGCTGATACTGCGTCAGTAATAGAGTACTGTCATGGTAGTCAAATAACACTATAAATATTGGGCTATTATTTTGGGTTTGATCACCTTAAATATGTGTTAGGCTGCATAACCACCACAGTCGTAGCTGAAGCAGATTAGTGAAGTTTTGAGACTGTAACATTATTTTTATTGAAGAGTCGTCTTCCATTTCATGAGAAAAAAATTTACCATAAACCATTATGTGTTGAGCAAGGTTCGGAAATTAAAGTGATCCTATTGGTGGATGACTAGGTACTTTGCTCATTAACTCGCATCACACATCTCTCTAGTCTTTAGTGAATATGCAACGGGCAGCCAGGCCAGTTTTCAATAACTTTACATCTAGAAATATTTTAGTCCCCACTTTCCAAAGGTAAAGGTCGCGAGACGTCGCTGGATGCAGGCTGCTTCCAACAGGTCACTGTGGAAATCATTAGGAGAGGCCTATGTTCACCAGTGGACTTCCTTTGGCTGATGGATTGGATTGGATTTCCAAAAATAATTCAATGTAATATATCCATTTTATATTATTGTAATATTCCCATTGTTAAATTGTTTTAATTTTTAATCATGATTAGATAACTTATAAATTATAAAACAGAAACCGTTATTATCGTAGAGTTTGCAAATATACGCCTTTGCCTAAAGCCCTAAACGATTATTAAATTGGGATCAGCTGACGGCTAACGCCTGACGGACATCAGCTGTCAAATATCCGTGTGACAAGTTTGGTAGTTTGTTTGTAATTGTAGGTAGATTAATAAAATATAATTTATAATTTCTTTTGATATAAAATAAAAATAAACATGAATGAAAAATACAAGGATAGTGAAATTGTTATTCGTCAAGCAAGAAAAGATGATATGCAAGCTGTAGCCGACATGATACAGGTTAGAATTGTAGGGATAATAAAGTGTAATTTAAACCTAGACAGCTAATACTAAATTTAAAGCTTTAGTTCTATATCTATCTATATCTATTTTATATATATCTATCTTCAGCCGCAGACAGTTCAGTGCTGAACACTGATCTCCGCCTAGGATTTCCATTGTCCGCTGCTAAAATAGCGTGCCGGTCATTTCAGTTACATACGCTACTGATATATGTATACCGTTTCCATTATAATATCAATAAAACATTATGCATTTAAGGAATAGATAAAAATAAAAACACGCTTTAGTAAAAGACTCAAGTAAATAAGTAAAAATAATTAATAATACATTAACAGCTTCCATGGAGCAGTTGGCTAGACACCGACTGTGAAACGAGAGGTTGCGGGTTCGATTCCCGCGCCAAGACAAATGTTTTTGTGAGCCACAATTATTTATTTCAGGTCTGGGTGTTTGTGTGACCGAGATGTCTCACTGCTCTCATAGTTTCTGATACCCATGTCATAAGAAAATAGAGTGAAATACATTCATTTTATGGTTAAAAAACTAGGGTACTTAAGGATAAGTAACTGTTGTAAGCACCCTATGCTTAGTAACAATAAAATAAATGTATTTAATTCCATTTTCTTTAATTAATAAAGCATGTTTTTAGTTTTTAAACTATTATTTATTTTTTGTACTAAAAACTTCTATCTATGGCTATCTTATTAAAGGAAGGCAGCTGTGTGCAATTTTTTTTTAATAAATAAATATCTGAAGGTTCTGGATAAGATAATTTCACATACTTACATTAAAAAATAAATTGTTGTATTGTCATTGATCTTTGATACCTATGCAAAATTCAAGTCAATCTGGCTTTTTGAAGTCCTCGAAATCAGAATTCAAAGTTACATACATACAGGCATAGCTAATAAAAGTGTGATAAAAAAGTATAAATTAGATTAATAAAACGTTATTTCAACAATAATGTTGAATAAATGAAGTTTTATACTATATTTCAGGAACTAGCTGACTTTGAGAAGATGCCTGATGGACCAAAATTATCTGTTAAAGGTATTTTTTACAAATATTTATTCCAATTAAGTATAATATAAGGTGACCTCGTCTCCCTTGTTTCACAAATGTAAAAATTAGTAAAAGTCTTTTAGTAGAATAAGGTCTGGGCATGTTCCGTTTAATGAATTTGGTTTCCTAATGAAAAAAAACAAGTAGCCCAAATTGTGAACGATGTGGAACTGTAGAGGATGTCTATCACCTGATAGTAGAAACAAAACGGAAAGAGAATCATTAATCAATCATCATCATGATATTATTCAATTAATTTTGTCTACTCCTTATTATGAGGATGCTATTAAAATTTATAAATTTGTAATGAAGTTAAAGAAGAGCTACTTAATGATTGTTTTTTGTTTAGGGAATAAATATTTATAAGGTACTAGCGGCCCGGCCCAGCTTCGCCTGGGTGCTAAGATGTTTAGACTCCACTCCACACCAGAAATATCTTATTCCCGTTCAAACTTTTGTACTCCTGAACTCAACCTAAGTACCTACTATCCCTTTTCCTATCGTATCCCATCCCATCTCATCTGGCTCCTTTTCTTTCTGTTACATCCCGTCCCATTATTTCCCATCGAATGCAATCCGGATCCGACCGGTTTCATCGCGTTCGTCCCACTTTATCCCATTTCATCCCTTAATGCCTAAATAGGCAAGTTGTAAATTTTTTGTAATTGCTTTTATTTTGTAGATAGGCCTTATATAAACACGAAAATACGACGAATATCATTTAAAAAATACGCAAACACAAATACTTTGCAAAATTCCTGCTAAAACTTTCCGCTCAGCCAAAATTCTGACTACGAAATTGATTTTTTAAAGTATAATGAACTACTTATTTTAAATTTAATTAATTTTATAGTGTCAACAACACGTGGTAATTATACTGTTAAAATGTAGCTTATATGACACGTTCGTAGATTTACCATAGCAGCGCCATCTATTGATTACTTACTCAACCCAGTCGAAAGGTATCGACATCTGTTAGAATCATTTGGAGTTAACAGATGATTGTGACTGTCAAATAATAACAGACAAATAATTAGCAATAAATTAAAATTGCGACTATAATTTGAGATTTAAACTATCCTATCTCTCAAGTTGGATCGAACTGCACATGGTGTGCAAATTTTATTATAATCGGTTAAGTAGTTTAGGAGTCCATTGAGGACAAACATTGTGTCACGAGATTTATATATATTAGATGATGAGGCTAACATGATTGTGTAGGTTAAAAGACTCTAAATTAATAAATAAAAAGAGAAAAACAAAAAGTATATAAAGTGAATTTTTAAATGGGTGTGGATGGTCAAATCCGAAACTATGAGGAATATCGAAAAATGCTGAAAGGAGTCACGAGCCCGATTTTGATGAAAACTAAAACTAAAGTTATTTTCTGTTAGTTCCATTTCCAACACAAGGAGCCTTGGTGTTAAAGAGAGGGAAGAAAACATATTTTTTTACTAAAATTCACCCTGATTTCATTCAATTCATTCCAACCCTGATGAAATTACATCTTTCTTTTAATTTGCCATAATTTAATTGAGTGGTGTAATAATACAGCATTTTTTTTTCAAAATAGTAAGGTTCGATTCCTAGCTAGGCATATTAATTCATCAAATAATTAAGTATTCAGTTTTAGTTTTCATCAAAATCGGGCTCGTAACTCCTTTTAGCATTTTTAGATATTTCTCAGTGTCCCCATTTGGCCCTCCACACCCATTTGAAAAATGCACCTATGCATATACACATGTATTCATTTAAATACCAGATTATCGGTGTATTTATGAACACCAAATTCACATATGTCTAGTTTTAAATAGGATGACAGAATTGTATCAGCCAGCCAGTTATAATTATTTGCATTGCATTGCACATTTAACGCCAATATTTATATGAAATTTCTCTTTTCTAAGATCAAACATTTACTTAGAGAGCCACTGTGCGGTATGGTTAATATTTGTGTAATTTCTTTTCACTATCAGGCTCACCAGTCACTACATAGATTTTGTGGCAGTGTATAAGATCCTGTACCCCTAGGCTACTGAGGGTCCCGCATCATAAACGTAAATTAGTTCACTTTGAAGGGATTAGGATTTGGAATAAAATTGTAAGCACGGAATTATGTTTGTGGCTTACATGTTGTTTATAACGTCTGAGGATTGAAATGGCTAACTGGCATTAGTGGCCCTTCTTCCTACTCCTTTGAGATTAAAGCATGAGTTTGACAGTCCCCATGTTAATGTGTGGAACAAGAATTTGAAGACTGCAGGTTCAATTCCTATAGCAAGAGAAATATTTGTGTGATCCACAGGTATTTGTTTCAAACCTGGGTATTTTTGAGAAGACGAAAAGTCCCTCATAGTTACTTATATCCACAACACAGGGCTTGATTTATCTTAATATGGGGTCCTTGGGGGACTTGTTTTTTCTTTCAGACTTGCAACATGACTGTTTTGAGAAGGACCCACCAGCTTTTAGGTGTAAAGTGGCAGTGCTTGGGGATGAGGATACTGCGCCTGTGGTGGGGTACGCTATATACTTCCCCACCTACTCCACGTGGGAGGGTCCCGCCATGATGCTGGAAGACCTGTGTGTCCGCACGGAACATCGGCGCCGTGGGATTGGACGCAAGCTGTTCCTTGATGTATCCCAGGTAGTATAGGGTATTGCATTGCAGGCATTATTTATGTGGTTGCCATTTTTTTTAACGATCCAATTTACAAATTCAATTTCTGACTTTATGTATACTGTGTCCATATTAAAATTGATATCGACAGTAGATAATAGTACTGTCTTTGTACATTTTGAATGTGCCATAATAATTTCAATTACATGAATGTCAATTTCGCATGAAAACGCGCAATGGAATAGAAGTCTAGACGCTTTACTTCAACCACTGAGAAAAGTAATGGGCAATAGTTTTCTTATTCTCTATTAATGACATGAGGTAAAATATGATGTTTTGAAAGCACAAGGTGTATAATTGTATATGAAGTGTAGTGGGGAATGTGTGTGGTGTGTAGGAGGCGTGGAGTTCGGGTTGTCGTCGTCTAGACTTCCACGTGCTGGAGTGGAACCCTGCGCGTGCGTTGTACGAGGCGGCGGGCGCGGTGAACCTCACGGCGGCCGAGCGCTGGTGCTACTACCGACTCAGCGGGGACCAGCTGCGCAGCGCCGCCGCCACCGCCGCCAAATGAAACCACCGCTCATGTGCTGGCTTATGTATTTAGAATCCTCTGTTACACCTTTGTACGTGCGTTTTTTAACATTGTTGATATGTTTTCCTTATCAAAAATACGTATTTAAATACAGATATGTTTTCAGTTATCGGAAATATTATTTATACACAATTATACCGGTAAATACATATTTGTTTTTGTTAAGGAAAACTATATCGATTCACGTAACCAATGAAGAATTGTGATAAATTTGTGCAGGGTATGTTTATTATAAAGTCGTCGACAATGTTTCTGTAGACACTGAATAAGTCTAATATTTACAATGTAAAATAATATAAATGCCATTTATTCGAGCTTACTAGCTAACTCACATTATGAAGGCTGCTTGTTATGAATCCAGATGTACTTGCATTTGACATGAAAAACCTGTACGTGATCTTAGTCATGTGTGCATTTGTTAGGTTTATAAAAATACAATAAAATTATTGATAAGTACATGATTTTCGTTTACATTTTAACATAATTATGTTGCCGTATTCATATCATAAATACAACGTTCTCAACAAAAAATCAGCACTTGTCAAAAAGAAACAGTCAACTCGTTGACATGCTTACTTTTACGTGTTATAATTTTGTATTTACTTTCCATCTGCTTCTCGAAAGATGTTAGCTGATGAGATCATCTGCGCCGTGTTAGTACACGTCGACATCATCGCTCTTTAATCAATCTCCGCACAGCTGATCGACATAATGTGAATACTGTTGCAGATTATAACTACTTATCTTCTATATATACAGGAAAGTATCGCTCCAAACATCACACATAACAATTTACTATGTGCTTACAAATGGAGGAGCGAATTTCATTTGTACACCTTACTCACTATTGAGATTCAAATATATACTAAAAAGTTTTAACATTGCCGATGGTAATCTTCGCGTTGATTCGCTCTTTAGTTCGTAGTTGCGTGTATGTAATAATTTACATCAAAATAACGGTGGTATACCTACTAAACCAATGGTTCAGTTTTGTAATGTCTCAAATAGAGAATATATTTTATTTTTTTATAACTGAATAAACTATGAGAATTGATGTACTGATACCTAGTACCGAAACAATGTCCCTATGCAAATAAAATCGAATGGATAAAATATTCCATAAACAATAATCCGTTTTGACAATTCAATCCCGAACCGCCATACTTCATAGAATATTCAAAAGTCTAAAAGATTATGCGAACCATTGGTTTAGGATATTTCTAATATAGGAGTAACATTTTTCTGCAATTCGACTATCAATGTATTACAAAACTATCACTATGAGGTTCAATTATTTACATGTCTTGTGAAACATTTTATAGTAAATAGTACCTACTAACAATACACTGACTCCAGTAAATACCAACTACCGTGCGTCACGGAACAACTCACGTACGTACTTCACAGTATGGAACATGTCGATGCTCGATGCTCGTCGAATTGACTTATCTTGAACACATAAAAGGTCCATTCCACAATTATCTCGCCGCGCGCGGCTATCGCAACTATTTGTAATTGTTCAAACACACGCCACCGTATTTATTCATATCGATCGTGCTGATTCTCTCTGACATCTCGTGTGCACTTACGGTCTAAGCAGGTTTAATCTTCTCTTTTTATAACGGACGCAATGGCACATTGAGGAAAGATCTGGTGTAGTGAGATTTTCGCACATTTCATAGGCGTGTTTGTAGGGTCCAGTGGCAGTGACCGCAGGCTGGAGCAGCAGGTCGCGGCGGGCGGCGCGGCGGGAGGCGAGGCGGGCGCCGGCGTGCGCTACGTGGACGCCATGAGCTTGGCGTGCGCCGTCACGTTACGCTGGTGCAGGAACCCGCTGCCCTCCTCCTCCTCGCCGTTACCCACACCGTACTGGAATCAATATCATGTACATTCAAAATTGTATCAAAAGTACAAGTTACCTAATCACAATTTAAATACAGTGCGGTTAACATATGCCAAACGCAACTCAGACAGTTTAAGAATAATGAAAATGTATACTCATATTAAACTTGAGCTAATAAGTTCGATTATTAGGTGGGGCTTTTCACTTCGAGTGTGTATTTGTATGTAATTACTCTCATATGAGTTGCCTAGGAATTTGTGCCTAGGCATTCGCTCGCTCTGTATCTCCTAGATACTTTTTGAAAAAGTTATCCGTGGGTGACACCTATTCCTGGCAGCGATGTCTATTAGCGTGAGTACATAATATAATGTGCTGTACGAATGATGTAGACGTACCTGTAAGGAGTGCAGGTAGTGTTGCTGCGAGTGGTAGTGCGAGGCGGCGTGCGGCGGGTACTCGCAGCCGTTGCTGGCGGCGGGCTCGCTCTTGATGTTGAAGAGCGAGGGGTTAGAGAGGAAGGGCGCGGCGGGCAGGCCCAGCGGGTACTGCTGCGGCTGCGCGTGCTGGTTGTGCGCGTGCGTGTGCGCGTGCGCGTGCGCGGGCAGGTGCGGGTAGTGGTGGTGCTGCGGCTGCGGCGAGCTCTCGGGCGTGGCGAGCGAGTCGCGCGCGTGCTTCTGCGCGCCGCCGCCGTGGCCCGACATCGACGGCGTCAGCGGCAGCGCCACGTCCGACATGCTCGACTTGCTGTCTGCTTACATAAATAACACTCTTATTAAAACATGACCTAAAGAGATAGGTATTAATTATGTATTAAAAAAAATTTTGTTTGGACATTAGCCAAATACTTTTAGTTTGGGAAACACATTAATTACATAACTGGGAATCTAATAACTTTTTTTAAATTGAAATTAAGCGATACATTCGCGATTCTCCGCAAAGTTTTTAACGTAACAATGAATAAAATTTTACTCGTGGCTACATACCATCGACGCCTGGGGAGCTGTGTCCATCTTTCTTGTTGGCGTCGGCGTTGGGTTTGCCGCTGTTCGCTGCCTTCTTCGGTTTGCGTTTCCTGGTCTGGATACCGTCTTTCCTCATCGCTAGTGGCCTGCAATATGACATTAATATACTGAAGATTGTATACTACAAAAATAGACCCATGAAATCTAATCAAATACACCATGCTCAAGATAGCGATGTATGTATCAAATAATTTAGTACCTATCTTAATTCAATTGGTGTATGCATTCTGTTTGAAAAGCATGTTTTAAGTTAAAAATGTTGTTCTGTCGCATATTTTACCGTGTAAATAAAAGACATGTAATTCACGCGCCCACGTGCTTATCTCATGTTGTACGCGATATAACACAACATAAACAATCAGTTGTACGAATAAACATTTCTATGAACATATTTGACCATATTTTTGTAGGCAGCCAGGTGATATTACCGCGTATTAGGTGGCCACTGGCCAACCCTAAGTATACTATTTGTGAAGTGTTTATAAGATTATTGTTATTTCGCTTGATTTCTACGTTTATCGTTTAACTCATCACCAAGTTCAAATAGTACCACCAGAAACATTATACCACAAAAAAGGTAAGAGACCAGGCCGAAATTAGGTAGGCTGAGACTAATTATGTTGACACAATTGTTGCGAATGACAAGAGATAATCTAGTTAGTAGTTACCCCACTAGATACTTCATCTGGACATTAGGTATATTATTACCATAACAATTTAGGCCTCCCCCAAGGACTAGAAAAGCAACATATCGGATTTCCTGCAACTTTTATTAGGTCGTTTGTTCATGTACTTATCTATTTGTCTAAAAAATATATATGCAATAAGTGGTGTTTACCGGTTGATGCCGTGCAGCTTGTAGTAGAGTCCGCAGGCGTTGCAGACGGGCTCGCCGTCGTTGTTGCGCCGCCACAGCGTGGTGTTGCGCGAGCCGCAGTTGGTGCAGCACTGGCCGTGGCGCCGCGCCGCCGACTGCAACACAACTCGTGTCACACACTGCTCGCGACGCAACTCTGTCGCTCGTAGTCGTGCATGCGTACTAGCTACTACCTACTCGGTGACGGATCATTACAACCAGTACTCTGGCTCATTGTAGCTAAGTGTCACTTTAGTGCTAGTTTTCTGATCCTGATAGGATAACCGATGAGCTTTAAAGACAATATGTGATTGGTTTTTATAAAATAAATATTAAAGGAATAGGTAATATTCTGCGATATAAATTCCTATTATCTATGTTATTGGTAATTATTTCATAAAAATCTTGCATAAAATCATAAATACTGGCTAATTAAGCGGGTCTTTGATTTAATGCAAATAATGACTGATCTAGCGATAAAATGAGAAAATTTTAAATTAATATTGCGGTATTAGTTTTTTTTCCCAATTTACAAATGTTCATTTTAATTAAAAACTATATATTTGGAATACATTAATAGCTTTACTTTCTACTTGGTATAAATATATTGAAGCCAAATGAAACTGAACGCCTTTTATAAAAAGAAATATAATTTGCTAATAGTAAAATATATTGCTAGTGCCTGTTATAATAACTATATGTCACAATAAGTAGTGGAATGTATAAATGTATTGGTTGAATGCCAGTTAAAGTGACACTTAGTATAGTAATGAATGTGCGGAAGGCAGCGAGCACGCGCCGCGGACGCGCCGCGCAGCCTTGTGTACACAACACACATCGGTAGTGGAGCCATGCGATGTAGGCACAGGTGCGTCGCCGTCATCATCCGTCACCGCTACTACTATAACTATACTACAGACTAAAGAAGCGTCCCATTCCCCGCCATCTTGTACCAATTGACAAACGATGGAAATTATGATGCGGTTCGCAGGTTGCCATTGCGCGACATAATGTATGCGCGATGTGGTGCGCTCGAGGCGGGGCCGCGCGCCATTGGACGCAGTCGCCGCCCGCGCGACACCTGCCGCGCGCCGAGCGACTCGCGACGCTATCTCGCGCGCTATCTGCGCCGCCCGCCGCGCCACTTGCGTCACACTGCGTAACTCGCGCCGGCCATTTTCTACCTACCTTCGGCCTGCCATTACCGATCGATTAGTTATCTCCGGCGAGACGAGCGCCTTATCTAATTTCCATCGTCCGTAATTATACTATTAGGAGTGAACGGTGCAAGCGGAACGCCTCGAGCGGAGGCTTAAAGTGGGGAGCGGTAGCGTGTAGTGTCCTGACACTCGCCAAAGCCCGAAAATCAGGAAGGGTAAGAGAGCCGCGTGAGCGTGCGAAGTGAGAGAACCGGGGGATGCATGCACTAGTCTACACGCCACCGACTCACCTTCTTCATGCCCCGGGCCATGCTCTCCACACTCATCCATCTCTGCACGGAGCCCTCCTTATAGAAGCGCGTGAGCAGGTCCGCGTCGGCACCTGTCGCAAACAGACGCGTTACTAAAGGCGGCGGTGGCACTCACCAGCCGTTTGCTCGGCTTCACCAGTGGCCGGTTCACGCCGTTGATCTTGTGGTACAGCCCGCATGCGTTGCACAGGTAGTGACCCGTCGAGTCGCGGCGCCACAGCGGCGTGTTGTTGGCGCCGCAGTTGACGCACTCGCGGCCCTCCTCGAACACCTCCAGCACGCCATCTGTTGCCATGCACCGTGAAAACATGCTTCTTGCCAATACCTATAGCCTATACGTTTGTCCTTTGTGTGGGATACTGATAGAGATGAGGTTATCGTGCTCAGATGCAGTGTTTGCGCAGCTCTAATGACATTGTTGATTATCAGCTATCGAGTTCAGAGAAAGAGTGATAAAAAGCAAACTTGGCTACGTAACAGTTCAATGTGCAGTGAGATTAACTCGGGCTGATCGCAATACATACGAATGACATCATAGATATTAGAAACTATCTTTCAGAGTGTGAGGGTATGGTGTAGCCGTGCACGGGCGGCGGCGGTGTGTGTGCAGTGTGCAGTGTGCAGTGTGGAGTGTGGTGGCTCTCGGCAATGAGCGCGTTGTTGGCTGGAAGTGGTGGTAGGCAGTTGTGTATCGCGCGCTGTTATCACTATCCGGCACGATAAGACGACGACAGCGCTCGACATCTGCTGTTTGCTAACCCAAATCCATTAATTTGAATGTTATATTGGATAAATTAATTGAACACATGTATTCAGGTTAAAAAGGTAGAAGATAAGTTGCAAATTATTTCAAAAAGTTTATACGATTTCTCTAAAAGTTTATCTGTACCTACCTACACAAAAAAAATCGCCGGAATAGTGTCATTAATAAAATGTAATGTTCTACAAATAGTACACGTTAATTACGTATTTTTTTAAGTAGTTGATATTTAAAAAAAAAGCAAGAAATGACTAAATAATAAAATAAGTATTTTTTAATTGCATAGGTCTGACAAACGAGCAAACAGGTCACCTGATGGTAAGTGATCACTGCCGCCCATGAACATCCAAAACACTGGATCATGGGTATGTTGGCGACCCATTAAATTGGAAAGAGAGCGGAAAGGAAAAAGGATGGGAAGAGGAAAGGTTATTGGGCATCCAAAAATCTCACTCACCGAACGAAACGCGACAGCAACGCTGTCGCTTCATGTCTACTTCCCGTAAGATAGTGGTACCGCCCCGGACGAGCCTGCCTATTCATACTGAGTCATGACTGACTACAGCGTGACTCTACCACTTCCAAAAAGTATAATTGTCTTCCACTTCCAGCTGTGTTAATCTAATAATTTTCTTTCAATTTCCATACATCGATAAAACGTATGATTGGGTTGTTTGTCTGACGTGAAATTTCGCAGAAAATTATTTAATTCCTGAGCTAACGTATCGTAAACAAAACGGTTAGTGCATTTAAAAATTGTAGTCACTAAACATTTTAGTTAACAATTTGAGCTCAAATTTTGCAATCGGAATTGATTAAGAAGTTTATTAAATTACTGTTGAATATAGTGAAACAAGAACTTGATAATTGATTACATTTTAACAATATAGTTAATCTTATTATAATAAGGATGTGTGGCTTTTGTTTTCAAAGTACGAATTAACAATTAACAAAGAGTATACGAGTAATAGTGCGTGGTGGCCTCGTGGTATCGGACCAGACGCGGCTGCCTACATGTTCACGGTGGTCGCGGGTTCAAATCCCAGGGCACACCTCTGACTTTTCGGAGTTATGTGTGTATTGATAGTCAATCACCACGCACTTTAACGGTGAAGGAAAACATCGTGAGGAAACCTGCATACCGTAGCGATTTTAAAAAAATTCTACGGTGTGTAAGTCCGCCAACCCGCACTAGGCCAGCGTGGTGGACTATATGGCCTAACCACTCTCAATCGTACTCTCGATTGTAGAGGAGGCCCGTGCCCTGCAGTGGGTCGTATATGGGCTGATACAATACAATACGAGTAATATAGACTGAATTAACAATACAGGAAAGAATTACGAGTATTATTGTTGAAGTTAGCTGTAAACTGTGATGTATCCCGGTAAATGGCGTCGATAATTTCCTGTTTAATGTTAGATTAGTGCGTTATTATCAGTTATCTGCACGCGGGGATTCCAGGGCTGCAGGCTATTGTTGGAACAGGTTGTCACCTTCGTGTTGTGCCGATTCGTAACACTCATCATTTAATTAGTGATTACTTAATATGGTCATTGCTCGATATGGTTGTGTTAGGTATATTCAATATTGTTTTTATATTTTATTTTTTCATAATATGCCATCCTGTCTGTAGAAAAGGAACAGTAAACTAAAACAGAAAGAGAGAGAGGGATATAAAGATATTGTTGTTAAATAAAAAAAGAAAATAACTTGGCTTCGAGCCAAGCAGCCAGATAATATAGTTATATTTTGACTAACCTATTTAATTTCCTGGCATCTCAATACTTAAATTAAAAAAACTCCAAGTGGAATTTCCTAATCAAGAGTTTAAACTAAAATAGGTACTGTGGTTTATTGCATATGTTGTTTGCCAATAACCAATTACATTGCTAATCTTGTTTACTGATTACATAACAACAACTAAATTTGTATAACCACATATTATATTTTACAAACAAAGTTAACTGAACGTTATGACATAAAATTAACTTATTAATTTAATTTTTCTTTTTCACCCGTTGTTTTTACCTAGTCGAGTTGTTGTAACCTGTTTATATCTAAATATAAGCATCTGCAAATGATTCGTGTAATAGAGAACTGTAGTTTTGCCGTTCTGTTGTTTTGAGTACGTAAAGGGCCCGTGACCACGGTTGACGTCAATTCTATTCAGATAATGTTTGACTCACTCGCGATTATTCACCATCATATCAATGGCGATTCTTGTTATTTGCTTGTAAAAATAATTCTTAATACTTCAACAATCATTCTATCTCACTTTTTTATGAACTGAAATCAATAATAACTTGGATTTAATTCAAATTGGTTAGCTGACATGACAAGCGAATGAACGCTTCCATCGGCGACGTTACCTCACCCTCCAATATTTTAATAAATTATGAAATAAATTTAAAGCAAGTTTATCCTTGTTTACATCGAAAGCAAGTGTCCTCAATGATTTTGCAATTCTCCCTAACCAAAATTAGTCACGAGGACTATGACAAATTGCTCCGCGGAAAGTTTAGCTTGCGAGGAATTGTTTTGATTTGATATTTACACGCGGTTTTATAAACTCATGTAGCTCTATCATATCTGGGAAGCCTTTTTACGTTAAGTTTTTTTAAGGTGGATGATAACTCGTAGTTAAACTTCCAGCTAGTCTATAGTAAGAAATGACAAGCCGCCCATGGGGACCTGATGAATAATAATAATTCTGTATGCGTTCAACTATAGTATTATGTTTTAAAATCATAACTAGCATAAACATTGTTGGTATGCTCCAACAGTTGTTACTATGTAGCTATGCATTAGCTGATCCGCACTTAATACCTAGCCACAACGATGCTGTATTTTAGTGCCTAATTATTTACATATACCCCAAACATAATGTGTTGACTATTTTTGAATATCTCCACAAATATATTAAACGTATTCAACAGAAAAAGCCTTGCGATTACTTGTAAAGTGACGCATGAGTGTTTAGTTTACTGGAAAACTAACGCATGTAAATAAGTAATTGAAATGAAGGTATGATACTTGTGTCGTGTGCATAGAACCGCGACAATTACTCTATCTCTGAATATGAAACTGAATAGGCTTCTCGGTTTTTATGCTGGTTGTCGGTTCTAAGAGTCTAGTCAGCTCATTGGGTGAGTGGTAAAATTCACAGCCTAACCTGGTCATATTTAAAGAAAGACTGACAAAAAGTTTGCCAAGGGCTTGCGATATACACCACTTGTGACATGTATGAGTATACGCATGGATAATATGAGATAGGCAGATAATATACTTATGATTTCACGTCATTTGAATGTAAAAAGTACAGTTTATTTTGATGAGCAACTGCACGTAATCCGCAATAGTAAAAAAAGTACCATCTTTCAATGTTGTATTTTGTAATTAGATTGGTCCCCGCGGTGTGTTGACATAAGCTGTGCCGCTACCTAAGCTAATGATCATGTCGTGTGTATGTACGACAACGTGTATCGACACGTTAATAAATAATAAAACATAAATAATACATATCATACACCGCTCCTTAATTGCGCTCTTCAAAAACGATCATTTTTTTTACATTTGTTAGTTCATAATTGAAGTCATTAAATGAGTATCAAAATAGTAATTACCAATGGTTTATTACTATTTTTATGTTCAATTAAACTTTCCGTACAGAAATACATTATTTAATGTACATTAATTACGGATAATCACAATCGAGATTACGGCCTCTTTGGGCCACGGAGCCGCGCGCCGCGCCGCGCCCCGCTCATTAAAACATTTTTGTTATTGTACAATGTTATTAATTATATATTAGGATTGTAAATGAATAATAAACAGCTCAGGTACTTGAAATCCTGCGGCCGTGGGTGTGGCCGCGGCTCATAGGAATCGAGCGGTATAATGCAAAACTGATTATTACGATGTTAGCATTGTTGTGTACCTATATTTGTTATTTAACAATGTTAAAACATTTATAAAAATTGGGCTCGGGTTCACTAAGAGTAGAATGCAAATCCCATCCAATACATTGCATAGATATATAAATTTGAAATCTATAGATTTTTTATTGATTATTGTTTTTCTCATAGTATACTCGAGTCCATTACAATGCAGTACAAGTGTGAGCAACATAGCAAGCAGTGTATATCTTACCGTAAGCGGGCGGGCGTTGCAGCGCGTCGTAGGGCGCGCACCAGGAGCCCATCATGACGTTCTGTCCGTACAGGCCGCCGGCCACGGAGCCCACGCCGCCCACGCTGCCGCCGCCGGCTGCAACCACACGGCTTGTTAACATCACCAACAACGCACTACCAACATCCCGCAGATGCATCACTGCAACTCCTATGCCAGGTTCGTTTATCCAATACTGTATTATATGTAGTAAAGGGTGAATCCCTTAGCACCTACGTCCTTTAAATATTTTAGCGCGGGAATCAGGTCTTCAAGTTTTGATGTCTTAATACCAGAAGGCTTGCGCAGGAGACTATTTTAACGGATTAACTAGGAGAAATATAAGCTGTGTTATTGTTTTTAACGATGCACTTGAATAAGCATAATTTCGACGATATTTTGGATTTAAATCTTCTGAGCGATGGCTAGCCGAGCGTGAGTCACCGTACATAACAGCGCTTTGTCGCTTTGTTGTCGAACAAATTGTTATCTTTCATCGACGCCGGACAGCTCCACAGATAATCACAATAAATAATTATACGCTCTACATTGTAAAAACGAGTTTATAAAAATAGAAATTGTTACATCAATGATCATACGAATCTAGCTTTAATATCACGAAATCTCTATCATTGATAAGTACCATCTGGAGATATTTGCACGTAAGGGAGCGAGAAAGTACCTGCGAGTAGCGCCATGTTCCGCAGCCACTTGGGCGGGAGGCCGTAGTCGGCGAATGCTTCCATGATACACGAGTGTTGCGAGTTGCGAGGTTGAGGGCACGAAGGCTCAGAGGCTCGGAGGCACGGGAGCTCGACGCGCGCCGCCGGTCAGAGGTCACAGCGGGGACTGAGCGACCGCGGCGCGCGCCACACTCGGCCGCGCGGCTTATCACTCGTGATTCACGTCAGCTCAGCCTTACACACCGATACTGGACAAGTTACCGACTGAGCCCGACACTTCCTAGCCCGCTTCCTCCTAATCTTTGGCCGCTAAGGCAGCGTCTATGGGCTACCGTCTTGAGACTCTCTAAGGCCGCCAGTTTGTATGAGAGCTGGCAGGGGTTGAATTTGTGGACGGTGACAATAGTCTTGCTTTGATGATAGTGGCAATAAAATTGGCTATTTGGCTACCCCTTTGGGGATACAGGTGGTTTCTGTATGTACACAAACTTTGCCCTATTTCACGGAAATTGACAATTTCGAAGTATTTATATCAATGTAGATTTGAGATTATCCGCCAAATGAAGACCTACACCTAATGAAACTACGTTTTTCTAAAATAAACAGTGATACTCTTTCAGCGTACAATCTCTCTAATTAGTTATCTCACAATAATTCTACATTACACACGTAATCTCTCAATGAGCCATGAACATTTGTATACGCTTTCTATTATAACTTGGACACGAAAACTGTGCCAGCCTCGCAAATCAAACAAAAACAAGCGTTTATCCTGTTCAAGGGAAAATATCTTACTGGGAATTAGCTCCCGATATTGAATCACAATATTGCGGTTTTGCTGACGTACTTGAGCATCAGTTGTGTTAGTTTTGTCGCGTGGTGCCTACAGCGTGGCTTTCCTGTTGCCATCACATCCCATTGTCAGGTACTGGCTGTGATCTCGGGAAATAGTCGTGAGGTATGTCCCCTGGAGCGAGTGCTGGCCTTGTATTGATTTCCCAAAACTCTACAGGTGTTTCCTTGAGTATGTTTTTGATGTTGATTATAGTGGTTATCATTCTGGAGTATTTCTTTAACTGCAATTGTAAAACAATATGCAAATATCGAGTTGTATCTGTATCAGTCCATATATGTCCAACTATAGGGCACCGGCCTGCTCTACAACCGAGGGTACGATTTACGGGCTAGGCAGAATAGTCCGCCACGTTGACCTAGTGCGGCTTGGCGGATATTTATATACCTTAGAAATTCTTTCGAACAGCTATGGTATGGTACCTATGTAACTTTATTGCAGCTTGTAAATCGTAAAATTACTAATGAAAAAAAAATTCAGACACTAGGTACTGTAAAATCCAAATTCACGACAGCAATTAATATAGTTACTTAATCACATTGATTCATAAACCGACATGACCAGTTTCATTCTATTCCCCCTGCTTTTCGATTCACCCCGTTTTACTGTTTGTTATAATTCATTCGATTTTCAAAGTGGAACAATATTCTGATATTTTTCGATCATTTTTTGAAAAATTTAAAAATTATATTTGTAATAATCTACATTTTTTCCTAGCCCAACTGTAAATATACTTATTTTTTATCTCTTAGCTTAGAACTGCGCACTGGAAAAATTACATATTTTATATTGTTGAAATAATAGAAAATACTGAATTAAAATTGCTGTTTCAAGGCTGTATGTATTTTCGACCTTGTACTTTTCTAAAACTATAAGGGAGATAATATATCAGAGGAGGGTAGTTTTATCATGCAGTTTCTCGTCGCGTACATAGCGAGTCTCGCTTAATTTTGCGATTGCGTGATACGTGCTCAGCTATAGTGATGAATTTGCGTCTAATTTTGCATCAATACCGGTAAATTTGGTGAAACTAGTGTTTGGTGCAAGTAGTATGTAATCTAAGTCGTGTGGATGATGTGTAGTGCATATGGTAGGGCGCAGTAGGGCGACGCGACGGTTTCAGGGCGCTAATGATAAAATAAATGAGATTTAGTGTTTTTCATTTGGTTTAGAAGACGCGTTTTTAATGGATAGAGAGCGCCATAGAAATCTCGGCCAGGGTGTCGTTAAGGCTAGGTGCAGTGGTGACCACTGCTATGGTGGGTAGTGTTAGTGATGTGTGTGGTGCTAGTGTAGTGTTGTGTGGTGCTACAATAGGCGGCAGTTCCCGCTGATGCCAGATGCAAATAGCCTCCCGTGATAATTTTTTCCGCAGAGTTTTTAGAAGGTATTTTCTCCTTGTTCTATTATCGTATTTTGTGCCACTACTCCGACCTATGTTATAAAAGTAGAAAAGAAACGACTCTAGATAATTCCGCAGTATAAAATTTATATATTTTCTAGGTATCTAAGTGTACAATTTTAAGCAAAGTATTATTATTTGACGGTATTGTTGACTAATCTAACATTTTATATTCTGCTGATAATACCTACATAACTGCACTAGTTAGAACGATTAATACCCGCACAAGATAATAAAAAATCCCTTCAAATTATTATGGAAGTTTAAACGCAAAAATTAAAGGGCGGCAAAGGACATGTCGCTCATCAATAAACATTAATAGAGCTTTGACAAGGCGGTAAATCACCAGGAAATATTACAACTCTACACACAACATATGAAAGAAACTAAATCTATCCGTCTATTGATGAGATGCGATACCACGGATACGCACAGCAAACTTATAACACTTTTTTACGTTGAGGGTTAAAAAAATGTGACAACCCTCACAAACAAGCTTCCTTCACTCACAATGATATTTAATCGTAGATAACTTTACTCTCGATCAGAACCTTAGAATGATGCCTGTATAAGCACTGAGTAAACTTTGACCTGTTGCTTAGCAATAACAGTAATATAATACAAGATAACGAGCGGAAGTGTTGCAGTATGCTGACGAGAAAAAATTGAGGTGTTTGTTTATCGACGAGATAAAAACTGCAATACCGACAGCATGCGTGTACCGGTGTAGCCGGACCTTTTGAATCATACCTACACACATAAGAACTATTCTAATATATTAAGTTTACCAATCTCAACAAGTTCAGCGAGATAACACAGCGTATTTATGTATGTATATTAAAAATAAATTTTAAAATCGCATTAGCGGTTCTCAAGCTGTAAGGTTTTATAATAAGCATTTATAATTTTACTAAATATTAATTAATGTAACGTTGTGTGGCACAGTAGTATTTGTATTAAATTAATAAATATTATAATTATTAAATTAGATATATGTTTTTGTAATTTATGACCAGTTATTTTAGAAATACATATATTCTTGTGATGAAGCCTATGTATAAGTCTATGCAATAAGAAAATGGTTGTTTTGGAAGATAACAGCGACGGAGCTACAAACAAATCGAGACAAATAAATAGGAAATGACACAAAATATTCCCTCAATGAATTACAGGAGGATAAAGCGCAGAGCCACGGCTCTAAATGACGAGGTAGCACTGCACGGTTTTGGCGTCGGGTAAGACCGGCGGGTCTTACCCGTCTTATTTGTGCCATGACGTACTCCTAAACATTCATTCATAGCAAATTAATTCTGAAATAATTGTTACATGAATGAGCCCGATTGAGGCGGTTGTACTTCTTACAGAAAACTGCCGCGAAGGGAGTTTCCTGTTGTGTTTTGTTTTGTGACATTATTGTGGATTTTATCCTTCAACTCCCACACATTTTCTATTGTAAGCCCTTTAACGACTTTCACGACGCTTATATGTTAAGATATAAAATATAAACAAGTTAGTATAGTTTTTTTCCAGTACAACGCGACGTGACAAAGTTTAACAATAATTAAAAATTCCTTCTATGAGGTATTTGATAGTTTGTCTTGTAAAAAATGATTCGTTTTACTAAGATTTTCGGCATACTAGTTTTTAAACTTATCTATTTTACATTGCATATAAATCACTGGTCAAACTGCTACAATGTGTTGATCAAAGTATTTTTATATATTCACTAGAATAGCTGTTGAAAACTATCGAGGATAGGACTATTTTTTTTTATTGCTGTGCCGTCATAGTTCAGTCTATATCCCGTTGCTAGCTTATCGTTTAATTCAGGGACAGAGATATCCTCTCTAACTTTATCAAGACATCTATTTGATCACATTACAGATTAACTATTACCTCCCGTCAGTCAAAACACTAATAGTGGTCTATTTGATATCGGATATGCACAAGCATTTGAACCAGGCATGCGATATAATACGTAATCAAGATGACTTGTAATACGAGCTTTACACCTATGCCTGATAAAATAATATTAAGACACGCGTAGAGTCGTAATTCTTAGTCATATAGGATAAAAAATCTTTTCTTTTTCACGAATAAAAGCAGGTATTGAAGTCAATACAGATATCACGTTTTCGAAAAAAAAAAACATTTGAAACACGAATAGAAGGAGATATGATTTGGGTCTTATATGGACACTTCAAAATCAATCATCCATCATCATCCATCCATCAGCCAAAGAAAGTCCACTGCTGAACATAGGCCTCTCCCAATGATTTCCACAGTGACCTGTGGAAAAAAAAAAGTTGCCAAAAAGTTCTCGAATGGAGGCCACGAAGCGGAAAGCGCAGCGTGGGACGTCCACCCACTAGGTGGTCAGACGACCTGGTAAAGGTCGCGGGACGTCGCTGGATGCAGGCTGCCTCCAACAGGTCAAAATAAATACAAGGTGATTTTCCCACGTAAGATATATTTGTGGTTATAATTCTATAAGAGTTGATATTATTTGGAACTAAGCACTCGGGCTATTATATGTAGTTTGATTCCAATAAATCAGTACATTTTAATTAGTAGTTAATCTTTATCCTTGTTTATGGTATAGTACAAACACGTCGGATATTGCTTGAGGATAAAGTCATCTCATCCTTCTCTAATCAGTTGCTCCAATGTAGTGCTGTTATTTATACGCGTGACTCGACCTGACCCAATAATAACACATCAACACTAGTAGCTAATGGTAGTCGACGAGCCAAGTAAGCAGAACTCATTTAAATGTGGTCTCTAGTTGCAAATAGTGGAAAAAAAAGGATGTTAGTTCGATTCGACATCGTCGATCAGATGAATATCGTTCAGCATCGGTTTCAGTATTTCTTTATATACTCTGGCGTCCTAGATCCAGACTACTGTAATTTTGCTCATGTTTCATATTAAAATTGAAGAATTAAAATTATTATATTCAAATAGTTTTGAATAAGAAATGACCATTATCCATCATATAAACAAAGCGGAAAATATCTCAACGTTAATCATAAGTTTAGAGAATATTATTTTGATTTGATGAAAGAGGCATAGAAAGCGGGTTGCCTATCAGATGTACATTATGATATATTATAATTTATCACGTTACATTACCGTCTGTATTACTGGCACCAAATATTAGTATTATTTTTAACTTGGCTAGGAGTGTATTATGCATAACAATTATTATCTGTGTACCACTTTGTCTAACTGTGCAATAGATTAGAATACGAAGCCATCGTTACTCATATAGTTTTTCAAGATAACAACATAGCTCTTATACTTTCTAATAAGATTTATTGCAATTCTTTGTGGACAATGTTATGTTTTCTACTGACGATATAGTTCGTTTGTCTTCATATCGCATATGCGAATATGCATGTGTGTGTGCAGTGATTGTGTGAGCGATGATGAATGACAACGGAGCTGGTTGGTGGACGCTACTGCGCTTATATCCACATCATTTATATTTAGCGAGTGACTCACGCCAGGACCGCCTGCTTTTATATTTAGCGCAAGTACATCGCCTTCTGAGATTCCCAACATTTCTGTATAAATTAATTTAAACTGTACTTCTATGCGTTTATCCTAGAAGCCGCGATTAAAATTCTTTTTCGACTACCTAGATTCAAAATCATCGAAAAATTTATGGCATATGTCCGACCTACGAGTATGTATACACATCTGCTGGCAAAGTGATCGCTTTTAAAACTACCACAGTACTTCAGGGGTGTTGCGTAGACCTCTGAAAATGAAAAGCCCTCCCGTCTTCTTAGAGATCCTTGAGCCTTATACAGTGTAGTATTATGCAGTGCGTTACCGTATGAGTCGTGGTGCGCGGCGTGGTGGTGGTGCCACACGTTCTGGTGCGGCGCGAAGTGCGCGTACTGCTGCAGGCGGCCGCCGCCCGCCACGTAGCCCAGCCCGTAGCCCTCGGCGCAGTCGCCGCCGCCGCCGCCGTACGCGCCGCCGTGCGCGCCGCCGCTGCCGCCGAACATCCTCGCGCTGCCCTCGCCGACGCGGTGCCGCTGCCGGTGACACTCACTGCCGACGTGCCACCATCATACGCGCAAGCACTTCTGGAACAACAACCATTTCTATGTTATAATAAAATGGACATAATCCAGCCCAGGTACGTCCCACGGCAGGGCACGGGCCTCCTTACGGATATTTTGTTATCCAGGAAATGTTACTAGTTTGGGCCGGATAAACTGGGACTTTTGTTTCTCTGAACCGCTTTGTGATATTGCTCGAGGCTTTTTTGTAATTATTCACCCGCAACTACAATTATAAGGCAGATAACTCGCATTAATTATTGTAAACCGTCATGATCATTTAGTTTCAGCAGAGTCGCTTCCTTATTACATACATATATAAACGTCACGCCTGTGTCCTATAGGGGTAGGCAGAGACTAGGGATCGCCACTTTGTTCGATCCTGACATACTACTTTCGCTTCATCCACTTTCATCAATCTCTTCATGCATGCTCGTCGGTTCAGGGTACTTTTGACCTGACCCTTCTTGAGGGTATCACCGATTTGGATGGTGTAGGTTCGGTGAGGTCAACCCCTACCGACTCTTCCATTCACCCTCGCCTCGCCGCGATTCCTTATTTGTCGGATATGTACCATAAAATCAGTAAGATGAAGTATATTACAAGTTTCACTAACCGCAATGGTATATTAAGCGCTACATAATGATGTAATGTGTTGGACTACAAGGCCACATCACAAGCTGCATCCGTTACTGACGCTTTGAATATGTGCAGGAGTATTGACGGATTACTTGTACTTGTACACTGATGTTACGCACGGCTTCAGTGTATCATGGGGTATTGTGAACCCAATTTATGTGGAAGAGGCGGACAGTGAGCCCGCCTCTTGAATGTTGAAGTACTCTCGCGACCTTCCCTGGCCTAAATAAAGTTTTCTCGGCTAAGAATATACAAGCTTAGAGTTTGGTTTAGTTTATGATCATCATTTAAACTGTTCTCTTTGTAATGTCTCTATTTTAGATGAAATCCTGATTGTTTTAATTGTTTAGAATATAAATCAAGATAATTGTAACACAAATTAAATATGACTAATTAACATTTATCTCTGTTAACTGGGTGATTCATTGTGGAGATATTTAGATACGTCAGCCCTTCCGTCCGTCAAGTGGGAACCTATAACTACTACTAACTAGAACATTCCTACTTCTATAAATAAATTACCTTTTTTTCGGCAATAACTAATAAAGAATCTAAAATTCAATTAATAAGAATAATCCTAGTGCTATTTGTGGACGACGAATACATGTGCCAAAAATAGTTTGGCTAGTGGGTCATCTATGCAATAAATAAATTGATTATTGCAATTATAGCCATTATCAAATTTTAACATGTTATAGAAGTATATGGATAGTAGAAAGAATTTGGCTCAGTGGCTCTTATGTTGTATTACTAACAGATGCAAAACGTTTTTATATAAATAGATATATGTATGATGTTAGGTTTTGAAGGATAATGTGTACGATGTTTAGTAAATGCGCGGTGATTAGGGGCTGGTATCGCCGGCGGTCGGTGCAACCGAGGCGGCGCTGATACCGGCGCATGCGCAACACGCTGATACCGCACGTACGTCGCCACGCAAACACTCATATCACATTTTCGTAATAAATCTGTGCTCTAGATATCGATTGAATATTTAAAAAATAGTCTGATCTAGCTAAAAGCATAGCAAGTGGTAGATGTTATTAAAATATTAACGATTTAAATACCTATCGAGTCCGTCATTGCGCAAGTTTAAATTAATGAATTGATTATATTTCGCTAAAATAAAATATTTCTTATTTCATCACGAGACTTATGTAAACTGTGAATAAATCCTAAGTTCTTACTTTTTAAACTGACAGATTTCGTAGTTTTGTCGGGTGAACTAGTTAGTGTAAGAAAGGCATATATACGAGTAGAACTTCCATACAACACAGCAGATCTATTTCAATAGATTGACTTGAAATAATATTTAGTTTTGTCAATTTGCAAACAAAAGCGAGCAACAACATTGAATTAGGACTCGTGTCCACCCACACAGCTATCCATTCTGTTTCCACTCATCGATTTATTGACAAACTTTGCGACAGCACGGGCTTTTCGACAAAATCCCTCGATACGTGCCCTCGCCTCGTATCTACTATCAGCGAAAACCTTTGTTACAGCATTTTGTACTCTTAACCATTGCAATAAGAGTTATACGGCCGTGCATCGATAGCGCAGCGGGTTGCCACACAACGGTATTAGCTAATAAATATCGCTGTATAGAACGTATCCTATCTCGGCGACAAGTGTGTCAGTAATGCCACCGTGTTGCGTCCGACTGATTGTCTACTAAACAACTGGTTTCCACGTAAATCCAAAGCAAGTGCAGATAACCTCAGGTTACACAATCTACCATCCTGTTGCAGCGAGGAAACACTTGACTTTGGCGTACAAATACACGCGGTTAGGTACATAATCTAATATGGTTACGAATTCTGATTTATAAATTGAGAGCAATTTTAATTTTAGAGTACATATTCTAATAAAATCCTTTCTGCTGTGTCATGTATAAATACGCAATAACACATGTAAATATGTAGTTCAATATATTCATAAACAAGACACGAATATTTATCGAACTAGCTTTTTTTTGCATAGACATCCAATTGCTTAGCAGCTCCGCTAATTTGTAATACACAGTTGTTTTTGCCAAGTACTTGTTACAAATAGTGCCTAGACATTAACACTGTACTTATGACTTGTTCGACTGGCTACACAGTACATTAACATTCACCATTGAGACCATTCACTTACAACCCTTATGTAATAGCGACACTGAGTTTGAAAAATAGCCTAGACACGCGGGCGCAAGTAAGCGATAGCGGCAAAGGTCAGGATGGGAAAATAATTAAGTATTTTGACACGGATCTATATTTCAAGTGATAGGAGTGATAACTGGCAATTTATTACACAATTTTGGCTTGCGATAAATGCAATGCATTTTGTGCAATTATTGCCTATATTTCTTAATGTTTCACACCCGTGGTTGCCTTTATTGCATATTAAGTTGATATCGAAAAGATGATTCCTTACATATATGAATCCAATAGGTGGTCAATTATTTTAAACAGATTATTCATTTTTAAAATATACTCGTAATTCCGAACTCATTAATACGATAGCGTTAGAATTAGTCTTTTATTTAGGATACTTCCTATTAAAAATAGTCATTGTTAATAATGTGTGCTTATTTATATAGTTAATTCAAGTACATAATTTTATGTTGAAAAATGTTCTTTCGTAAAATCCTGCATTTTCTTTTCCTTACCTATGTTTAGATAGAAGTTATATCCTCGACTGAGCTCTTTTTTTTCAATTTTCAATACTGCATTTATAAATGAAGGAGGATTTTAATAATCTAGATTTTCGCCACTGATATATATTATACTAGAGGGGACAATGTAAACAAAATGTTTGTAATAAAAATAAACGGTACCGTACCGCTCCTTCTGTTTCTGTCTCTGTCACGCCTACGCAGCAACATCAACATCTTCGCTCTCGCTTCACTGGGTCCCGTGTGCACTCACACGGGAATCCTGTACCAGCACAATGCGCAGAGATTTTGTTCCCGATGTCCGCTCTAGTATAATAACTCAATGATTTTCGCTATTTTTTATTTTAATGAGCACTTCGCTGGCAGACATCATATTTTTGATTATGCAAAATGCATGTTTCCCACACTCATATCAGATTGCTATCGTTTTATGATATTAATATTAGCATTAGAACTCTTTAGTAGTCGCCGATCCATATACTGTCTAATAATACGCTTACTATTTTTGGAAATTTAATGAAATAAAATCTATTAACACATATCGTCCATGTTTCGATTAGTATGTCGTATTTAAACCTAAAGCAGATTCTTTGTATCGCCTAATACGCTTACAGAAACAAAGAAATGTTTGATACTCGGAATTACGTATTGTCGCAGAGACTGTTCTACTAACATACATTTTAATTGTATGCTGGAATTTAATTTGTCAGCTGACGAAAACATAATATTATTTCATACTGATAATTTCAATGAAAGTTAGAAGAATATATGTACGTTTTGCGTTCTTTAAGTGGATGCAGTAAGAGAAAGAAATATTGTAAAAACACACGACGCAATTTTATGGTAAGTGTTGATGGAAATACGACGGGATATTATGTTGTGTCCATTTTTTGTCAAAATAAGAGTTGAAAGATGTGTTATAAGTAATAAGCATACTTATTTGTATAGATATAAATAACCGTATGATATATTTATATAAAAAATATTCATTTATAATTAAATTAATTGCCAATTTACCGTTGTAATTCTACTATTTCGTAACGTTTTACCTAACATCTAGCTACGCAAAGTTTATTTTTCTAAAACAATAAATAATAGAACTGCGACAAATACATTAATCAAAGTGTTTGAGTCAATAAAACTAGTCTATTAAGCAACATAGCCGTATGCTCGTAAAGTATCGCCAATAAATCAAAGCAACACTTACACCTAACTGTTGTATGAACCCCTTCTATGAACTGTGACGTCACGGAGCCCACACATCACTCGAGTGTCCGTATGTGTCGGATGTATGACATATTGGTGTAATGAAACACTGCGGGTATATTTAGCCGCAGATTGCCGCTCGAGAGATTTGTAGCTATTAGTGAGGGTGACGGGGTTTATGGGTAGCGACAAAAAACACTCGAACGAACGCAGAGCCGACATGTGTACGGACTATTGAGGTCCCGGCAATTAGTAACCTATATGAGGTATAGAATTTATAAGAGATGATTAATGTAATACTGCCTCGGTGGCGTAGTGGTACTACGGTATGATTGCAAAGCTGAGGTCTCGGGTTCGAATCCCGGGTCGGGCAAAGTGATATTGGATTTTTCTATTCATTATAAGCCCGGAGTAAGGAATTTGTGCCCGATATGGCGATAGGCTCGCCCCCTATCTCATTGTGGGACGGAATATACAAGGCGAAACGTGGGTGTTCTGGCTGGTAGCACCTCTGCCTACCCCTTCTGGGAAAAAGGCGTGTGTTTATGTATGTATGTATGTATGATTAATGTAATATAGAGTGTATTTTTCTTGGATTAGCGTACTGGCTATGATCTAACGTCTTTCTTTGGGTAGGCAGGTTAACAGTGCAACTTGCTTCAGCTGGTGCAAATATATTATTATAGGTAAATCTCAAATATTATTTGTCAACAAAATATTGTGTCTTATCGCTTAACTAAGGGACTGCTCTGTGTCAGAGATTGTGTTTTTTCATACTTAAGGTACGTACATACATACATACATACATACACCCACGTTTTTTCCCAGAAGGGGTAGGTAGAGTTGTAACCAGGACGCCCACGTTTCGTCTTGTATTTTCCGTCCCACGATGTGATGGGGAGTGAGCCTATCGCCATATCAGGCACAAATTCCTGACTCCGGGCTTATAACGAATAAAAATCCAATATCACTTGGCCCGACCCGAGATTCGAACCCGAGACCTTAGCTTCGCAATCATGCCGTAGTACAACTGCGCCACCGAGGCAGTTAAGGCACGTATTATCAACATATCTAATAAGAGCTGTTTTATACAGGATATTATATTTTCGTACCTTAGGTACGAAAATATACTAATACGACTTTAATGATAATTAAACAACGACTGTTATAATACTTAATACGACTTTCGGGTCCCTTATGTTGTAACAGTTAGAGTTGCTACAAATATTGGTGGGTCATACAAACATTTGTCGCGATACGGGGATTGAATCCGTAGCCCCTTGCCTCACAACCGGCTCTCCTCACGAATTGCGCCATGAATAATGTCATAGTTATGTATATATTTATAACTAACAGAATTTTCCCTTTAGTGTAGGTTTTTGCGTATCCGCAAATAGAAGGTGTGGACGTAGGGTTACGGGAACACGTGTTCTGAAAGGAGTAAATCACCGACACCCGACACAGACGCCCGCGACACCACGACATCGGGCCATGGTGTCGACACGACACCCCCCACTCCGTCTCCACCTCACCCCCTCGCATTCCTTGACGATACTTAAGCACATTGCTGTGTCTACTAACTGTCGTGTTGATTTATTTTACTACCTTTATAAATCAAGGGACTGTTTCCTTCCAAGTGCAGGAGTTTTGATTGGAATTCTCTACTAGGTACATTGATTTATTATCTTATAACTATTCATTATAATTCAAGCTTTCTAAGATGCCAACGTCTTTATTCACTTATTTAAAAAAGGACGAGGTTGTTGTAATTTCCATTTTTTTATTCATATGAAGTTTCGTAAAATCGAACTTAAAAACGGTTATTTATATTCATTAGATTGCCATATTTATACAAGACATATTGGTTATCAGATAAAATCTCTGATATTATGTAATTTATGAGAAAACTAAAATCGCATGCTCTACAAATATGGTATCATTAGGATCAACATAATTCTGCTTAATTTTCGATATTATTTAAATTCCTTTAATATCAGGCCAATACATAAATCGCTCGCTTTGAATGTTTCAATTTAAAATCCTTACTAATATTACTAGCGCGAATGTGTTTGTAACGAGTTCACGGCTCAACTACTAAACCGTTCATCATGCGTGTGCACGTTTTCAGGGGTATAGAAAATAACGAAGGGTGCCATCATCTCTGGATAAAAATTATCTTTTCGATTTTACATGAATGCTTTCGGTAAAATAAGATAAAATAAAGTATAGATTGGCAGCAGATAATGTCTTCATTCAAGTCCATTATATTGGCCAGCTTATTATTTTATATAATAAATAAATAAATACACCCAATAGTCACATACAGAGTCCTGACCTCGCATTAAGATCAATTAAGTTTTGTGTCACGGGTATCAGAAGCTACGAGCGATATTTCGGTCTCACAAACTCCCAGACCCGAGACAAATACTTGTGTGCCTTACAAACATTTGTCTCGGTGCGGATCGAACCCGCGGCCTCTTGTTTCACGGGCGGTGTCTAGCCAACTGCGCCACGGAGGCTGTCAAGATGTATGTATATTGTTATTGTAGGTAGGGTAAAGTTTGCGGGGTGATTTAGGTCCTATTTGTGCCCCCGTGTGTGTGTGTGTGTGTATGTGTGTGTGCGCGTGTGCTTGTGTGCTGGGAGGCGAGAGGCGGTCCGCGTCTGATTTACGCGATACATTAGTGTATGGACGGACGGTACGCGCGCCCCGATTTATTAGCCGACACACTCAAATTATGTACGCAATTTATATCACAGCGTACGCCTACGTCAATGCATCAATATTGCCGCAATTATCCTCCTAAAACACTATTGATTTTTTCTTATTCTTTCCCTTTGTATGATATTTCGTTTTAGTGTTGTAAGTGGTAGAGCCTTGTTCTTGGTCGGACAGAGCGGAAGTTCATTATCTCGTAGATAATAAACGTGCAGTAACAGCGGTGCTGTTGCGTTTCGTCCAGTAAATGAGACCATCAGACCTTGCTGGTGCTGGGATATTGAAATCCACCCGGGTATCAACCACTATTGACGTTGATGAAAACAGGCCACAGAGAAACACGCGGGTGTGTCGCGTGTTTGGTTCAGCCCGTGTGTATCCGGGTCCGAGTAGGCCGTCCGAACCATCAGATGCATTGTAGTGGCTTTGTCGTGCAAGAATGTTGCCACTCAAGGACGGCGTCGGTCGCATTGCTACACACTTATTATCTAAGTCGCTGCTTTCACGTGCGCGTAATGTCTTAAATATTTGTACATAGTGGTGCTGTTTGTGGTGTGATTAGCCAGCACTGCGGGGTCTATTTCGGGTGTACATTAGGCGGAGTGTCCGACCTAGGCCAACACGCGCACGGCGCTGCCCCGCGTCTCCCACGCCCCCACTCTCCGCGCCGCCGCATTTAGATCCACTTGAGATGAGCGTCTGGTGGCCGACAACCGTGGCGCCACCATGCATTACGTACTGACGCCCGTGCTGTACTGCAAGAAGCGCGACTCATCTACTCCATTTACAAGTGTTATGCAATAAACTTCGTATGAAAACTACTAATCCAGGTCAATTGTATTATGAGTACTATCGGCCAGGACAATTAAAGTTAAAAAAAAAGACAGTTCGTTCCTGAGGGAGTTTCTTGCGCCGTTTCTTCTTCACAGCTACAACACGTTCTGAAGTGGTGGTATTAGTATTTAACGATTCAAAAGATCTTGTGAAATACTTTTTCAATATGAAATATATTGATTTAGATTTTTGATCAGTTGGGTTCCATTAGTAGTAATAGGCTTGCCTACATTCCTTGCTGACCTCTGTTTTGTGTGATTGAGATACAGTAATCAGGCACTTGTTAAATTCACATATTACGAGTATTTAAGTACCTACATCTTTCACGGTCTTTCAGCATTATTTCGAACGACGAGATTAGGGTTTGTGATATTTCCCGCAGCGATAGTATCCCATAGTGGAGAGCTGGTCGCGAGAGGCGCGCGTCGGCGGCGTCGCGGCGGCGGTGTGGTGGTGCAGGTGGCGGGCTCTGGTATCGCACTCGATAATCAATCAGTGTTCATTACGCGCCGAGACTGTGATGTCTGCTACACGCGCGCCGCCCGACACTAAACATAACGCTCTTAGCTACGAACACTTGGCCTCACTACTTTTACTGCAAATCAGCTGTTCGTCTAAAATCTAATACCTTCTCTATCGCTTAATAGCAAACACGGACAAAATATTCACTTAGAAACATAGCATATAGAGCGATATAAAATGTTTCATCTAGATAGAGGACTCTATGGTTGGGATATGATGCTTTTTCAAAATTGCATGTCTTACACGCTTTTACAACTTTTACTTGAGAGCTTTAATGCTCTGTGTCCATGCCTTAACAATTATAGACACTGTGCAGCTAGGTGTCCGGAACATTTCTAACCGAATGTAACATATGATTTTATAAACAATTGACATTTGATGACACCAACCCAGAATATTTGTACTTGACTCAATGCAAGACATAAGAAAGCCATTACAAGGGCGATAAAAGCAGTGCTTGAGTAGTGAGGAGTGTCACATCGGGCTAACGGTACGGGGTGGTTCCCACACAAAAAGCGTCCACGCGGGCGGCGCATGTGGCGTCGAGTGGCGCACACTGCACAGGTGCAAGTGCTTGACTGCAGCCAGCGCGCCGCGCCGCAGACCCTCGCGCTGACAAACGCCACTTCACTCGCAAAAACTACGTTTTATGACTCAAAACGACTGAGGACTAATAGCGTTACTCGTGTTGTGTGTTTTATGTTTATTAACTTTGTAAAATTGACTGTTTTGTTGAGTAACTTGAAAGAAAGGAGGAGGTCTTCAATTCCATTGTCTGTTTTTTTTATTTTTATATGTTTGTTACCTCATAACTTTGTATTGGGTAATTCAATTTGATTATTCTTTATTTAATTGAAAGCTGGTGCTTGTCATTTGGTGCCGTATAAAAAAGTGAACATCTGATGAATGTCTCCGGACCTGGAGAGTAGAACTCCTCAAAATTGAGTAGGATACAAGTGTAAATTAATATACATGTAAACACTCAAAATCCTCGGCCAGTTTTAACCGAGTTTTAATTATTTTTTTTGCATTGGAAAGAAAGTACTGATCCCACCAATAAATCATGAAGATCTGATGATCATCTTAGAACCAGGCGAACATAAACCCTCAAAGTCAAACAGGAATCCAATGATTCTTACTGTATCATATTGTATTGATATAATGTTAATGTATAGAAATATTGTGAAGTTGAGAGACGAGCTGTACGAGCTGACGAGCTTAACCGAGCTGTTTCTTTCTGTTTCGTCGGTATAAATTCATAATTATTATACCTACATTCAATTCCATAATAATAGACTTCTAAATTTAAAAAAAGGCGAAGAAATTTAAATACCAGTCGTATAGTTACCCACTACGCCAAGCCGAGGGTATGTCTTGACTAATTATTTCATGGGGCTTTTTATTTTGATTAGGAATTGGTCAGTTTATGATGTTGACTTATAGATTTTGCATGCAATAGCAGCCTGCAACACAAGTACAGCAATATTAGCGATACATATTTGTTTTAGTTTCACTCCGAGAAACACATATTCATACGTGGGACTTGATCTTACTTAACAATTTACGTTCGATAAACCTTACACGAAAACGATTCGAAACACCTTCAAGTGTCACCCAAAGAGAATTAACTGCTGAAAATAATCGAATTTTCCTCGACACAGATACGAAGTGTCTGCAAGTGCACGTGAGCAATTAAACCGCTCATTCGCAGTCGCCGCGATGTGTCGGCTGTTGTCGAGCGGGGTGCGCCTTTAATTAACGTTTACACCAAACAACACTAATTACAATAGTGTGTCAATGTCGCCGGGTTCCACGAGACGCACACCCAGACATCCGCGTCCTCAACTTACCGACCTGATTTTCGTTGGTAATCATATTTTGTGCAATACAGAACATAGCTCATACTTTATCACCGAGGGGGCGAGCTAAGAAGTCAGCAACTCCCTGTCTAGTTTTTAGAGCTTATTCCCATCACTATAAGTGTTAAAGGGTAAAGGTAGAAAAGTATCACATAAAATCTATGTAGATAAAGATAAAAATATATTTATTTTGCAAATATGGGTAATAATACAGATGAATATACAAAAAAGAAATACAGTACAGCCATATTTAACCAAAAGATGGTGTGCAAAATTGCATTATTATGTACATGCATTACAATTTATTTAATTATTATTATTAACACTAGAATTTATTAAATTTCAATGGAAACAGAGTATATAAAATAGAGTAACAGATTTGCCGCCTCCATGTTTAACTTGTTAAGATTGGTGGGTGCCTTATTAGGCACCTACTTATATGTGTGTCAATTATTATTGACAACCCCGTGTTTGTTGAAGGACCGGTAACGTACAATTTTGAAAGATACTAATAGACTAAAGATTTTTATTGTTTTATGTTTAATTTTATCCCTTGTTATCCTCCCTCTACCTGTCTGCAAGCCACACTCATATAAGAACGTATAGAATCCCTTTAGTATAAAAGCATGCTGCAAAACAATCGTTCATTTCCAACGAATATTCGTACTCTGGCATTACTATTTACTATTTACTAGCAATATGTATTCATTTTAGTAGTAATATATAAGTTTATGACCACAACGATTAGTAACTACCGTATAATACTTATATAAATACGATATGTAGAGTACTACCTAGAATAGCTCTGAGAATATTTTGTCAATAGTTCATGGTTGCTAAACAATCGAATATTTATATAATAAATTATTATAATAATAATAAAGAGCTTTAAGTTAAACAGGTGGTATCTAAATACAAAAGTAGCGAAGTAGATTTAAAATATTACCTCTAAGGATTGTTTTTTGAACCGATTAAATGTTATACATTATTTAGATTTAGTCACTTTTTTTCCCACTACCAGCCGGTTCATAAGGCTTTTAATTAATCGATTAATTAATATGCCAGCAATGCCACCAAGTTTGTAAATGATTACGTGTGTGATTTACTACCGAGGTCGGGCGTTGCAGTGCATTCTGCGGCAATATGCAAGCCGCTAAACGTGTTGTAGATGTGTAAAAACTTTATAGCTCAAGTTGAATGCAGCTTAACAGCCGCTTATCTGCACATCACATCGATGACGTTATTAATAACCGTGATAGCAAAAACTGTGTCGGCAGTCGGCGCGTGCGCACCTCGCCGCCGCTCCGCCGCGCCGCCAGCGCCATCTGTCGGCGGCGCGGGGCACGACCATCCCCCACACTGATTAGATAAACGCTGAAATATTGCCGCCGGAGACAATTAACTGCGCTCATACGGGCCGCGGGCGACACCTAATTAATGAGTTTTCCGTTACACACGTTATTGAGGTTCCCACCGTGGCAACTGTGCCTTTAAACGTAGAGTTACACAGAAGAACCAAAAACTAATAAGCTACCTAACTTTTCTTTCTGCATTAATTCCATTTGACGTCACTATTATGAGCGTAAGTGTTCGATTATGCCATATGCACAAGGGCAAGGTTAAAACATTGGCTCACCGAGCAGATGCAACGTATAAAAATCAATGGAATCTAAAATAGGTGTTCTATTTTCAGCATCATTAAAACCATTGAGCGAGATAGCAACCAATCTCATGGAAAGATACTAGATAACTTGTGAGGATACTGGTGGGTGAAAGGGTAGAGAAAAGGAGCAGCGAAGACAAATTGAATGAAAACGGCAATAAAATATGAATAAATATTACAGATTGTTCTTTGATACAAGGCCTAGTATTTATAGATAGAATTGAAACATATTTCGGATACGAACAGAAAAATAAATAAGGGGGTGTACTCACGTACATACTAGTATTTTGCGTGCCAGTGGAGCTATTTTCGGTCGATGTACGAAGAATGTCGAGTCGATAAGGAATTAATGGATAGTCAATAATAACAATTTAAGAACTGTACATGTACACTGTAATATTTGCAACCCTTCAGTTACGAATGTTTACTGAAGATCACTCATGATTGTGGATCATGTGCTTGAAGTATAATTTGTTAGAAGTTTAGATCGAATGAATGTTTATTTCCCGTATTTTGTAGATGTTATTAGCACTTTAGCGTAGCTCACATTATTTTGTAATGTTTTACGGCAGAGCAGAAAAATTTAATTAAGGAATTTTCATCAAGTCATTTTTATCATCCATGAAAAGAAGCGCCCTGAAATTCTAAGTGCTATAAAACAATGAATACCTCAAGATGTCGTCATTATTCATAAACTATCCTCATTCATCTAATACTGTTTATGATATCTGCAGTTTGATTTACAGCCGCGGGATCATAAAAGTGTTAATTAGTTTGTCAGTAATTGTTGAGGTCTCGTTAATTAACGCATTTTAACTGGTTTGATGGCCGGTAACGATGTCCCGACGACCAGCCAGATCCTTTATTAAGGGGTAATAAGTTATAATTTTTCGTTTACCTTTGAGAAAGACACTGTCGGTTGACGTAGTTCGTTCCCAGCATTGTGATAGGTTCCCCTCTTATTACATCTTGGGACGGAAATCATCTCGGTAAATTGTGGCACTACTGCCTACCCTTTCGTAATTAGAGGCATGAGTTTATTCATGAATACATTTGAGTATAATATTTATACCTGTCTACACTGTTTATATGCTAAAGACAGCATACCACAACCAACATTAAAACGATTAGATTGATAAGACGGCGAGTATGAAAAGAAATTCACACTATAATTTTGATCTTATATTTGGTTGTAACCTACATAGATAGCCATTCAATACACTTGTATACCACGAGTATTATGTCTTAAATGCTTGAAACAAATGACAGTTGCAATTTACATAAGCCAGCGCTCGGCTCGCGCCGATCATTTATAATTGCAAGCCTGCGAGCATTCCACCAGCGTGATCTACACAGTGCCCACGCTTTTAGTGAATTTATTAATAGGGGCTTATACATATGTCTATACAAATTTCAATTTTAAAAAAGTAAAACAAAATATTTTATGTCATATCAACTGTTTATTTTAATGAAAGAATAAGAATTATCAAGTAGCCGTACTTGTTCCAAAGCTATAAATATACTGCACTACCTAATGTTCGCGATATTATGTGGTTTAGGAATTCGTCGACAAAACGATTCAACTTATCCAAGGCAAGAGCTTAAGAAGCTTAAGAAAATCGCGCTATACGTAGTATTTTAAAACTTTATACACTTATATAGAATAAATATATTGTTAAAGTAACATTTTTTTATATATCGTCAAACATTTGTGGAATAAAAGATTAAAATTCATCTACCAGTTCTTACGTGACGTTCAAAAAACGGCGGACCTCTATCATTTTATTTTAATAGATAATGATGTTACGGTATTTCAATGTAAAGAATGTAGTATAGACTATTTATCTCAAGAATGTTTCATCCTAAATAATATAGTAACATGAAAAACGAAGCAGCGCAGCGCGGCGCGGCTACATCGCCGGTACTAATGAAGCTCGGTGTCACACGAGCGATTTACGCGCCCGCTCTAAAAATAAACGCAACGTGCGCTCTACTAAAAGCTTTGATGTAAGGTAAAAGGAACAAGAGTAGTCGCCGGGCGCGAGAGGGAGAGGCTTCGCCCCGCCCAGCGCTCCGCCCTGCGCCGGCCCTGCCGCGCCGCGCCGTACAGGTTTGCTGTTATTTATAGGGTTAGGGTGACTCCACTCCACTCACAAAACGACCGCTAATGCCATAAGAATTGGTAATGTTTGATAAAACACGCCACGGAATGCATCACGAGCCTACGCCGGGCATTTCTAATGTCTCGCCTCCAATGTTTTACATGTGTGTTGCTTGTATACTGGTGCGCAGTGCGGACACATCGCGACATCATTTCCTTAAATATAGGTATACTCTGTTTATTTTCACAAGCTACGAAAAAATGATCTGATATCAATATTTAATTGAATTATGTCGTTGGAAAATATTCATAAATAAATGTCAAATCAATTCCAAAGCTATCGTGGGATTTCTTTCAATTATAATATCCGTATAAGAGCCGATATATTTTAAATTAATTGAAATATATTAGATGATATGTGATGATGCTATTTTCAGAATTGAGAGTAAAGATTATACACTAAAAGCGTCTCAACAGAGACATGTTACTTAATAAATTGATTGCGTTGTTTGCTATGTGAGTAGATTATCAATAAACATGCAATGCGTATGCAGATGTTTATTTATTTATTATTAGTGTATTATATTATGTAAACGGAAACATTAATAAATGATCGACAGCATGAAGGCCACGCTTTAATAATATTGTTCTTTGGTAAAAAATACACTATATTATTTACCAAATATCGACATTGCCAACATGGAGATATTAAAGTAGTTTATAAGATATTGATTATTCTGGGAGCGTTAATTATTTATAATGAAGTCGCCGCTTTTTTTTAAACATATTTTCGACACCCAAGTGTCCCGACACTATTAAGCCATTAAAAGTATTTAACAACTCCTGCTCTCACAACATAAAGCCGACCATATCAGAAATATGATAATCTTTTGATAAAATGATAATACAATTGTCACCCTAGCGCAGTGCTACGTACGAGTAGGTATATAAAGACGGGGCGATTATTTTCCGAGTTATATGCAGTACTGGTACAGAAACTAGTTTGAACACAATATTATGTGGCGGTCAGTGACTCCGCGCCTCCCGGCTCTCCACGACTAATCAAACTCTCGGAGCTTCCGTTTACTCGCCAGTCGTTCGGCGGGTTTTTGTAATGAAAATTGACAGCAATGGTTATAGGCCTTCTCGCGGTATGCGGCCAATGTCTGGCCAACACGACAGTTTCTTCAACTGCTTATTAATCGGCTTGTAACCCGCTGCATATTACGTTCCGTCATTTTCCACGGTTGCCGATATTTACCTCGACACCGGTAAATGATTATGCGATTTAATAATTTACTTGTTTAATAATTGGTTTCGAGCTTGGGTGTAAGAGACTGAAAGATTTTCGTAGTTTGTATTATCCACTGCAAAAGTCTTGTATGGCAGCAGGGGTCGCGACTGTGTGTGTGTGCCTGATGAGTATTTCCAATTGTTTATTGCTGCAATAAGTTGTAATTTGATCTATGCTGTGTTATTTACACATCTGTATTCGCAATCCGTCGAACACCCGCCGGTGCTCCTAAAGCTCCTAGAGCTACGCACAAAAATTAACACACCCATCACATTCCACAAATAAAATTAATAAATTAATTTAACAAATAATACCTACGCTCCGACGGTGAATATTTTATTTGTTCAACATTTGGCATTATTATTATTAAATGTTTGCATTTTTAAAACGTTTAAATGAATATTTTATAGCAATTATCAAATATAGATTTAATAGTCAGATCTAGAGTCTAGTGGCGTGTGTAGGATGTGAACAGAACGGTCTTGGTTATGTTTTTCTCTAGGTCGAGCAATTTCGTTCGACTTTTCGGTTTAATAATATCCTGTAAACTCATAATATGCACTATTACAGTACCACATTATACTATGCCAAAAATATGGTAAAAAAACACGTACAACACACCTACTTGGAATTCTACACTAAAATACAAGTCTTCGGTTGTGGTTCCCTCCCAATTGGGCCGGCAAGACATCCATGGGCGGCAGTGATCACTTACCATCAGGTGACCTGCTTGCTCGTGTGCCGAATCTATGCAATAAAAAAACTTATACTAGTTACATAATTATGTGCTTATAATTGTACACATTTTTTCCTTACTTTCTGTATCAGTAGCAATGTTTACAAAGCTAAATGTTAGTGTTTGTACGTTACTACTGATATGATAAACACGATTAAACTGTAGGAGTTTTTTATAACAACAAGCATGTACAAGAATCGTTGCATGTAAGTTTTTAGAAAAACGTAATTAATAGTACAAATAGATGATTAAGTAGAATGAAATCAATTAGATCTTGAGCACGCAAGTGTTATCTACGATATGTTGCATGTGCTGATAATGAATGAATCATGTTAGAACTTATTTACACGATTACTTCATTTTATTTACCATCAGTCCACAGAGTACGGAGTAGGCCACATGGAACATCTAGCAAGTGATGGTTGTCGAAATTGAACATACTTGGGTGTACCCGAAACCACACGTTTGCGTGCTTCAACATGGCGGATATATCTTCGTGTGTGATGGTCACTACCTACGCGGAAAATCTATTATCAGCTTTTCGGACTCTGGAAAAGTCATTCACCGAAAGAGCAAAACTGTTACTTCACATTCTGATTTGCTTTGAGATAACGATTCCATCGTATACCAGACATAAAGCAAGGTATAATGATGTTACTATACCACCATGAGTTAGTCAAGAAGCGTACAATATTTGGACGAGGCAACAATATACTGGTACATTTGAGTCGACTGGAAAAAGGTAGCTCGGCGCCACTCACCAATTTATTTGCTCTGATTGCAAATTGTACTAGGTTGAAGTTTTATTGTGAGATGGCTTTATCTCGATGTTGATAACGCGACACGATACTACTTTTGTGTTTATCACTGTAATGGCGTGTCGTGAATAATGTTCAAGAGAATTAATCAACTGGTGTACCGCTGAAAATGCGCGATAGTAAACGCTTAAATTACAGTTCACTTTGTCAATTTATATTACGCCGGCTGGAATTGTACAAGATACATGCCAGTATTAAACGAATACATTTCAACAAAAATCTGTATATAATTTAATAATGTACTTATATACGTCTTTTGCAGTTGACAGGAGCTAAAACCGAATTTCACCACTCTGGCCTATTGTTTTTTAGATACTAGCACGCCAGAGTGACCCCTACTGATGCCCGACAAATATTATGACTCTCACCCGTCGACACAATTGTGCCGGCCTATTCGAAACCAAATATGCACAGATTGATCCCGACACGCGACACTCTTGCCAGGGTCATCATGACGACCTTACACCTACATAACATGTAGGGCGCTCACTAACCAGGCGAATTCGAACCTTTAATTATATCCTACCACTTTGACGTCGCGTTTTAACATTCTCAAAGTACCTACGTTGTCTTTTCCTGTTATTTTTTCTTATGTTATGCGGTAAGCAATAAAAGGAATAAATCAATTATTACACCACAGTTTTGCAATAAAACCCACGTATCGCATAAATTATACGCGCCAAGTAATTGCTTTTCCTTCCGCTCAAGTTTCCGTCAATACATAAACAATGGCTTGTGCTTTGTAGAAAGGATGTTCTACGTATTGAAGTCGTGTGCAACATTAAATTGTGGTTTGGGAAATTGGTGTGGATATCTGCACATGTATGTTATATGTAATGTTACTAAAATAGGCGTGTTGTGAGCGCGTGCTGTCTGTACATTACTCACGGCGACGTGATCCATCAACATTCAATGCTCTATTGACACATCTCGGTAAACCCATCCTAGCACGCGGGTGTGATGGGAATGACTTCTCATTTAATTCTATTGAATTGGTATAAACAAATGATGCTGGAATTTTTGAATGTTTAGTTCGCGCACACTCCGCGCGTGGTATTGAATATCTGCGGTAAATATAACCTACTTTTTATAAACCAAATATTGTGGTTTAATTTCAAAAGAATATTGTTTGTTTTGTCTCAGGTTATTAAACCAACTGCCGCACTAAAGTGATACTTAGGGAATAACGTGAAGTATCATCATCACGAAACAATGGGTTCTATAATTCAAACAGAATTAAACGACATCTCAGATTGTAACATGTGTAAGACGTAGAATACCTGGTGAGCATCTCCAGCTGAACGCGACCCTTGGCTCAAGACCACGACGCGAGCAGTCGCGGCACACACTGCCTTATTGGCTCTTCATGTCAGACAAGCGACATTTGTACGGAGTTACAGTCCGCCCAGTGAACTGACCACAGTAATTACTCATACTTAAAGCCCACAGCGCAGACAATAGCTTATGTCACCTCCGTACATTACTTCCTACACATCTTTACTGTCATACAATATAATAAAAGTTCTACATTAATGATGCTGGTAGCTACATTATTTGTTCTGGTATTCATATAATTTGATCAATTACTGTTTATTGTGGAATTTGGAGATATGTTTATGTTTAAAAGCCGTTTTAAAAGATTTTTTAAAATCGATGGATTGGTATGTCACAAAATATGATTAAATACGTACCCGATATACAGGGTATATCAAGACTGCTACCGAAAACGAAGTCAGGTGGTAGTTTTAGTGATTTTAAACACAATGCAACTAAAAAATTTTGTAATATTTTTCATAGCATCGTATTTGAGTGGTAAATATTAAACAATTTCCTAAAAAAATTATGTACACACTTTTATTTTTAAGGACGCTATAGTACGCAAGGCTTTAAATTATAATTTTAGCAAAACCTATGGACTTACCACCGAAACCCAATGATATACAAAACATAAAAAAAAAATCGTCGCGGTTTTTTGCAAAATTTTTGGTTGCATCGTGTCTGTAGTCTCTAAAGCTGTCATCTGGCTTCGCTTTCGGTCGCAGTCTTGGTATACCCTGTATACATATGATTCAGACAGTAATTTATTTTTATCAGTAGCGACTACATTTCAATAAAGTATAAACTATCACCACTGTTTATGGAATGGAAAATTATATCAATATATTATAGTCATAAGTTTTCTCTGTCAAAAGATCATGTTGTCCCTCAGAGTATGTTTATATAGTAAAGTTCAAGAGCCACTAAAAATACCCTTCTTATTCTCAAATATCGGCAACACGCGTTCCCCGGCATTATGTATTCATAGGGGGCGGCGATTACCCGCCATCAAATAAGCCGCGTGCTCATTAGCCGCCCTACACTATAAAAAACCTATAAACTTGCTATAAAACGATACGAAACTTATTGAAATATGAAATGTTATTATTTTTGTGGAAGAATTTCATTCGAGTGAGTTGAAACGCCCTCGCCGCGGCGGCCCGCGTCGGCCCGCGCTGGCGGCTTAATGTTCGCAGCCAACAACCATATTATATTTTATTACTTTGATCTGTACGTCTGGTATGCTTTAGGTATAACTACATATATGTCTATACGTGTATTGCATGGACTGCACATGAAGTGAACACGCCTGTGAAATGAGTCCATAATAAAATAAATTACGTGGTATTGTATTCCATTGAAATAAGAAAGTAACGTGACATTTATTTAGGTCAACATCATGTTTTATCAATTATTAATCCTTAATACGTATGTAAATTATCTCTAGATAAATGTAATGTTTCCTATAGAGCCTTAATTTATCAACTAATAAACTAATCTTCATATTTATCATAGACCACTAAACATCGTCGTCAATGGGACATTTCCACAAACGCAAATGGTTCTAAAATCTAATAGTGCAGCCAGAAATCTCCAAATGAAGGTAGATCACACGTGTACCAAAAATAATTAATGGAGGTCGTAAAAGCTCTCCTGTAATGAGTAGTCGCCGTTTGATATCCTAATCCGACATTGATAACAACCATCATTATGGAAGAAGTTAAAATTAACGCCAGCGGAGCGGTGCGGGCGCGCGGGGGGCAGTGTCGCCAACCCGCTCCGTCGCCTCTCCGCAGATAACTCTTGTTTTATTATTCTACATCGATAAGTGAGCCGATGGATATCGTCCATAAACGAAACTAATGTAGTTGGCAGCGCGGCGGCGCAGGTCCCGCTGCGGCCGCCGTGTGGCTGCAGTCGAGGTACTGCGCCGGTGTCCCTGCGTCATGGCCCACTACAATTATTATGGTAATGCGTCGGGTTCAGATATGGGTCGGGGACACTTTCCCATGCGTCTGCTGGAGTTGCTTTATCGAGTGGCGCCTGCATTAGCCGCGAGGTTCCTTTGCGAGCCGCTGCCGGCCGCGCCCTGCCGCCCGCGCCCCCGTACCGCGCCGCCTGCCGGGCCCCGGGCCTGGCGCCGCCGCTCTTAAGCCGCGACAAGTATCGTTTTTTTGTTAGCTCTCGATGTAGAAGGTAATTAATTAGGGCGCGGACCCTCTGTGGGAAAGCGGCGACACTTTACCGCACTCCGATGAGAGATTTGCGATCCTGTGCATTGACACTGTGACAGCGGCGCGGCGCGGCGCAGCGCACGCAGGTCGCAGCGACACCTTTATTACATAGTACAAATAGCTTCGCATGTGCA
The DNA here is from genome assembly GCA_033459515.1 of Theretra japonica. Taxonomy (NCBI): domain Eukaryota; kingdom Metazoa; phylum Arthropoda; class Insecta; order Lepidoptera; family Sphingidae; genus Theretra; species Theretra japonica. Next base: position 16,271,469 of record CM065941.1, read on the forward strand.
TGATCACACTCAGTTATGCTATTTTTTATCTAAATTATTTAAATTGCAACCTCCACGTTGTCCAAATGGAATGACAGTGGAACAGATGTCCATTAAGATACGCACGTAAAGAATTCTTTTGTCACAGGGAGGAAGTAAAAAATTGATGCATTGTCGCGGCGTGTGTCACCGAGCTGCTATTGTTTGGCAAGCGTCCACTCCACTTGCGTAATACCCTTACAAATGAGTCGCCAGAAAAACTAGCGATGTGCAGATAAGCGCGCTAAATGATCCCGGGCGGGTCATTAAGGCGAGCGCATATCCTCGCGGTAATAAATGGCAGAGCGGCGGGCAGGCGCGCTCGCGGCGCCGTCCCGCTCGCACCAGGCGGCGCGCGCGTGGGCGAAACAGGGACGCGAAGTTTTTGTTTGTTGGCTATTAATAACAGAAAAACAAGCCGAGTGGATTAACACATTAACAGGTCCGCCGTCGCCGGAATAAAAGCATTCCCCGTGTGTGTCGGGATTCGAAATGAAAAAATTTGGTGACAAGCTCGGGGATCAATTAGTAGGGCTTGTAGGGGCGCCACCGCCGCCGCCGCGCCGCTCTCGCCGACACCACTTTACGAGCTCCTCTATTAATGGACTGTCCAAATTTACGATGTCCATCTGTAATGAGTTAGCCCACTAGTCACCACTCACTCATGATCGCCGCGACATCCAAAGCCGACCAGTACTCGATCCTTGTTATAACTAGCAGGTTCACACCTGACAAACCAACTCTCCATACTTTATTTCATTCATTCATATTTGTATAATATGTGTTTCGACTTCCTCAACACGTGGGTTTTTTAAACTGTAGTTACTAATTACGAGGCAGCAGGACAATATTAGTATTGTTCACAAAACAATAGTGCCCTTGAATGATATCGTCCATTGAGCACGAGAATAAACACACATAGTTATACACACAGGCAGGCACACACGCACACACACACACGTGCACACGCGCGCACGCTTGTGTGTCCTGAAGAGCCGCCGTCACAGTTTGCGGTTGCGGTTGCATCAGCCATCAGTACATCTAGCCAGTATAACGATGTTTTGCACATCCAGTGACGTCAACCCCGCCGAGACTCTATGTCCCTTTGTTTATTAGCAATATATTCAATTTATTCAATTCATTTTACCTTAATATTATTACTGGTATTTATATCAACAATTAAATTGGCACTAATACGTCTATTTCTCCTACACTTTGTGAAAGTGTTGCCATTTTGGTTAGTTGGTTAAGTCTCTACAGTAACTAACAATAAAAATGTAAATAACTTCGAGTAAGTTATCGATAGACCGCTATTAGAGGGATCCTGATTCCACGTTCCAACCCAACGATGGTAAAACTTCCCTGTTGTCAGGCGACAGTAAGTCCCCTGCGATCCATTTTCGATTCAATTCTGATTCATTTTCGACGATTAGAGTAAAATTGTTAGTGTATCAAATATGTTGTAATTTTTATTGATGTAGTGTATATCCTTGCAATATTTTGTTTGATGGTTTAGTGTTTGTTACGTCCTTATGTCACAATGTTGAGTGTTGGCAAAATATTCAATAATACTTGTTCCAAATCAAACACTGTAGTTTTAACACTACAATCCGTCACTGTGAGTATGGTGGGTCCCCACCAATGTCAATATCAATTCAATTCTATTCATGTGCGTTAGTTGCTCTCCGAATGGATACGTGTGCTACCTCCAGGGAGAGGTTGTGTCTAAGACATTCTATCACCAATATTCGGTATCTTAAGTAGTGGGTGTATAGAGGCAATGCTTACTTTCTCCAAGGCGAACCTTGCACTGGTTTGCTTATAATTTTGAAAAAAAATCTGGAATATACTTTTAACATATTTTTAACCGCGAGTAAAAAAAAAGATAAATTAGTAAAATACACTAAAATATGAAGTAAGGTCGGCACGCGTTGTTTGTAAATGCTAGCAGTTAGTTGTCAGAGTTTGTTTACCTCGAGGCGAGCTAATGTTTGCGAGGTAAACGAACTGCTCGGAGCACGCTCAATAACACTGATACTTCGTGTAATCATTTCGACGACGAATGAAATGCGAACCATAACATAATCATTCATCAACCAAGTACTGGTATTGAGGCAGTTCATTAGCTCACATTTCAGTCATTCCCACTCACATAAACATCACGCCTTTTTCCGAGAAGGGGTAGGTAGAGGTGCTACTTGGACACCCACGTTTAATTTTATGTGTTCCATCCCATAATATCATTGGGGGCGAGTCTATCGTCATATCGTGCAGAAATTCCTGACTTCGGGCTGATAATAATTAATGGAAATATCCAGTATCACTGTTCGACTCGGGATTCGAACCCGAGACCTCAGCTTTGTAATTATACTGTAGTAGAACGTCACGACACATAGGCTATGCATGTCAGACTGATCTAAACAGACATGATACCTAACAAAACCTCAATATCAGAGTTACGGATAAAGCGCTGAAGTAATTGCGGTGAGTTATCACGCGACCTATTTATAAACGTTTTGCTTTAAACTGATGAGTCGGCCGGTTGCATTGTATCGAACAGTTGATTCCACATAACTGTTGTTCGTAGGCACTGAGCTAACCGCACGCAAGGCTGCCTCGACATGCGCCGACACACGTATGTCACCATCACTATATTATTTCACAATATGTCACGTTGATTTTTTTCCATTTTCATTATATTTTCTAATAACAAATAAATACACCCAACAGTCTGTACATAGTTCTGACAACACACTAAGACCGCGTCTTCTGTCTTATCAGAAAATATGAGAGACTTTTCGGTCTCACAAACACCCAGACCCGAAACAAATACTTGTGTTTCACAAAAACATTTGTCTCGGTGCGGGAATCGAACCCGCGGCCTCTCATTTCACATTCGATGTCTAGCCAACTGCGCCAAGGAGACAGTTGAAATAAAAGTTGTTAAGTATTGTATTGTTTCAGCGCATATACGACCCACTACAGGGCACGGGCCTCCTCTACAATCGAGAGTACGATAAAGTTAAAAAAAAAATTATAAAGTTTGTTAAGTAGTAATATGAAATCAACTTTTTTATAGATTTGAGTTCTGTGACAACCAGACGTGGCTTGTATAGTATTCTAAACCCGTATCTTAACGTGGGAGCTGGCTTTGAAGTACACAATAGCCGTGTAGATGCACTCTTTTAATTTTCCAAAAAGCGTAAAATATTGTAGCGATGCTATGTAAAATACAAGTTTTACATCATATTTGGCTACAGAATTAGTTTAATTTGGAAAAAGTATTTTTATATCGTCAGAAACCTCTCACTTTCAATAACTTTAAAAATGTTTAAAATAAATTATAAAAATGAGAGTATGGTTTCATAATTTTGTTTTTATTATCTTGTAATACATTCTTTAAGTTTGTTTGTGACTAAATTAATCCCTTTCATATTAAATTGTATTTTGTTAATTTCGCACACCGAGACATTATTTTTGTGGGGACTAAAATGTATGCACTAACGATGTAAATACGTAAAATATGTCCCCTAGTTTACATTGCCTTAGGTCAAAACACTTTGTTAAAAAAAAATGAACCGCAACATCAAAGTTAATACAATAAAAAATATTCGTTTCAATTATTTTGTTTACAAAATCTCGTTCATCGGCCGTATACTAAAATGAATTAGTAAAAAGAGATAAAGAGAGAAAGGAAGATGGTTATCATTCTTCGGCCGTCATAATTATGCTGGGTTACTCAAAACTGTCTTTACACGGACTGAAGAAAGTGATACACATGGGTGGCTCCCTATGTCCGAATTGAGAATAAAAACGGACTGTGGTCAAAGCCTGTACCCAGGAGTTAGTCCTACAGGCTTATATTAATAGATAGGATTACTTCTAGAGATAAATGTACCGCTATAGGCGTATCCACAATTTACTCGTTTTTCTTCACACGATTACCATATTGGACTACTGACTTGTTGCCGACGGCACTTGCTTTTGGTGTTATAAGCTGGTAATATTACGAGTAGTAAACAATCTTCCTATCATGACAGCCAAGTTATTGTGTTCCCGCATGCGTTTGTTTACTTTATTTTCAGTATTAATAACAAAGTATACCAAAATGGCCTATTAAATCATATTAAAAATATTATGCCATATTAACAGTTGAGAAAACTACCAAAGCATTCATTTTTATTTAATTCCTACCATACAAGCTAAGCTGGTACTTTCATATACATATTCACTACAAACTACCTCATACTGCAACCAGTATACACTTCAAAACGAAGCTGACAAACACTGGACGTTCAGTGAAAGTATATTGAACACAAGCTGTGGTTGTCATGTAGGCCTATATTGTTAACAACTGAACCAGTTTCTAACTCTACTTCTTATTATAGAGTTCATTTATTGACGGTAGTAATGATGTGAGGGCAATTGTTGTGTAGAGTTTGTAAGACTTTTGTCACTTATGATTGAAGAAACGAATGAATTAAGTAGAGGTATACACATGTGTGATACAATGTCTAGTTAACCGCCTGATTGACCGCAATAAATGTGGTAAGCGGCGCTTGTTTTTTTATTAATTACCTCTGTCTCTCTCTTCAGCCTTCAGGATGTCCACTGCTAAACATAGGCCTCCCCCAAGGATCTCCACATCGACCATATTAATATGCACATATTAAATATCTAGTATGCAAGAAAATATATATTGTTTGAAAAGTAAGACAACCTGCTATAAAGATACTTGGTGGAATATGACCTATGAATATGTTTTTTTTTACTAAGATTATTTATAGATCAGTAATTGATATGGATTACTTTCATCTCGGAAAAATGTAGGATAGATCTATGAAATCGTGAGTTAAACATACCAGTAGATAAATACAATATTTAAAAAGCAGTGCTGAGTTAAAGTAATACAGTTCGTAATAATTGTAACAGGCAGACATATACTATGTATTTATGAATACTGTACTGTATCAGCCCATATACACACGTCCACTGCAGGGCACGAGGCTCCTCTACAATCGAGAGTGCGATTGAGAGTGGTTAGAAAAATCAGAGGTGGGCTTTGAGATTTGAACCCGCGACTGCTGTAAACAATAGATGCCATTTCATTTATAGATACATTTAAATTAAAACATTATAGATTTTCTATATGCTGTCATATTAACATGCTCGGCTTGTAGCAGTAATCGATATGCACATAATATTAATACTCAAGATTAATATCATTGTTGCTTAATATTTTTAAAATCTAATTTGTGAATGGCAAAGCCATTTAGATGAATGTTAAGTGCAGTTTGATTGTGTTGCCCTTGTTCGAGCGCGGCGGGATTGGTGCGGTCGACATTAGAATTATAAATATACGATGTTTAGTCAATCACTTATTTGCAACCATTTCCTTAATACAAGATGCGCAGTTTCTAATATAATTTGTGTGGTAATGTTATGTGTGTATTAGTTTCCTGGTGCATGTTGCGAATCTATTTTATTTGGTAATTAACAATTTATAAAGCAATACTTGTATATTGCTAATACGTTGAGTTTTATTACGTAACATAATATGCATTTATGGAGATTCAACATTCAACGATTTTGGTTGATATTAAACATCGTCGAGTTTTATTATAAAATATTTTGATAATAATAAAGTTTTCTAACTTGAGAGACATAAATAATATTATTAAATAAGTTATAGGAAAATATAAATACAGACGTAAGAAAGAAAAACATAATGGAAACCAATTTGATTAATCATTAGGTATCCTCAACTGACCCATAGCTAAAGAGTAAAGTTAAGTGGTTTTTGATAGTTTTGTAACAAGTGAATTCAAGCTAACACTCCGGTTGCCAGGCGGCAGGCTGCACAAACTCACTGTGCTGTGTCCATTAAGGGGCACATAGAAGAGATTTCGTCTTATCCACAATTAGCCTAGCTAGTTGACTTCGGATGCAAGATGTGGCGGTGAGTGAATCTATCCGCCGGGCACAAATTTTATTATTACGTAATTCATATCTTCCAATTAAAAAACTGCTCTTACCTAACTATATTTATTTATGTTGCGGTGTGTATTGTATTGTATCATAGGTCCCACTGCAGGGCACGGGCACCATTGTGGTGAGTAATTTTGGTGAATTGATCGCGTCGGCGCTGCGTGCGCAGGGCGTGTGCGGGGGTGAGGCGGCAGTGCCGGGCGGCGCGGGGGGAGCGTGCCGCGGAACACGGAAAGGCTTTCGAGGCGGCGCTTCACAGGCCGCGCGCCGACGCACCGGCCGCGCGGGGCCGCGACACAACGAGACCAACATCCAGCCTTATAGCCGGGAACTATACTCATATTACTGCATGAAACATCGAAATTCATCCAGTAATTTTGCCATGTCATCTAAATGTATTATTTGACACAAAACTATGCGAACATGACTACTCCAAGGATTTAATTACAAATAACACCTGAAGTGTTATTCATTATTGAAAGTCAGTTTTTGTCTGTATATTTATGATCAGATACGCAGCTCTGCATTAGTGCGAACTATACAAATACTAGAGAGTTTCCACCGAGTGTGAGTGCGCGCTGCGTGTGCTCCCGGCTTAAGAACGTAAAGCGCCGGCGCCCCACATTCATTCAATGCATTATATTGGAACGAGTCGGCCTAATGCGCCGCGCCGCCGCCACTAATAACTGAACGCACCACTACCACCGATCCTCGACACTACTACCACACTACTACCACGTGAGAACCATACAGAATGAACCTCTATGCGATCTACATACAGTTGACGCATCTTAGATCATAACTGTAGAGTGTAGTGCTGTATTCCCATTGGAGAAATATATTATGTAAAATCATATTGTGTATTTGCCTGAAGTACTGAAGTTTTATTCATTTTAGTCATGTGTGTATTGATAGTCAATCACCACGCACTATAACGGTGAAGGTAAACATCGTGAGGAAACCTGCATACCATAGCGATTTGTATAAATTTCTATAGTATGTAAAAGTCCGCCAACCCGCACTAGGCCAGCGAGGTGGACTATATGGCCTAACCACTCTCAATCGTACCCTCGATTGTAGAGGAGGCCCGTGCCCTGCAGTGGGTCGTATATGGGCTGATACAATACAAAATACTGAAGTTTTAAAACATCTGATGTAAATGTACCTAAAGTGATGCCTCTAAGTTAGTTATTGCAACGAGGCTAGACTTGCCAGGTTAGAAATTCAATGGTAGCCGAAAATACTAACACTAGAGCGTCAAATATCCTCATAAAATTCATTTACACATTAGGTTATTCTATTGCGGTCTAACAACCTTCTACAATCTACATGATACAAAATATGAGTGTCACGCATAAGCAACTTGTCTGTGTGAGGTATTGTAGGCCGACACAGGCATAATTACTGAGTAAAAAACGCGAGTACATTAGGATCCCGTGGTAGCGGCGGAGGCGCGACGCTAGCGTATGACGTCCTCAATTGACATCGCTTTTAAATTAGGAGTGAGGCGAGTGTGGCCGCGGGGGACGCCGCGGGGAGGGGGAGTCGTCGGCGATCGTCCCCGGAGATAAAGCTAATGTACTTGTAGAACAAATGTGACGAGTGGGAGCGACCGCGCGACATCTCCGCGCCGCTGTCGCCGTGTCGCCGGTGTACCGCGCACGCGACCCGCCGCGCACTGCCCCAACACAATCTTGTACATCGGAATATATGCGGAGCAATGGCCTCGGGATACTGACTGTATTAGCACATGGACCACCACCACCAACTGCGCATTCCATCACATGGATTGCAAAGGAACCAGGAAGATGACTTAATACGGGTTGGTGATTGAATATAAATTGAACTAGTGAAGAGATCAAGATAGCTTCTCATGGACTTTTAAGGAAGTTGACATTGCCCAAGGCAGTAACCAAGACCAACGCAGTTATTATGCATTTCGTAGCACGGAAAGATATTTTTGATCCACGATATGGTTGCTTCCCATCTGAAATTGAATTACGAGAATAATTCCATCAACTTATAATATTTATAGAAAATTGTATAATTCAAAAATATTGTTGCAGCTTTTTCTACGATTTGAACGGGTAACTCTTTTTTTCCATGATACAGGTATAAGGTCCAGGGAAATACTTGTAACACATCTCTGGCATGTGTGATTGTCACATTACAAGTGGGTATGGTGGTTGAACCATATGAAGCGTGTAGTTTCCGACGCGTGTTTGTGTGGAGCCTACCAGGTGCAGGTCCAGACAGTACAGCGCACTGTAATATGCAAATAGCAGCGGACATAAAGATGTAAGCCAGGACATTGTCGCTACATTCCTGCGCGCTGCTCGGAGCCGGCCCCGCCGCGCCGCGCCGTCACTCGCCACTTCTTTTACTTTAAACTCCGCGTTATTATGATTATCTCGCTCGATGCAATATCGCTAATGGAACGTTTGCCGACACAATCATATTTCGTGCGGTGCGTCCGCGGCGACTTGTTACTACATCTTATTGTAATTGTTCCTCACTCACTTGCACGTGACATGTGTTCATTTATTTAAACGAAAACTCTAGTACTACTTGTGTATGGATGCAAATGGAAAAAAATAAATTCATACCAAGTAGCCTACTGTACAATAAAACTGAATATTTATACACTTATAGAAACCCTTCGTGGAATATGGTGTGAATGGACAATACCATATTAATATTGTTATTACTTGTTAATCGCATATGTCATTGTCGATCTAGTCATTATTGACTGCTCGTTAGTATGTTGCAGTTTACAGCTGATTCACGGTGTCCCGACACTTACATACGGGGCAGGCAGCGTTACATACGCCTTAACACCAATCATTACATTTCTAACTTCAAAAAGTATGGACTAGTCTATAAAACACACCTCTGTGTATAAACACATTTCCTTATTGCTAGCTTGTATTAGTAAGTAATGTTGAAATTGTTTTCTTCTAGACCCACTAGATCACGTTACGTACTGTCTGTCAGTCAGCTATAAGATTTTGAATAAGTAGATGTGAAGTGAAGTGCGTGGTGGCCTGTTGATAAACGGACCAAACGCGGCTGCCAACATATTCACGGTGGTCGCGGGTTCAAATCCCAGCGCACACCTCTGTCTTTTCGGAGTCATGTGTTAATTGATAGTCAATCACCACGCACTATAACGGTGAAGGAAAACGTCGTGAGGATACCTTGCATACAATAGCGATTTGCAAAAAAATCTATGGTATGTAAAGTCCGTGAACAGGCCAGTGGGGTCAGCGTGGTGGACTATATGGCCTAACCACTCTCAATCGTACTCTCGATTGTAGAGGAGGCTCGTGGCCCGAGTGGGACGTATCGGGGCTGATGCAGTACAGTACAGATGTAAATATTATTGGGTTTATATATTACAGCCTACAAGAGACCGCCCTTGTGAATTTCGCGACGCAGCACACTGCACTATATAGACTATATAATAGTTTATGTGATAGATATGAAAATATGCGCACCGGTAATTGCAGAACTATTTGGAGTATGTTATCACATGTCCTATCTTATCAGCGTCGGCGTGTTGTGACTCGCGATAACGTTGAGAAAGCCCCGCGCCCCGCGCCCCCTCCCGCTAACCGCCACCCCGCAAACTCATGACGATTTGCATAAAGTCGTAGTGTGATGGCGATGACGAGTGATGACGACACGCGGTTCATAAACACGCCCTCATGCTAATGACGAGAGTTATTAACGCGACGTCCCCCCCTCCCCCCTCACCACCGGTAATCATCCATTTGTATACAACATTATGCCGTGATATGCCCTTGACGAGTTCCAAAACAACTTTGAGAACATTTTAATATATGCCTTTTTATTATAATTTCATCTCAACGACCACATAAAGAGTTATGTCTTTTGGATTCTGTGGCAAAGGAATTTTTATATTTCGTTTTGGTAGGCCCATATGCTTATTTGTAAATGACAGAGTAAAATAATATTTTTCGACTATAAGAGGTGGAAAAATCAATAATCAATGTTTTATGAAGAATTAACAGTAATTTAATAAAAATATGAAGGAATTGTTAAACTGTCCACGAACACACACAAAAATGATACATAGAGTCGGTTCAATATGTTAAATCTTTGAAGTCAGGATCATTCAGGTCGCCGGATGTAACCTGTTTAGAAAAATATGAATCAATTAGAATTATGATTTTGACACTCAATACCATAACAGACCAAGAGCCCGTGGCCGCCAGACCTTCGCAATTTTATAAAAGCTGCAAGTGTGCGCATGCCTCTAACACAAGCATCACACGATCAGCCATTATGTAGCTTGGATCATGGTGGCTTTGAAAGTTATCAGCTTCAATGTGTTGAAAGAACCATCCAAAGTCAAGCTGTTGGCTGTCAAGGGAAAAACTTTTGCCTAAGAAACGTCTATAACATTCAGCTTTGATACTAAAAAGCTGGTAAAATTAAATATTTATGCAAGTTTGAAGATAACGTAATATTTATCGTAAAATGCATGGTGGCCTTTCGGTAAACTGTTTTCGCAGTCATGTGTGCATTGATAGTCAAACACCACGCTCTATAACAGTAAAGAAAAACATCGTGAGGAAACGTGCATACTATAGCGATTTGTAAGAATTTCTATGTTATGTAAAGTCCGCCAGCCCGCATAAGGTCAGCGTGGGGGTTATATGGCCTAACCCCTTTCAATCGAGCGGCTCAATTCAATCAATTCAAGGGGATCAATTCAAGGCTCGTGCTGTGCAGTGGAACATATATGGGCTGATACAATATTGATTTGTGTATGCATAATAATAGGCTGGCTGTGCCTATCACGGCGGCGTATTGTGTCACTCGCGTGCGTGGTTCGCCGCCGCGGGAACTGTATTATCATACTAATGTATTCCCGCAAGATATATGAGCACCTCAAGATATATACCGGCACTCGTAAAAAATTGCAAACACTGCCTTATCTATGCGATCTTTTTATATCTGATAAATCGATCAATTAATAGCTTTGTTTGAATCTTAAAACATACGTTGGAGTTTAGCCATTTAGAGGAGGCCTGTGGGGGCTTATCTATGTGATATATTTGTATTTGTACGTACATACATACATAAACATCACGCCTTTATTCTCGAAGGGGTAGACACACACAACCACGTTTCGCTTTGTGTGTTCCGTCCCACGATGTGCTAGGGGGCGAGCCTAGCGCCATAATGTACTTTATTTGTATTTGTTCTGGGATTATATGTCTGCACATGGTTGTGCTCGGAAGAAGTTTATCTTTTCCAAACATACAGGGTATATCCAGACTGCGACCGAAAGCGAAGCCAGGTGGTAGTATTAGCGACTTCAGATACAATGCAACAAAAAAATTCTCTGTCGGTACCGGATCCCACCTTTCTGCATATTTCCACCCACTTTGTCCAATAGTATCAGTCCTCGTTTTAATAGTAATGATGTTACCATTGGTTCTGGACCCTGCCTTAATGACACGACGCCGAAGTTTTACTAACCAACCCGGCAGCCCTGCTAGCGCTTGTCAGGCATTATTTACGGTGTACTGCTACAGGTTTCTTGAATAATTTTCATGGATAGATGACAACTTTTGAAACTAGATGCCAAAAACGAGTGAGAAAAGAGAGCGAAGTGTAGATTTTTTTAATATTCGACATTCATCTCAACGTAATATTATGAAATCACGATAGTAAAGTTGTTCAACGTGCGAGTCTCCACCACTTAATTCGTGCATATGAATAGTTAAATTATATAAATTGTACAATTATGAATATCGTGAAACTTTATAGTCACGCAGATCAACTGTAATCGTCGACGATCACACCCGACATGAACACCATCACACACACACACACACACACACAGGCGCGCTAATCTTTTGATTAATTTATTGTTTTTTAATTCCTCTTAATTTTGTATATTATGCATTATGTATATATTCTATTTTCTTATATTTGGCATACGAAATTGTTAAATATATAGAAAAAATACTTTTACAAGTTAGACTCTAAGAAACCGGGCTGCCTACATGTTTTTTACAAATTTTGTGTCTATGATAGTTTATTTATTTTCGCAAGAGGTAAACTTTAATTCTTCTGGCGTACGATAATAAAAGTCACTATAAACATTTTACATTCATTCATACAAATTACATATTGTTCTCACTCTGATTTGAATTTAGAGATAAATTTATGTTCATTGTAATTAATTAATTAAATTAATTGCTTATTTGTCACTTTATATTATGTGCGAATTATACATTAATTCAAATAATCTTAATAATGTTTATGTGTGCTATTCTGATCTATTTATACATGGGTAAATATACCTATGATATATAATGATAGATAATAATTTAGATTATTATAATATTTGGTTAAATTACCTGATAATAAAGAAATAAATTGATTTTGAGATGCCTAATTTTAGATGAATTTTAAAATGACTAGAACATGGCAGGAGTTGTTAATATTTAATCTCTGTTTAATCTCACTTAAATGTGCGTGCCGCGATATACATTTTATATTCCTCACATTAATTAGGTATGAATAGATATATTTTGATAAGCTGCCGAACGCTCGTCTATACATTACAGATACGCATATTTTTATTTAATAATATAAAACGAGATCTCCACCCATTATGTGGATCGGCAGAGGGTATAGAGCAGCTTGTGTGTACATAATTTGTACATTATAGATATTGGAAGACCTCGAGAGATCAAGAGTGTAGATAAGCATGCTCGTACATTGCAAATTTTTAAATTTTCAATACGACGTGTGTAGGTAGAGCACGGGTAGGTACATATACACCACGTCCCAATCAGGAAGTGCTCCTCTACACTGCTATTTCATACAGGCGCAGAAAATTAACTACAATACAACTGACAGCGGGTGCCGTATCGCGTATCTGTATCTATATCAGCCCGTATACGTCCCACTGCGGGGCATGGGCCAGTACAATAGAGAGTATGAATGCAAGGGGATCGGCCATATAGCCCACTAGGCTGGCCTAGTAAGAAATTCTTCTGAATGCAAGTTTCCTCACGGTGTTTTCTTCCACCGTTATAGTGCGCGATGATTCCGTTGACTCCGAAAAGTCAGAGGTGTGCTCTGGGATTTGAACCCGGGACTACTGTAAACATGTTAGTAGTCGCGTCTGGTGTGTTACCAACAAGCCACCAAACATTTATACAGACGATCGATGATCGTTGTAGATCATTGTAGAAGAAGGTCGTGCCCTGCAGAGGGACGTATATGGGCTGTACGACCCACTCGGAAAAATATACTTATACGAATTCTATTTCGATATTTTACAATTACGGACCATTTTATTGTGTTTGATATATTACATAATTATCTATACGCTTTTGAAGTTTCTGTATTTGTGTGTATGTGTGTGTGAAATATATAATGTCTATACATATATGTAAAGTTTCTATCGATAGATATTAACATCTGATAAGGAATGAAAACCTGTCGGACACAGCACATTTGTTATTGGCTCGACATTAGTCGCTGTTCCATCACAAAACACAATCAGTCTATATAGGTATATACCTACTGTTATAAATTATGCTGTGTGTTTATAAAAATAGAAATGCCCGTAATAATGTTAAAATAATTTTGCACTACTGAAGTCTGATACATAAAGTACGCGTTACTCAAAACTTCACAAATTATGTATAATAAAATATTACAAATGTATTTTATATCGCTTAATCTCAAATATAATATAGATACGTTGAGGTACAAGCAAACAAAATAATACTTCAACTAAGAAAACAATATGTCAGATATACCAAGCATTACTTGTATAAGATCATAATGACACTCTCGTAGCAAGCGCGCGCCTTGAAAAGATTTCAACGCGAGCACTATGCACATGGTGTCATTTATTGTGTGATATACTACATGTACAAATTTATCTGTTTTATGGAAAATACATATTTTAATAGGCGTTTAGTTTTACCATCAAACCTATAGATGAGATGAGATATGATGATGATATTTATGAAAGTGTAAATGAGAAAATATTGTTCGTAAAATTTTGATTATGACATATTTATATCGATGGTATTGAAAGGATGCTTGAAATGAGACTGACAAATGGGTATAGTTTCTCTCGTAATATAAGTGAGATAAAGAACGAAATAAGTATATTATAACTGAAGAACTGACACGGGAAAATAAATGAAAGCACAAAAATTAGAACGCGCGTTTTAAGACGTGGTAAGCCGCGCGACACTTCGAGAAGCAAACACTACTAATATCCTGTACAGGCTGATCATCGAATGAATTTCGGCTAAATTACAATGTTTGACAAACAATTTATATTGGACAATACTTTACGCGTGTAAGAGGATAATAATAAAGATAGGTTAAGTGGAGAGGCTGGGTGTATCCAGTACTGTGAACAATGCATTGCACTTAGAGTTCCAGGAAGCAGATCCCTCCGCGGTGGCCTCGTTCCCACGGGATTAGCTCGTGATTAGCTCTTTTGTTTTAATACCAGCAAATGGTATTGTTCGTCCGCGCTCGAGTGACGAGCTACCTGCCTTTCTGCAGAAATGTTCTATGTACATACTTCGTGGTAGACGCAGCTTATGCGCTAATTAGAACTATGAGTAATTGTCGGCGAACACCTGAGAGCTAGGAAACAAATACCACATGGAAAATGTAAAAGTAAAATGGAAATAATAGTAAAGTCTTTTGGAGTAAGTAGTACATACTAAATTTGACATTAGGTCTAGGGACTTAAATTACATAACATATTCATATTTAGATACAGTATAATTAATGGAAACAACTAGAATATTATTAGCATGTTCTTGTTTATAACTTTATCGAGAGAACTCCAAGTAACTGTCATTATATTTATACAAGCAATTACACAGCGTTTCGTTAGTCTGAGCCAGTGAGCCTAGTTATAGTATATACATTATTTAGATTATTATTTTTTTGATAAGTTTTGTTCGCCATGGGTCGGCGCGGGTCCCTCCAGTCTGAATATTTTCCGGCGCATATACATATAAATGAAACTGAAGTGCTCGCGTGGAGTTTTGAAATGGACACCTGCTCTTTATCTCATTCAAAATACTAAATAACATTCATACTTCGTTTATTTATGTACTTATAGCAAAATGTTTTAATTTACAAGCCATTATCGTCTATTAAATATATGTTTGATATTGTAATAATTTTAGAATGCATTTGAAAAAAATATTTTTTCGTTATATTCAAAATGAAAACAATCTACTGACAAGCAAACCCTTCATAAAAACAAAAATTATACAAGCACTATAGGAATAGTTCATAAAGTTTATTTTTACACATTATTTATGTTACTTCTTAAATAAGATAAATAAATACGACATCCTCCAACGAGAAGTTACATAAGAACACAGTTGTGAGGTCACGAGTGTGAGGATCGATCATACCGCTTCAATTGTTTTTGTGATATACAAATACTCGTATTTATTAAAATATCCTTCAAACCCACACCGAGTCTGAGTTCAGAGACCGAAAAGATTATTGTAGTTTTTGATGTCCTCGCCTCAATACTCGTGTTTTAACACGATATCTGCGCAATGTTAGTGATTGTTGGAGATATTTATTTATCCACAATAAGAGATCCCTAGAGGGATATCTAATAAGACTGAATAATTAAATCAATGCGCATCTTGGATTCACCAATTCATAAAAACGGTTTTCTAAATGCACTGACACAAATATTTGTGTCATTCACAGGTATTTGTTTCAGGTCTGGATGTTTGTGATATCTACGATACAAGAGTCGATCTTAGTGTGGGGTCAGCCCTTTGTATGTGACTGTTGGGTGTATTTATTTATCTATAAAGTAAACACAAGATTGACCCGAGACGTGTTTTAAAAAAATAGACACAAATATCAACATAGAAATAGCGACTGAGTTTACTAGTTACATACGTTTTTATAATTCCTCACACCTCAAGAGTTTTGCAGGAGCTTATGGTTTTGTAATCTCTACAGAAATCGAAGCTTCAAAGATGTTGTGCACGCAAGCCATTGATTCAATTAAAGATTGTACCCTCAAGTCAATCGAGTCGAACGCTAATTACTTGTGGCCAGGCGAACTGCAATGCGAGGGACGTACTGTATGTTATAAAGTCACCGGTCGATGGAGCAGTGCATTACCATCAGGTGCCTCGCGAGATGAAGCTCTAACAGGGGTTTGACAAAGCGTTTTATTATGCAGCCGCCATTAGCAGACTCGTCGCAAGACCAGCTGCGGGGCGATACACTTCGCCGCTCTGTTGTTCACCACTCTTATAATGAGGTAATGCCTGTATTCATGTTAATGTGCTGCAGACCTCATACCGTTATACAAAGATCCCTCGAGATTGTAATGGAAGTGGCTAGCTAGTGTCGGGGCGGTGCATCAAATACTCGCATGAATGCTAATAATAAAATTAAACCATTCATTATACAAATAAAATGTTACGGTAACTGATGTAAAACAGTTACAAAACGAGGCAAACAGTACTGTGAGCGCATTTGTGATGTAAAGTTGTAATGTGCATGGTTATTGTTCAAGCATTAGTTTAAATGAAAATGAAGAAAAAATAGATCGATACATGTAACAAGTATTCTACTCGTTTAAATTTTTTTTGTAACGTTAATGATACGGTGAATACGGCGACCACCGGCCCCGGACATTGCACACCACCCATAAAACAACGTCGAGTCACGGCCGCTATAAATTACCCACGGCCGAGGGGCGTAGTGCGCACGAGCCACGCGGCCTTGTGCAAACTCACCGAGACTCAGCAAAAACTCTCATATTGTTCCCAAACAGAGTTATTGAGCTATCCGTGACAGGCGGGGCCGGCCGGCTAATTGTTTGCGGGAGCGGGATACCATATCCATCACCCGTGCGACAGAATAGGACGGGACGCAACCCCAATAATCCCACTATAAATAACGCGGCTCCTAATGCGCAGGCGCCACATTTTTTGTCTCGCCTCCAACAGAGACGATTGATACTTGAATAATGCGTGACAAATAAAACACGCCTTGTTTAACAAAGTACGCTCCACTTACAGCATACTGACGGGACATTCAGTCCGGGCAAGATAAAGTATTTTTTTATAAGGCAGCATTAGTGCACTACACGAACTCTTCAAAACCGCAAAGCCCACATAAAACTATGTTTAAATCGTATGTGGAATTACGTTAGTAGGCGGCAAAATATAAACCAGATATGCTAAATATGTGATTTATTTAGTGGCTGTGCGATCTCATCTGTAGATATGAGCAGATATGAATCGCGTGTGAACGCCCCCCGCGCCTCTCCCCTCCCGCCACCTCGCGCTCCATCACACCCGCACCCCTACACCGAGTTCCTGCTGCATTTACATTTCTCCATAATCGTTGAGTAGTACAATAATGTGGGGAATTTATGAAGTCGCGAGTCGCTTACAAAGTTGCAAGTAAAATACAGTTTACCAGCCTCGCATTTTACTTTGGAAAAAATAACCAATATACACATGCATATTAATACGGCATTACACTGAGCTAACAAATGAACGAGTTCCCGAGTTATCTATAAGCCATCTGAATGAGAAGTTGTCGGCTCTTCATGGTTCTGGTTTCCTCAAAGGGTTACACAGAGACACGATTGTGCCATGCACTGTGTTTAACAAACTTATTTGTGTCATAAGATGTGTCACACAGCTGTGTCGAGCCGTCCATGAAATTCTATTCTTGGTCAACTTATGACAATTTTCAAACCCAAAAATAAAATAGGGTTCTCATGGTTTCTAGTCTATACGATGCTATAAAATATCATACATATTATTCTTAATTTCTCTACGAGTATATATCAAGTATCAAGACAGTGCGAGCCGCGTCGCCGTGCTAAGTGCGAAATGTTTCTTCGCGTCGGTCCCGCTCCGCCCGCCGGAACGTTTTTTTTAAACTTTACGAGTTCTTAATCCGATGATGACGGATGGAGCAAAAAACTGTTTCCCGACGTGAGAGTCACATGTCACCGCTCACTCCTCGACAAATCGAGCCCCATATTACACCGCAATAATAATACCACCTTATACACGTCACACTGCTTAGCACAGGCCCCCTCGACGATTGGAAGAGATGTAGGGCGCAGTCTACCACGCTAGCTTAGTAGGGGTTATTCAATCTCATACATGGAAAGGAAATACATCTTAGGTACGCAAGTTATTTCATGTTTTCCGTCATCGCTAAAGGGAATGGTTATAGTTAATTGATAACAAATTCACAAGAAACTACTTCATCTGGTGGTACTGCTGGCTTGTTCACAGCTCAAGTATTTTGATATGTATAAATACGCGGGTAATTAGTTACAGTAACGTAGCAACTGGCATCTGGTTGAATATCGCATATGTAAAACGCGCGTAGCCTTGCCGTTATCGAAATCCAAAGATATAACTACGTTTATTTTATCTTAAAATCATGTAAATATATTTATGATTGGACGGGCGGCATTTACACAAAATTTATGTTCAATTTTGTCTTCACTACTGACTTAAATATTTAGTATTTATGCGGTCGGTTCGCGAAAACATCACACTTACAATATCAACACGTTTGTATTTCTTACTTCAGTATACATTTAATGTTGTAGCACTCTGGGTAGCAACCCAGAGTACCTTAGAGTACTGAGGAACTTAAACTGGCTGTGGCTGGAGAACTATAAGTGCCTCCACTTTTAAACAGTGAATTACTACAATCGAAACCAAAAAGCACAATTAGTTATGAATTTCAGAAAATAAATTCAATTCTGTCGCTATTTAAAGTCTTTTACTTTCTATGCAAAATGAAAACAAATTGATAAGTCATCCATCGATGGATAAACAAGTAACAAAAACTGCACAAACAGAAAAACTAGCACCACAGGTAGAGAGATGTTGGCGACACTATCTGTGTTGTACATTCACTCGTTGAGTGGAATAATTGCCCAAACACTCGTTAGTGAAAAAAAAGTTATTTACTCGTCTTATCCAATTAGCAGCGTCGGAACATGTGCAGTACACTACACGATGATAACCAACACTCGCCCGCGCAGACGAACCACTCAATTATATCTACCATCTTTGTTTTATTCGAAAAACATTTCAACTATTTAACCATGCCAACGACCTCGCGTTCAATGCATTACATTTCTTTACGAATAACTTTCGAATAAAAAATATGATTTCATCTTTTAGTGTTAATTAGAACCCTATTTGAAACAGCTTTGCATATTTCGAGTTAGAACGGAATTTAATTTAAAGCATAATTAAAACTACATTTTTAAAAGCATTTATAAGTGCTCCAAAACCGAATTTAATGAAATAGACGCAGTAATTAAGAGCAGCGTATCGGCTCCATTAGCAATCAGATAAGCCGGCGAGGCTGACGCGCCCGCCACACACCCGGAACTGATCCCGCGTGCATCTCGTGTCTGCATCCATTGTCTGGCAGCCGGGTAAGAGGAAGCAAACATGCGGCGGTCAGAGATGACGCCTTCTCTACTCTCTCAAAACAATTGAAATCGCTAATTATAACATTGTCCTCTGTTTTTTTTTAAATATTGTTAAGGTAAAACAAATGAGCCCCTTTTTTTGTCGTTACATTTTTTTTCGTTTCCCGTTGCATTCGGTTTTGAGGCACTTATAAATAAGGGGACAAGTTTCCTTACTCATAAGAACCATTATAATAGTATAATAAACGTAATGCGATATCAACTAGCATGAGATGGCTAACTACTAAATTTTTTACCGCGTTCTATAAAGCCGCAAGATACATTGCATATTTTGCATCATATTAATCAAATAAATAAACATATTTGATGCAAATTTTCTAATGGTGATATCTTATATTACTCATCAAAACCATATTCGAAAACAAAAGCCGAAGGATACAAACATTTCCTGCATTATTTTCAGCTTATTTTACCCAAGAAATGGGTATTTTTTTGGCATACTTATCCCAGCCCTTGCCGTGTCTTCTTTATTCTTTAAATAATTGTCTAAAATGTTTTCAAATATCCGTGTGGTAGTCTAGACAGCGCCTATATCTCGAGTGGTACGCAGCAGGGTGGGAGTGGTACCTGGGTGAGGCAGGAAGCGGCGGCGCCACGTCACGCCGACACCTTTGTGCCAACGCTATCGTGCCTCTCCACAAACAGCCAAAGGATTGCAGGTAGTTTTTTATCTGCGTTGCGTTGCGTCACGGGATGTTTGCACGCTGAGGTAATTGCATGCCATTATTCACTATCTGCACATTTTGGACAATGCAAAAAAGCTTACTAAAGATGTAGCAATCTTTCTGATTAATGTCAGAGTATTGTTTTGTCCTTTATTGTTTACAAGTGTAACTAAGTCGTAAGTACTCTTGCGCTTATGTTACATAAAATATATTGGATTTAGTTGTTTGTATAGACAGAGTTTATATGGCAAAAAATTCATGGTAACTCCGAAATTATTTTTTTGCTAATGATTAATGTAATAAGTGTATTACTTACTATCAATAAATCAACAGCTATAAAATACTTCTAAATTAATTTGTTTATGTTATGGAGTTATGATAAGTGACATTGTGACATATCCAGGTCTACTTGTATGGAAATATAATGCCTAACACAATATATACATACAGAGACACACTATTATTATGTTGAATAATTTGTACTTTTCAGCGTACAGTTTTCGCTAAGAATTGCCATAATGACTCACAAGTCAAACTGACAACGTTTCGTATGTCGCCACGAGGGTGGTTTTTAATGGCGGTGGTGTGCGGTGATACGTCAGCGGGTTGGAATCCCGCTGCGGACGCGCAGATTACTGTTAGTTATTGCGGCTCCGGGCCGACACAATAGCGGCGCGGCGCCGGCGCACTCGCGCACTCGCGCACTATCTCACCGCCTCAGAGACTTCGAGGTTCGATGCTCGGAGTTGTCTTTTCCTACTGTGCCAGATGAGAGTACATGTAACAGTCTTTGAACACTCTACCGTCTAAAACTACACTAAGCGTAATTTATACAAAAACTAAATCCCAGTATTAGTTTAAAGGATTTTATGTTTATTTACTCGTATTAGACACGTTGAGAATATTTGGTGTACTATTTCAATAGTAGTTTTTTTATGTAAATAAATATATTATTTTAAAGTTTATCGTGTACATTGTTTTAAGTTGCCATAAAATGCCTTAATTTATTACTTGCCCTATTTATTTTTCAATTAAGGAGTTTTAAAAATAATAAACATATATGTATTTCTTCATTCAAAGGCAAAACATAAAAAAATCGGACCTATATGAGTAAAATACTACCGAATATGTTTCTCTTTTTATTAATTCAGTTTAATTGAGTATTTAAAATGAAACATTTTAATTTAATGTACAAGTCAATCAATTCATAAGTGCAGGTTCATTAAGTGTAAGAGTGTTTGTCGCGTCTATGAATGGCGCGACTTGTTCAACACTCTCGCAATTATAAAAGTACACTAATATCGCTACCTAATTATAATTGATTGCACCGATACAGCTCGCATAACATTACGAGTGCCTGTACCGGGACTCACTGCCGAGCGGTTTGTACTCGCCGCCGCGCCGAGCCACGCCGAGCCGCGCCGTACAACCACTCAGCGCCGTAATGATATAATTATTTAAAGGTTAATTATTTTAATATTTAGCAATCAACTTAATATATACACGCCGATAAAAATTGCTCTTAGTACTACCAAATATTCTAAATATTATTGCAATTAAATTAACGCCGCTCTAATAGAGCACTTAAAGCGTGTGTAATCTGCATCATGTTTAATTATCGCAGTGTCGATGCATATAAATGGCCGCGTTTTGACGTTGCCTTACCCGCCTCCCTTCTATCGTTTTCTATTCATATAAAATATTCAAAAACTCAAACACATAACTGTTAAAATACGGCAAGTGTATGGTTCGCCCCGCGGAATGGCCACTCGGTGGTACCTCGGCCGGCACATGTTTGTCTATCTACTTGTGCATCGATATCTAGCGTAACATGCGCGACACGTCAATTAGAATATGTTGCAGATAACAGTTATGTATATAATGTAAATAGCGATTAGATGGCAGCGATACCGCGACACTATCGCGCCGCCCCGCACTTGTTCACAATTACACAACGCGATAAGATTACTCTAGCACAATTATCTCCATGCTGAAACTCCCGGCACGCGACGCCGCTCAAGCACCTCATGCAGGCTCACCACAGTGCTGGCTGTGCTTGCCTTTGTTTATGCATGCATGTTATTGTTGAGCGTCGAAGACTCGCGCCACAGACGAGAGCCTTCGCTCGACACGTGGCTTACAAATGCACGCGTAAGCATTGTGTGTGGAGGTCGTCGGTTCGTGAAATGTCGCGCGAATAATATCCTTTGATGGTCGGATCAATCAGTTATGTAACCAACTGGCGGAATGCAGTAGATAGCGCGACGGAACTCTAAAATATTTACCAAGGGTACATTTTGGCATATTCAGCACACAAATTGCAATTTTATACATTTTAAATATCAATTCTTATCAGATATACAGCTTGTGCAGATAGTGCGGACATGGGGATACTTAATATTTATTGATGGGGCCGGGACTGCTGCCACTAGCGACATATTGGATGTGAGCACGCAAGACACTAGCCAGGTGTCGGGGCAGTGATGTATTGTCTGACACGAATGAGTCCAACTATTATTTATTTTGCTTAAGGCTGCGTCACGGACGACCCGCCCAAAGAGCTCGCGGAAAGTTGATTTGTCGAATACTTATGTCGGCTTAGACGCGTTATTTATGTGTCCGCGACCCACGCCACAATGTAGCCAACCGTGACTTGTAAGAAGAACAACATAAGGAACACTGAATGAATAATGGCACTCCTACGAACAATAAAATATAGAGTAGTGGTTTGAAACGAGAACGAATACTTGTTTATTGTGGAATTTATAAATATCTAACATAAAAACAAGAGAAACTTGTTCACCTACTGAGACCCGTTGACCTGCAGCGGCTGGCGAGCCACGCGACCTGACCACGCAGCCGACCAAGTCCCCTCCACACTAATGCAGTTTACATGAATTGTTTAGGGCTCTGTGGAGTGTACTCGCGCAAGTGTCCAGCGACGGCAATGATTAATTAATCGATACCATGCCGTCACGAACTAACTTTAGGCCTACTACGAGCAAATAGCTGTAATCGAAGTGTTTTGTTTGTCGGTTAATTGTACCACTAAGCACATACTGTTTGAAGTGAATGATGAGTGATCATCAGTCTCCCATACATCTTGCAGCTGATCGCTTTTTGAGATAAAACATGAACTTACTGGTAGGAACGTAGTTGCAGAGCGGAAGGCAGTGTGTCCAGCGAGCAGGGTTAGGGGTCAATCACTAAGTGTCACAGCACAGGAGATCACTGCAGTACGCGAGGGTCGCGGGACTGGCGAGCGCGGCGCGACGTGCAGCCGGAGCGAGGCGCGCGGGAGCACTGGTGCCGGCCACCACCCGCCCGCCGCCGCGCCGCCCAGGGGCGGGGCCTCCACCACCACTACTACAGCCACCCGCCTGCGCCGCCTGTGCCGCCTGACGCCGCCTGCCGCCCGCCGCATGCCGCTGTGGGAAATACGCTTTTCCAGCGGGTGCGAGCGACCCCGGCGTGGTGGTGCGTCGCGGCGGCGCGGTGGCTCGCAGCGCCGCGGCGGCGGTGGGCGGCGCGTTATCGCGCGAGTAATGGCCCGCGCGGAGATTTATAGCGGGGTTAGTTTCGGGCCCTAATGGAATTAGCGCTGGCTTTTTGTTTATGGACGGGCGGCGCGGCTATCAATCGCGCGCCGCTCCGCGCTCGGCCCGCACTCCCGCACTCCCGCACTCGCGCCGCGCGCGATCCGCTCTCTAATTAATTGGCACCGGAATTACTCTAAATCATTCTAACTTTAATAGATGAACCATATTGATATCACCACATACTACCTCAATGTTTATGTTTTTGTTGTTGTCTACACTGAATAATATCTTTGATTAATAAGCGGTTATTGAAACTGACATGTAAATAATGTATTTCGAGTCATGTGGTCAACTGCAATGGTTTAGACGTGCATGTCCGTCCGGCGCTCCTCGTACGCAGCGCATGCGAGTATACCTAACTGATGCACCTGCATGCACGGAGCTGGAACCGCTGTTGTTTCCTGTTTCCACATTTAGTGCAGACCTCATTATTCGTTCAAGCGTTCTCCCATTTTTGCATTAGATACATAGAAGCCGAAAAATAGTTTGAAGAGAATTATATTAGCAATATACTCATAAAGTGGGTGGTGGCCTGTTGGTAACGGACCAAACGCTGCTGCCTACATGTTCACGGTGGTCGTAGGTTCAAATCCCAGGCCACACCTCTGACTTTTCGGAGTCATGTGTGTATTGATAGTCAATCACCACTCACTACTCGTATAACGGTGAAGAAACACATCGTGAAGAAACCTGCATACCATAGCGATTTTTATAAATTTCTATGGTATGTAAAAATCTGCCAACCCACATTAGGCCAGCGTGGTGGACTATATGGCCTAACCACTCTCAATCGTACTCTCGATTGTAGAGTAGGCCCGTGCCTTGCAGTGAGACGTATATGGGTTGATACAGTACAGTATCGACTGCCTCGGTGGCGTTGTGGTACTACGGTATGATAGCAAAGCTGAGGTCTCGGGTTCGAATCCCGGGTCGGGCAAAGTGATATTGAATTTTTCTTTTCATTACTAGCCCGGAGTCAGGAATTTGTGCCCGATATGGCGATAGGCTCGCCCCTTAACACATCGTGGGACGGAATATACAAGGCGAAACGTGGGTGTTCTAGTAGCACCTCTGCCTACCCCTTCTGGGAAAAAGGCGTGTGGTTATGTACAGTACAGTACAGTATACTCATGGAATGCGTAATTCATCAAGAATGATTTGACTATTCAGTCCCGTGTTATGAAATATGTACATTATCATCTGAATCCATGAAGAGCTAGTCTGAGGTATGACAAATGTCACTCTTAATATGGTAAAAACTTTTATGGCCCAAGATGTAATAGGGGGTGAACCCTTCCTAGTAATATTAGTCCTGGGCATGTCAATATAACCTCATTCATTCGGCAACCCCGGAGATGTAGTTCCGAGCTGCTCAGACAACAGACTGTACACACTGCCATCCGTAGTAGTACTAGCTCTGTACTGACTGTACTAGACCGATGAGATGCCTTGAACTACTAACTATACTATCCAGAAATATATTTAATGACAGAGAAGTTTTATAAAAATAGACAACAAATATAAAATATTATGAACATCGCATTCATTGAACACGATTCGCTATGTTTTTTATTTGTATTTATACTCATATTGTGCTATATTTATCATGCCGTGTGAAAATTATCTGTCATTATAACGAAACTATTCGAGGAAAAAAGTCGCACGTGTATTATCACATTCCGTAGACGAGTGAGTGATACCTGTAATTTGCATATAAATCACTACAGTTACACTTATGTATACGTGGGGTCTAACGTCATAACTTTTTGCGAAGGCTTGGCTTATGATTTTGCCACCAGCCAGCACAAGTTTCGCTAGCTATATTCGAAAATAATCAAAGTCGCCCGGCAGTATATTGTCATTGTCCTACAAGTATTGCGTCGTCAGAACTTTGCATTATAAAATATGGGAGAGTTATGTTCAGTGCTGGAATCGAACTTATTGCACTTTACTTCACAGTTTAACGACTACGAGTATACAACGAAGGTTGGCCAAGTAATACCAATTCGATAAAAAAAAACTATTCTGAATCCAAAAAAATATTGCTAATGAAGCGTTCAATATTGTATCCACTACGTAGTGATTCCAAGTTTATGCTCGCTGCTGCGACGGTAATATAAATATAAAGTGCATTTATTTTCAGTTTTATGCCAAAAACTCATTAATCAAAACCATTCCCGAGTTTAACTACTCATACAAAGAGTATTATTTGTTCGGCATAATATAGAAGTAGGTGGTCATCATTATATCAATCTATATCACGAACGCTGCGCTTTCCGCTTCGTGGCCTCCATTCGAGAACTTTTTGACCCCATCGGCCATCAGTTCACTGCGCTATGTGCCCTGCCCATTGCCACTTCAACTTACTAATCCGCTGGGCTATGTCGGTTACTTTAGTTCTACTACTACGTCGTCGTGGGACGGCCACCCACTAGGTGGTCAGACGACCTGGTAAAGGTCGCAGGACGTCGCTGGATGCAGGCTGCCTCCAACAGGTCACTGTGGAAATCATTGAAGGAGGCCTATGTTCAGCAGTGGACTTCCTTTGGCTGCTGGATGGATGATATCACGAACATTCCACGGCTGGACACCAACCTTTACGATCGAGTATCCTTAATCCTTCCCAATATCTTACTATATCTTTAAAAATCTTATGGTCACCAATAACTAGAGCAAAACATTAATTCTATTATAATTGTATTTGTAATTGTAATATTCGATTGAGAGGGTTGGATTCCACCTCACTAGCCTAGCGATCAAATATAATAATTACTAACCTAAAATCATAAAGTTGCCTTGCATGTCCTTAGGCAGCGTGTATAGCTCGTGAACTCCTACGCTACTGCCTAGTCTCTCTGGGATATACAGGGTATATCAAGATTGCGGCCGAAAACGAAGTCAGGTGGTAGTTTTAGTAATCGCAGACACAATGTAATTAAAAATTTCTCAAAAACGCAACTGTTTTTTCTTGCAATTTTTTTTAAACATAATAATGTTTTGGTGGTAAATCCCTAGTTTTTGCTAAAATTATAATTTAAACCCTTGCGTACCAATGAGTTTCTAAAAATAAAAAAGTGTACATTATTATTTTGGGAAAACGATGTATTTACTACCCAAATTACTATTGTAGTGTTACTCTTATTTACTTTGGACTATTCTAGCACATGAACGTGAAAATTTGTAATTGGCTATTTCATACTTTTTGTCACGTATTGTGTTATGATGATAAGTAAAAAATTACAACAAAAAAATTGACGCTTCTTTTTTTGCAAATTTTTTAGTTGTATTGTGTCTGAAGTCACTAATACTACCACTTGGTTTCGTTTTCCGTAGCAGTCTGGATATAACTTGTATGTATACACACGTGAGTTTATGTATGTAATTATGGAATATATAAACAAACGAATACAACCCTGAACCTGAGCGATAAGCTGAAATCCTCTGATCATCGCTATATTATCCATATTTTGATTACAGGTATAGCAACTAGAGAAGTTGTGTACCAATGCGGGTTTGCAGACAGCGGTAAGTACCTACAATGATACATTATTATGACGTGTGCACTCGGCTTCGAATTATAACGGATTGTATAAGACTCGCTGTTGATGGCGTCACCATTAACGATGTTATCGTTCGTAATAGTTTTGAGCAAAATTGAAGATTCTTTATGCATCTACACAGTTAAGGTTCCTGTATGTCACATTGTGTTGTAGCATCACTTTTTTTAAATGTAGTAGGTACAACAGGAAATACAGAAATTGAAAAATAATGGAACTTAGGTTTTATAGTTGAGGCTGTAGCCACTACAGGTTTTATAGTGGCTACAGCCTCAAATCGTAACTTACGAAAGCTTCATTTCTGCTTCTAACTTCAGCAAATATTAATCCTATTGACATGCTTTCGTGAATAACTGAAAATTAAGTGAGCTTTAAGCTCATCTGGTTTTATCATATAACCTTTTTGTTGCCGTTTAAGTGTTAATACAAGTATTAATTAGGGAACATTATATTATATTCATAAACAAAACTTATCATGTATTTTGAAATTCATTTTCGGCGGACTTCCATATCAGGAGGAGGTTTCTCAATTCGACTTTATATTTTTAATACAACTCGGTTGCAATATTTAATGATATTATGAAGGCACTTTTTTATAGACTTGTATGAATTTCTGGTTTATATGAAGTAATTAAAGTAGCAGTTGTCCTTTAAGTATAAATAATTAAAAGTGAGTAGTAAAGGATATAAGTGGCGGCCACCCCTCGGCATCTCGCCGGCGCCGCTCGCCGCCGCGCGCCGCCGCCCTGATAACAACTGCGACAGTTGCCACCATAACCGAATTAACGGCTTTTGACAACTACGCACATTGGCTGCATCGCATAGCTGTACGCATTGTTATTTTTATTATTGATATTTAATTTGAATCTATGAATTCATGTGGAACTATGCCATGATTTTGATGTCTATAACATGTGTAGGTATCGCGTGCTATCATAGCTTTCGGTCCTGGGTTTTGCTGAGTCAGTGCTTGATGCCAGGTGCAATATTATTGGTATTATGGGTATTTTTGAGCGGCACGCAACAATTTATATTCAGGTTCGTTATTTTCCTGATAGGCTGATACTCCCTTAATTAAAATATGTGCAAAGTAATATGAAAAACCAAACAAAATTCAGACGAAGCGACGTCGGTAAGTATCTACTGCATATATTTCGCTTTTGAAATGGTAATTTTATACACCGTGATGAATTTTTCCAGCGTTAAAAATAGGAATATTTTTGGGTATATAATGCAGTTGGCCTTTGAACTTTCTGGTACTGTCTAAACCCTGCTATTTTGAACGCTGGCATGTTGTTCTGAGCCGTTGACTGTCACGTGACCTTTCTGTTTCAGCCAATGTATTCCACACGATTCTTTGAAAGGGAATTGCTGTATCTTGGCATTACCTCGCAGGCTTGCAGGTGATGATGCTCATAACATAAACATTACATTTTATTACAGAAAACTGCGTTTCATCGTTGTCTTTTTGGATTTGCGCTGACGCAAGTGAGTACTGGTTGATGACCAATGGGCATATAGGTATTTTGAGTTAAAATATTGACTAGTAAAATAATACTTGTTTGATTTGGATTATTTTTTATAAAGGGTTGACGTCAGATTAAAGCTTGATTATGAAATTGTAAATCAAGATATTTTTGCAACCCATAAAACTCATATCAGCCCTAATTCACGTATTTATGACGTGATAATAGGTAAAGCAAATATCTCACAGCAATAAAATAGACCTTAACGGTATTACTGGTATTAGCGCTGCTTGGTCATGTCGGCTGGATGTCCCAAGCGTAGTACGTGCTCTCACGATGTTAATGAAGATCAAGATCGTTAATTACGTAAACCCTGTACTCCTGTGTGGGTTTGAAGAGAGCCTACTCGTCAGGTGAATTGTGGTTCACGTCGCAGAAATGTGCAACGGTTCCGTCTGAGCAGAATACATCTACGTGAGGACTAATCTCTCGGCAGCCTTGTTTTTTATGCTAAAGAGGGCAAACATGTGAGGCAGCTGATAAGCTACAGGAATGGCGCTTTGGCTATTTGACCAAGTGTTAAAAACACTACAGGAGCAGGAAGTGGCCTCGTCGATTAAGAAGCGCCGGCTTGAAGTTTTCAAGGAAAATACAAAAGTAAGTTCTTAAAATCAATTGTCAATAATAATTTAACATTATTAAAACTATAAAATTTCTAATTATAACTTTGAGTTCCGGATTTGGTAAGTTTTCGTGTTAAGTGTATCCTTCAGAAAAACCTTGTGTAAGCCACTTTTCAGTTTCCTTTTCAGTTCTGCGCGTGTTTATTGTTGAAGTCAATTTGGCTTAATTTCAACCCTTTTGTAGTATAACCGGTAATAAACATCCGCCAGCGTGGGACCAGCACTTGATGCAGTATATGAGTCCTTGTACCTATGTTCTGTATTTTAAAGTATTTCAAAAAGAACGAGGAAACGCATAAAATGACGCATAACGCGTAATAGAGCTCTTGAAACATTCTGCGCCCCGGAATTATATTAATATTACGTTCCTGAGTATTTATTCAATTACAATTGCAATTGCACAGAAAAACCACCGCAACAACATTTTGATATTATAACACATCTTCGGTTTTGTCCACACGTCAGTAAATATTATCGTTATTGTGGGAGTGATATTATATTAATATTGTTACGTGTTCGTAAGGCAGCGTGTTCATGAAAACATCCAAGTAATAGAAAAAGTGCGCGTTCGGCTGCGACCCCTTCGCGTGTACTTTATTACTGTTTCCAAGAACCATTCGTGACTCCACTAACAGAGTTATTCTAACAACACAAAAAATGACACTTCACTAAGCCGAATTAAATGTCATTAAGTAATAATGTAATTACACTTGAGTACTGACACACAAAAACACTACTCACCTGAAAGATTTCTCAGCGGTGTCAAATATAACACGATATGCACTTATTTCATAAGGATTATCGACTCGTTGGTGTGCTCAGAGCAGGTCAAGATTAACTAGTACTATATTCGTCTTTCAGATCTCGAAATCCCTTTCATGTGAGTTTTAAAAATCCAATTTCCACAAGGCAAAAATAATATTTTGCTGTGTGACTGTTAATCCTTTATGCACTTCCTCGAGTTGGCTACGTGAGTAAATAATTATAAATTAAAAGTGTTTAATAATAAACAGAAAATAAATTCTTATTAAAGTACATTAACTGCAAAATGAGAGAGAGAGTGCTGACAATGTGTCCTGTCAGCCACCTTTGTTTAATAACGCCAATATTTTTATTGGACGACATTACTGTAGTGCACCTACATTGACAATGACCCTGACACCTTGACATCCGCAGCCTCGTGCCTTTATCCAGTATCTCCATCACAGACGTGTGAGCTGCGCATAATTGCTCCTAAATTAACCATTTTTCGACTGGCCTTCCAAGTACCTAAAACCATGTACATAAGTTTTCATGGTCAAAGCGAATCGTGTCTAAACCGTTATAAATGTACTCAGATGTCCATAATTAGAAATGGAACCCAGGAGCACACCCATAAACGCTGCTACACTCATGACACTTATGTAATATCAGTGTTACCCTCGTTTTACATTCAAAGATAAGTGGGAGATATGTAGTACGTTTCAATGATAAATTAAAAAGCGTGCAGATAAAATTAAATAAACAATTAAGATAAGTAGTTAAGGCTATATGCAGCCGAGATTCGTTTACTTAAACGAGTTCAAATATATGTGTATTTCTTTAATTACTTTAATTAGTACGACAGAGGTGATTACACTTTTGTTTAACACAATTGTAGAGCGTTCAAATATGTATGTAACTTGATAGTGGCAAAATTGATAGTTGGTACCGTGCTGTTGTGATCTAGAGTTACCAACCGACGCAATAATGCCGGTCTGCCTAACTGCTCCTTAATACCACGTTTAAATGAACCGAAGTTGTAGGAAAGAGAAAACGATATCAATATCTGAATATCCCATAACTTGTTGATAGACATACGAACATTACCAACTAGTGCTATAAAAAATAAGAAAACTTTTCATTACCATATCAAATTTGGTAGAGTGGTTGTCTCTTCAGTCATTTAAATATTATTATTATTATTATTAGTGAAAATAAGTTCCACTAGCTGCGATGTAACATTATATTCATTAAAGTGGTACCTAACACATCGAGAAATATTGAAAATAGAGTGAAAATTCATCATTTAATATTGTGTTAAAATAGAAGATGGAAAGATAGTCAATACAAGGCGCATATTCAACATACATTAGTCTATTACATTGCAAGTGGTGGTGGCACATACATAGGTCAACGCTGTGCAATAAGTTGCGCTGCGTGGAGAACCACAACGCTACACGCGCTGATTTTCAGCAGTTAGCTTAGGTGATATGCAGCCTTCAGCTAGCGG
Source organism: Theretra japonica (assembly GCA_033459515.1). NCBI lineage: Eukaryota > Metazoa > Arthropoda > Insecta > Lepidoptera > Sphingidae > Theretra > Theretra japonica. The sequence continues at coordinate 16,303,254 of CM065941.1, forward strand.
CAGATGTAAAAAAACTGTTCCAGTATTCATAAAAGTTCACACAACACAAGAATTATTTTTATTATGTAATGTGATAAGCCGTGATAATATATAAATTCATAAAATTAGATTTTTATTAATAGCACCTACGTATCGAACTGTTCTATAACATATTAAATAACGACTCATGTTGTTAGTATGTCTGTCCGGAAGACACCGTTCCCACGTTCATAATCTGAAAGATTACATTTATAATCCTCTTCTCAAAACTAGAGCAAACATAATAACCTGCTCTTAGTAGTACCTAGAAGTACAGGTACTTAGTACTACTCGAGCAGGTAACAATACTGATATTATGAACTTCTCCACTTGTATCCTATTGTTTTGAAATAGGTATGTTGTATTTTAAATGTGTACAGCCGCCTGGACTCCATTGTTTTATTAAATAAAGACAATACGAAGGATCAGAGATACTTTTAACTCTTTTAAGTGCACGACTTTTAGTAATGAGTTTTAAAAATTGCAGTTTATAAATAGTAAAATATTGAAAGGTGACCAGCATAGTCGGGCGTCGTTTCAAATTCCAGGGGCAAATACAAATGGCGCGCGAGGCGTAGTTGCATATCTACGAGTATATACTGGCACCACAATGATATGACTACAGAGAACCTTTAAATACTAACTGCAGTGCAATATAGATAGTGTACAGCGACTGGATATAGTTCATACAGTTATGTCAATGTATTCCAAACCATACACAATTATACTGTGAAGCTGAAGCGCGATACACTTGCCTCGGTTAGTATGGAAGGTTTCATACTAATGTGTAAAATATACTATAGTTGCTATTCGGACGATATAAATACCCACTAATAAACACCTCTTAAAACGTTAATTAATGAATATGGTTATGATATAAAAAATCTAATAACTACAATTTGGAGTTTGTTTTTATACGTTAAATCCACATGTGTACTCCTTTCCAATTCATTTTAACAATACATTTTCACGTAAGTGAAGAAATATGAAGCATTTCGCGACTTTCATACAGCAAAAACGCATTCTGTACTGGTGGCTACTAATAGATATCGGGCATAATCAGAAGACCGCCTTCTTAATTTACAATCAATACCGAATTGCGGTCATCAGGAGTGCACGAGGCTCTAACTAACACTTTCCGGGCGCAATAACACTGCTCTTATACGTTTTGCATCCGATAGTGAATAACTGTCTGACAGCAGAGAGATCAGCACAAGTTCGTCTTGCACTTGTCATTCTACTCGTCAATGATGACTACTGATGCTATTACATGAAAGTCCTTGAGGGAGGCCTAGCATCGGTAGTGGACTTCCTGTTACTGAACACAATGATGATGGTGAACATCAGTCTTAAACATCAAGGCGCGACATTGACCTACTCGTAATATGCGTTCGATCAGGCACATATTATAATCTAGGTGTTATACGTCGCTGAACTCAATAATATTATTTTAAAATTCCAAAATTATGTTACATTTAAATCTTAGTCGTTCAAAAAATGTAGCATTGAGAAATCTATATAGTGCTTATATTATTATATAGCATAAATATTCAACAAGAATTCTAAACGACGTATATTGGGTCGGAATTTATAATACGAGTGATACATATATCTCGCTGATTTTTATAATAATTTGTTTACGTAATATCGTTTATTTATGTACTGGCAATCACTTGTCGTCGTTATATGTATATTTTTAGAAGAATATCAGAAATTCAGGAAGTAATCGACCGACATATTATACAAGAAGCGGTGTGACATGACGGCATTGAACAACATGGCGTCTGAAATTCTTTCACATAATCTGTATCCAGATTGCATTGCAATACAAAGCAATACAAGTTTGAAACAGTTATTTTCGTGCGTTTTTTGGAACAGGTAATTTTGTCCAAAAATTCAGCGTTGTGAAATTCATGGCTATAGTTAGTTAACATTCTGTAAAATGTAAGTGTTTGAAATATCGTTCGCTGAAACTTCCAATATTTTCCGAATAACATGTTCTAGATCACTTATCCTACTTTCCGTTATCTGTTTATGAAGTTTCAGTCACTTTAGCCGTTTTCAAGATGAAACAACAATTGGGAGATATCTAAAATATTTAAATGTGATATGAAATTAGAAAATTGTATATATTTCCTAAATCACAGAAGGTATTTTCACATATTTTTGGTAAACTAAATTAAGCTGAAAATATTATTAATGGTTAATTCCTGACCCATTTACATGATTGAATCTCTTTCGCACTATAAATCTCATGCGCAAGTCGCCATCTATCTGACTTTGACAGCTTTCATGTTACAGTTGGTCAGGAAGCCTACTATGAAATAAAGGAATGATTTGATCATCGCAATCTGAAAAACATTTGTTTGATCCGCAGTTATTTTTTCACGGTATATATACCTATATAATGACGCAGAAAAGTATCTCGTAGTTCTGATGCCTCTGCCGCAAGACTTGTATCAAAATATAAGGTACAGACTATTTGTATGCTTTATTATTTATTATATCGATATAGAGGATCATCAAATCATTTGATTATGGATTTCGAAATTTGGAATTAATAAATAATAGATTATTTGTGTAAGGACACATTTTTATGTAAAATTTGATCTCTGCTGCGCACGTGCCGTCTTGGGTAGCAGAGGTCAAGTTAAAATGGAAAACAAAATTTACAAAAGGCCAAAGCAAATACTGCGTCTGGATCATATTTATTAAATATCATACTAAAAGGCAAAATATCTTATTTTTGTTTTATCATTATTGGTGCATTCTCTGACCAGGCGTAAAGGACGAAAAAGAAATTCCCGCCTGGCATTCATGTGCGTTAGGGTATAGTGCTAATTCCCTTTTTTAATTCAGTGCTGTGATACATCATCTCCGCAGGCATTCAGCAAGACCCCGCTGACTGGTGACGTGCGCCGATGGTGCAGATCTAGCGGTATTGAGCGAGCAACCATTAAAGCAGTAGGTTAATCACCAGCGGTAGGTACTTATAATTGATGATGATATTGAGTTGGTGTCATCGTGACCATTGAACTGAGAAGCAGGATTTGGAACCATCCGTAGGCTTTGATATTAATGTAGGTCTGTAATCCATAGCCGAGTGGATTTCATGTCTCTTCTGCCATTACCGTGTCTGTTAATAGATTACAATGGGTTAATAAGTGTTACTGCAGTCCGGTCACTGCTGTAAACGTATTACCTAAGAGCTTCTACCTGCTTTAACTATTATGGGAAATAATGTCACCCAAAGGTATTTTTTAGAATATTTAATTATATACAAACCCATGTAGTAGGGAATCGAGACGATTATTATGCATTTTGCAAAAAAAAATCGTTTATTATTGTACGACCGACCCATACCAAGTAGATTGCCTGATTGATAACACTGACTATGACTGTTAGTAAAGTTTGTAATAGTCGATAAATTATATATTTTTATAAGATATGAAAATATTCACACACTAATAGTATGGTACGATGATATAATAAATATGCGCGTAATGACCGATGCCTGAAATGATTCTGTAAAGAAATGCGCAAAAATGTTGTGGGTTAAGAAAGAGTTGAAGGACCGCGCAGGTCTCGTGCAAAGATTAACTCAAACAATGCTAGTTGTTGTTATCAGAAATATTTTTTCCAGTGAAAACAAATCGTTGATTCGCCTCCGTACCCCATGTTTAACATTTAATTGCGAATATGAACAGTCCGCGCGTCATATACTTTCGGTGTGTAGTCTTTGGCAGAATGAGCGTAAAACCATGCTGGATAGTGTGCAAGTGTTATCTGGAGTAGTATACTACATGGATCTTGTAGAGACTAGGAGGAATTTCCGTGCTTTCCGGCGTTTTTGCCATACCTGTTATTGGAATCAAGTATAACAGGTCCCATTTAATTAACGTAATATTGATTTCATCCGTGGTGCTTTACAGCTGGTTTCTCTGGTTGTAACAGTCTTTATGCGAGGTTATTTACCTCTTTAGTTCATTGTTTTGTCACCCGCATTATTACGGAGGTAAGTGGACATGATCACTACATGCTTGTTACCGTCATAGACCTTTCATGTGTAAGCAAGCTAAAGGCAACATGGCGAAGAATAGCAAGTACAAATGCGGAGTAGTTACGAAGAATTCTCCAACTGTATCCCACGCTCAGCCTAAAGTGGATATAGAAGGGGAAAGGAATGGTTAAAATAGGGTCCTAATGGACGGCAGCACTCGGCACCTCACGACTCACGAGCATGGCGGGCGCCTTTGCAACTAAGTATGTAATACTGAATGACGATTCAACAGGAGGCGCTTGCCTTCTTACAACATAGCTCGTATAAACTAGAACTTTATAATGATGTTGGCTGGACAAAGTGACCACATTGCGCCTCACGGTAAGCATCGTACACTCCAAGTAGAGCATCAACCGCGGGAACATCGCCTCGAGACACCCTGCCTACAATTACGTGCTAGTTGGGTTGGGTTGCCGTTAGGGCGGAGTGAAGCTAAATTACGGTAAGCAACGATTAGCCATTAAAGTGGTGAAGGGACTGTGGCACGGGCATGCACAGTGGTTATCGCAAATACTTAATGCAAAGAGGGCGTGTTAATAAGTTTTCGCGGGACCAATAATTTTGATAAGGCTTTCGCTTTGTATAACAACTACTCGGCTGGCACAAATAACAAACATTGATATTTAAAAATTAAAAAGCTTTTTGGGGTAAAACTTTCTTTAAACGTAGGCATCATTTAATTGTGAATATTTTTAATGAAAATGTACGCATAGGTTGATGAATGTTAGATACCTCTGTGCCAGCCAGCTTACATAACTACTGAAAGATCATACTTAGGTGGTGCGTACTTGTGGGAGTTTAATATTAGTATACCAACTGTAACGATGATGTTTTAATTATGTTTATTATTTTTTGGGCCTTAGTCACTTTGTAAGTATGATATACGATGTCAAATTTTTTTTGAGTTGGATTAGATTTAGTCCGACTTAGGAGCTGTGAAACCGGTTCAGTATTTTTAAGATAGTGCAGGGAATCTTTTTCAGTCTTTTCAGTCCGCGGCGTTCAGACATGTTTACCATTTTGTCTCTCTACCCTAATCTATCTAGCTGGTTGAAAATTACAACGATACCAATTAGGCAAATAGGCACAAAACTTGTAAAATTCAAAGAGAGAGAATTTCTTCGCGACGCCCTCTCCACTGTCTACGGCGCACGAAGGTGCACCCTTTAGGACACCGAGAGATGAAGAGTAAAGTTTGTATGATAAAAAATGATAGTTAAAATTAGTTTTAATTACTACTAGACATTTTAAAAATACAGAAATAAAAAAAAACCGACACCAAAATTGCATATTTTATTTTATTTATTATACTTCAAGAAGCCACTGTGACCTGTAATAATTTAACATGTTGGCATCATATAATATGTAATACCGTAGCTATGTATCTCAATAAATGAAACATGTACCGGTGTTAATGAATTCTTCATATCAGGGAAAGAAAAAAACATTTGGACAATTGAAAAGTAATAAAAAAAATTAAGTGCGTGGTGGCCTGTTGGTAACGGACTAGACGCGGCTGCCGACATGTTCACGGTGGTCGCGGGTTCAAATCCCAGGGCACACCTCTGACTTTTCGGAGTTATGTGTGTATTGATAGTCAATCACCACACACTTTAACGGTGAAGGAAAACATCGTGAGGAAACCTGCATACCGTAGCGATTTTAAAGAATTTCTACGGTATGTAAGTTCGCTAACCCGCACTAGGCCAGCGTGGTGGACTATATGGCCTAACCACTCTCAATCGATTCTCTCGATGGTAGAGCAGGCCCGTGCCTAGAAGTGGAACGTATGTATATGGGCTGATATAATACAAAAAAAAATTGAAAAATAATTAAAAGCAAAAGATAATTTATATTACAACACAATAGTTTATTGTTTTCCGTTCCACACATTTTAATATTTTTTAACCTGGACAATTAAGGGTGGTTTTGTGTCACGTTATCTGTATAAGATTGGGAAATGCCAGGCTGGCGTAATTAAATGCTGACATGTTCGGTAACCGCAGTGAAGATATCACTCACATTGTATATGTGTTATCGGTTACAAGGGTAAAAGAGCACAACGGACTCCTGGAAAGCAGTAAATTGGTCGCGTGACCAGTACTATTGTCTTGTATAGTAAGACTAATGAGGCTGTTGTTTTGACAGTTTCCATGGCATCGGTGCTTATACAGCTGATTGTTATGCAGAAAGCTAGGGTTCCATCAGAGCAGAGGCAAATGTTTGTGTGAACCATAAAATATAATTGTTTTGGATCTGGGTATTGTACACAAGAAAAGACTTTTGTAGTTGTTGCTATTCACATAATTTCATCTCAATCTGGGCCATGTGGTCAGGATGTGTGTGAAAATACACCCAGTATTTTAATTCTTTATATTACTTAAATTTAATGGACCTTATTAATACATCGAATGTTTTGTCCCTTACGAACGACTTTTGAATTAGTTTGAGCGAAAAACACAAAACATTGGATAGCTAATAAAGGTTTTAAAACAGTCTATGAATAACGCCAAATATGTTGATCTACAGCCTACACTAATACGGATTTAGCCCCTATACAAATGCCTTTGTTGAGCCGGCTGGTTTCCGCTTTATGCACAGGGCCTTCTGCTTTGCTCTACTATTAAGGAAGATAGTATGTCTCTTTGCTAAATTAATACAAGAGAAGTCGGAACAAGTTATTGGTCTCAGTTATTTTTCTTTATTTTATTATGATTATTGAGATGCATCAATTGTTTATTGCGTTGTTGCAAACTAACTTTTGAATGTCAATATAACTGCTTTGTGGGCTCTTATACTTAAAATCACTCAAGGTAAAAATAAACAACTAGTTAATGTCATTGGCACATCCTACCTAATTTATAATCTTCTACTTCTACCTACTCTTATTCCACACTAACATCGGCTCGGCGCACCACGACTTTGCAGCCATCTGTGAAGAATGATTTATGTTACAAGTTTACGACTGGCTGCATGCTTGAGACAAACGCTGGCAAGTGTAGTCCGTTTAGTTTGTGTGACTTGACTTTTACACAAAGCTATAATAGTTAACTAATACGTAATGTCAAGTCTGTGGTGAGTGGTATATGCTTTGGGTTTGAAGCAAAGACTTCCGTCCTGGCCGCCTGCTCTCACCCGACTGAACTATTGCTCGCCCAAAGAGCATAGTAATAGCACTGAAGTTTACTGCAGGTCACTAATAAACTCACCTTATCAGTTCGATTACATTTCTGATTACTATTCTTAGCTCATCATGGTTTCATATATTTATGCGAATGTTACATATTCAAATAAAACGAATTCTTACGGATTTCATCGCGATTTTGATACAATTATTACATTTTTTAACTTCCCGACGTTTCGATCACTGTACAAGCTTTCGTAAAGCGTTCTTAAATCATGCGTCAATACGTAAACAATAAACAAGTCTTGCAGTAACTGTTTCAGTGCTCGTGTCGCGTGCCTTAACGACATAATTTTGTTTTGCCAGGAATTGAATCCGATACTAAAACTGGTGGAGCTACTCGGCTATAAGCACTACCACTGGAGTTATCATGAAGAAAATATACATTTACCATATAGCGAATTTATATGACGAGACTCAATAACAAAGGCATATTTATAAATAAGTAAATATATTTTATTTATTACACTGCCCTATCTTTTTCCTTCTTTTAAATCCATGCCATGGTTTTCTGTAATGCGTTGCTATATGCGATAAGACTGCCATTTATACTATTTTTGTGTTGTTTTTTGTCTCTGCATGTTGTTTTTCTTGAGTACAATAGAGATTGAAATAAATAAATAAATGCGTTCAACAGTCACATACATAGTTCTGCACTCACATTGAGATCAATTCGGTGTTGTGACAAGGGTATCACAATCTATGAGAGAATTTACGGTGTCACAAGCACCCGAGACAATTACATACTTGTGAGCCACCTTTTTATATTTGATCGAAATAGGCCAGACAAATATTTACCTGGGTGCGGGGATCGAAGCCGCAGCCTCTCGTTTCACAGCCGGCGTCTAACCAATTGCGCATCAGCGGCTGTAAAACATAGAAACACATACTGCTACATCTGTACCCCAAAAGGGTCGTCCGAGACTATCGATTTTCACTTTGCTCGATACTTACATACTATATTATATATATCACTTCAGGCATTCAGCCTCCGTGGCGCAGTTGTTTAGACGCCGACTGTGAAATCAGAGGCCGCGGGTTCGATCTCCGCACCGGAACCAATATATATGTGAGTCGTGGGTATTTTTTCGGGTGTCGGTGTTTGTGAGACCGAAAAGTCCCTCGTGATTTCTGATACTCACGACATAAGACTCGATCTTAGTGTGGGGTCAGAACTATGTATGTGACTATTAGGTATATTTATTCTCATAAGTCCAGGATGCTCCTTACCGATTCTTGTTTATGATACAAATATTAAGTTATTTGGTTTCTACGATTTCAACATATTTTCCTGCTGGTCAATTCGTTGCGGATTTAAAGAAAGTTAGTTCTATGGTCTCAGTAAATAGAGGTGATGTAATAGTCTAGTTATTAAGTTTCGTTTAGTAAGAGAGCATTCGGAGCCCCTAGCTGATGATAAGGTCGCAGGGAGTCGCTGAATGCAAGCAGCTTCCAACAGATCTATGTGGTGATCTATGTTCAGTAGTGGACTTCCTCTGGCTGAAGAGAGAGAGAGAGCTGAAGATAAGATATTAGTGACCGTCGGGATAGTGTCTGTTGTACACAATGGTGAAACACCCGCCATTGTAATGGAGAGTACTCTAGTATCTTTTGTTTTGTGTTTCGCCTGTATATATATTAAAGTTCAAAAGCTGGTCGGCATAGCTGTATCAACACGTGACAGATCAGCGTTGCTCATCGTTAAACTCTTTCTTTAAATTGCAATAAAGCAGCGTGTGCGTTATACATAACATAAACACACGCCTTTTTCCCAGAAGGGGTAGGCAGAGGTGCTACCAGAACACCCACGTTTCGCCTTGTATATTCCGTCCCACGATGTGATAGGGGGCGAGCCTATCGCCATATCGGGTACAAATTCCTGACTCCGGGCTGATAATGAATAGAAAAATCCAACATCACTTTGCCTTTGCTTTGCAATCATACCGTAGTACCACTACACCACCGAGGCAGTCAGTCAGGCAGTGTGCGTTATAAGTATAGTTTAATGTGTCAGCATCAACAGTATGGCATTCAAACAGAACCATGAGAGGAATAACATAAACAAATTACTCAGCCGTATTTCTGTGGCTTTCTTCTCACAATAAACATTTCCGTGTCGAATTTACAATCTAAACAATTTTTTAAAATGAAGGTGCACAATTTCCAAACACAAGTCATACATATTATCAAAAATTCAGTAAAACTCAGTTGGGAATAGTATGACAATAATTGTTTGACTATAGTAAAAAGAACCTTATTGGTTCGCAAGTAATGATGTATTGAATGGATGGGGTAGGTATGAAAATGTAAATTGTATTAAAAAAAAATCTCCCTGGGTGGAATAAGTGCCCAATATGGCGATAGACTCGCCCCCTATCACATCGTGTGACGGAACATTCAAATGTGGGTGTGATGGTGGCGCCTCTGCCTACCCCTTCTGGGAGATAGGCGTGAGTTTAGATACGTATGAAAAAAAATTGTTTTAAAGTTGTATGGTATACTTGTAGTCCGAGTGATAGAGCCGCAGTCGCTTTCGACTACTGCAAGAGAGCAGCGTCGACCAGGGTGCTACTACTCTGTTGTAATGTCTTAATTTTGCTATAAGTATTATATTGCTTGTTGATTTCCTTATGTCACTAATAACTGAGTAGATTACTGCGAGACCATTGAAAAGAGCCTACATTAAAAATATGTTTATGTCAGCCAAACTTATATAGGGATTACTTTTGAGCTGTAAATATATATAACATAATAAATAAGTATTTCGTTGTTAAAGTTAACAAATTAGGTATAACTGTTTTTGTCTGTAAATATCACACGAGAGATTAATCAATATTTTATAACATTCATAAAATTACAAACAATATGCTATTGTCACACCACAACTAGCGTGGGAATGTCTAACAAAAAATATTTTAAGTAACATATCTTGTCTCGTAAAAATAAAATCTATTAAAGTCATTCATTTGGTCATTTGACAATTTTATGAACTACTGCAAAATGAGCACTCAAACACAAACTTCCGATTGTGAATCCTCCACTTCTCTCACGTTTTTATCTGAAACTTTATCTTCTTCTCCAATAAAAATGTCCATTATCCCGAATTAAAAATCAACTTTAGCTCTGTTCGGAATGTTTATGGCTCGGTATAATCGACCGATTTGTGTACGTGGACGTGCGGCCGTGCTAGAGCCGTCGCGTCGCCTTGTCGACTACACACTGGTAATGTATGTAAAGTGTGCTTAATTGTTTGTACTAATGACTATAATGCACTGACGCCCACATCTACTGCCGTCTGTACAGTTGTATTCGACTGCTTGGTATACAAGTTGAGCCCACGACGCTACATACTTACTTCGATCACAATTTCTTATTTACACTGTTAAGTACGACATCCTGGGAGATTCGTCACACGAATATCCTAACACAAGCAAATTTTTGCACCAACAAGCCTCGACCAACCACCACATTACCTGTAACAAATGTCACTTACCGCCAACTACTCTGGTCAATACGTTCGCTCTACATTGTGTATGCACACGTGTAGTGCGTGTCGACACGGCTCATTACTACAACTGTGTCGGACACTCAACGACATGTGTACAGTTTGTGGTCGAGCGGCTCCAGCACAACATTAGATTTCAACAATGTGTTGTGAGTGGTGATTGTGGCGCGGCGCGGTGTCGGGGTGTCGGTGTCGCCAGTCGCGAGCCCGCGCCGGACCAGCGGCTGCTTTGTACCTATTCTATTATTTCATGATCCGATAAAAAAAGGAATAAAGGCTCGCGACCTAAACGCAGGAATGTTGTAGATTTTGTTTTAGGCGGGCGCCGGCGCCGGCCGCATTAGTGGCGCTCGGCCGCGACATCGGTTACACATTAGCCCCGCGCGCCCGCCGCCCGCGCCGCCGACACACGCAAGCGCACGCGACGCGCGCCGCGACTCGCGACCCTACCGCCACGACACACGGCGCATTATACCACACGCGGGACACGCACATCTTCCCCTTCATGGCGGAGCGCGAACCAGAGATATCATCACTAAAGGACGCAACGGTATCCTGTAACAAGGGAATTTGCTTCTAAACGGCGAGCGGTAAAGATCGGTTTGGATTGGCGCTCCGGGCCGCTCGTCTCCCGCCCACTTATCGATCAGACAATTTAACCGATACGTGTATACGTGTAATATATCAATAGCCGTAGCAGGCTGCCGTCCGTCCGTCCGTCGCGCTGCTTAATGAATATCGTTGATTGCCGGGGCTGGTCGCCGGCGCGGCCGCGCGTCACTCACACCGCGCCGCCGTCGTCTGTGCTCTGCTGACAGCGCCGCATTCCTGTCGCGGCGAGTGCGCTCCGCCGTCGCTTATCAATCGGACCCGCTGCTCTCATCTACACAATGTAATCCATCTAATAGCTAAACGGTGCACAGGCTCCTCAACACCAGCTTATTTCTACAGCAATGACCTATTATCGCAGAACAGAATTGATTTCAAGCAATCCGATGAGGCGGCGTTGACTTTCACCACATAGGTACATATTTTTCTGTGACGGCACTCGAGACAGAGTAATAGTAATGCTAACGAGGCGGAGGCATTGTTACCGCGGGCCGGGCGCGCCGCATGCGCCGCGCGGCGCTGTGTGCTCCGCCGTGATTCGCTTCAGTGTAGTGGTGCACTTATTTGTACGTCCACATTTAACATTAAGCGCGGCCGGGCCTTCAGCTGCCAATTAAACGTAACTATAAACCTGTCTTGTATAGCGAGATAACGCGAATGTATGAAGACAAAATGCGGAATTATTAGCGTGCGCGCCGGCTTCATTTCCCGGCGCGGCTGTATCGCGCTGTAATATTTGTGGGCACGCCATACTCGTATTCCCGCAGAACGCTCGTAATTGATTAGTTGTGTAACGTCACCGCGCCTGATGACGAGCCGCGCGCCGCACTGCATAGCACATACTGCACTCTGCACACGTCTCGCGACCATGCCTTCATGGCTATGCGCAATCTACCTAAATATGACACCACCGACGCAACAGATTATAGTATAGGATTTAGGACTCTCATCGCTCATTCAACAAACTTCCTACGTATGTTACCACTTTGAGTCACGCGTAAATAAGATATATAACACAGCCTTAATGTTTAGATTTCAGCTACATTTGGTGTTAAATAAATTATGAATTTCCAGGATAACAAAACTTGACTATGAACTATTCTTTTAAAAAACGCATCGCACTTATAATTTACATTAAAATATATAATTAGGAAGCACACGTAGTGTCCGCATAAACTAAACATCATTAGGACGAGGCTTGCCGCGGGAGATAACCCGGATCAAGCGGCTCATCTATCTACAAATCACCGCGCACTGGACGCACACTGCTCGAAGAAAAATGCATTTTAGCAAACATATGTACATATGTTGTTTATCTTCGGTAAAGCGATATATACACTATTTAATGATGTTATGATTAAATGCAACGATAAAACGCGTTCTCTGTGAAACAGAAATCTAATGTCCTCAGTGACACTCGTTGCGTGTTTAGGAGCATCTAGGAGGATAAATTGATTTTGACTAAATGAGAAATTATTGAAAATTATCGTTGGTGGGACAACACCTCACTCAATGTATATCTGTGGACCTGGTAATTGTAGCGATTAGTATGTATTTAGTTATTTACTTTAACTGAATCTACACAAAAACTGAATGCAATACACCCGCGCCGTCGGGATCCGATAGCTGCGCTTAAAGCACCTACTTCACTTTTATTTTGTTGTCTAAATATTTGTGGGCAGTTTACAATCATATCCATATCCACATTATAAACATTGGATTCAATTTTAGTAGCTTACAACATTACGCTACAAATTAGATCATTAAAAAAGACGGATTATTTAATTAAATCATTATTACAGCGTCCGTGGCGCAGTTGGTTGGACGCCGGTTGTGAACGGAGAGGGCGCGGGTTCGATCCCCGCACCGAAACAAATATTTGTGTGAACCACAAATATTTGTTACGGGTGATGGTATGTGAGACCGAAAAACCTCTCTCAGTTCCTGATACCCATGACACAAGACTCCATCTTGGTGTGGGGTCAGGACTATGTATGTGACTGTTGGGTGTATTTATTTCTATACAGTACTTATTTCTTATTGTGCAAATACATAGGTAGATAATATTAAAAAATCAGATTTGTTTCATACATAATATCTCCATCGCGTATTTTGACTTATAATATGCACATTATAATATTATTGTAATTCTTGACAAATCAAAATGAGACTTAATTTGCGTTTCTGTAACAATTTAAAGAATTTATTAAAAAGATTATTTTTACAACAACATATTATCAACTAATTATAAATATCTACATAAAACAAACCTGTAACAAATTAAAGAAACCACATTTTAAGCGTCTACATTACTATATTAACTGAAATCAGTTATAATATTATGTAGTGTTTTCATATAACAATAATATATTACTTTTTCTAAAGATTGTTGAAAAGCTTTGTAACCCCTATGATACAACTTGCTGACTAAACACGGTGACAGTGATTTGATTGGACGGCGGTAATCTAGCGTGTAAGTGTATTATAACTCATTGCACTCGGCGCGCTGGCGTGCAGCGCCGTAGTTTATCACTTCGTCCGCTCATCGGACAGTAGTGCACACACACTTTCATTTAATTAACTTGGTGACTTGCTGCCCGTCACCTCACACGTCACACACTTGCTCGCCACAATGCCCTGTGACAGTCCTGTTTTTGTTATTTATGACTTCATTAGACTAGTCACTAGTGCCAACATAAATACAATATGAATGATATATTAGGTTTACTTCCTAATTTTGGCATTCCACTCTGTGCTATGTTTTAGAAATGCCCGAACTTGTATTGGCTATGCGCTCGTTTCGCTACGCTTCTTCATTCGCTTGACTGAATGAATCTACGGCTAGCTCAATATGTAACAAGAAACTTGAATTGGTACTTAGAGTTGAGTGAAAATGCCGGATGCCCAATACCCTATCCCTCTTCCCATCCTTTTTCTTTCCGCTCCCCTCCCAATTGGGCCGGCAGCACATTCATGATCCAGCGTCGTGGATGTTCATGGGCGGCAGTGATCACTGACCCTCAGGTGACTTGTTTGGTAGTTTGTCGGACCTATGCAATAAAAAAAGCATAACTACCGATGTACAAGGTTGACCGCAGTGTATGTTTGTTTGTACTCCTACCCCTTCTCTCTCTCTCTTCACCCACAGGAATTTCACTGTTGAACATAGTCCTCCCCCATAGATCGCCACATAGACTTGTTGGAAGCGGCCTGCATCCAGCGACTTCCTGCTACTCCTACAACTTTTTAATAACTTGGAGGGCCATTAGGTACGTACTACATATTTATTTTGAATTATAAGACGACTCATGACGCTCCATGGCGCTCAGTTTGAACATGGGTTATTAAGTTTAAGGTACAGGCGACTAGAGTGCGACCTTATGTTCTTATGCGAGTATAAAATCATTATGAATCAAAACGACTCCCCTTTATGTTCTTAGTAAAATATGTATTGATTGCCCTCGTCTCAGTGTACGTAAGAAGTTTTAGTTTCATATTGGTATGGAAATCGGAAATCATTTATTTGCACAAAATGTAGGTACAATCATAAGGTTTTAAATAATATATAAGTTGTTCCAGTACATTTTGCCATGTGGCCTGCAAAAGTTAGTATTTCGAGAACTTAAAAAAAAATAACACTTACGTCTTATAGTAGAATTTAGTATAAAGTAAACAGGAAAAAAAAACTACACAATTATTATAATCTATTTAATTAAAATATACTGTAAAATAATAATTAAAAAAAGAAACAAACAATAAAACAAAGTAACATTATTTAACAGAATCATCATTTAAAAAATCTAATATGGAATGAATAATAATAACATTTGTCTAATAACAATTTTGTCAGTCTGTTCTTATATAATTTATGGGCAATTCTTTTAGGTGATGTGGTAATTTATTATATATTACTTGTCCCATTGTCAAAATACTGTTTCTTAGTAATGTTGTTTTGTAATTACCGGTATGTAATAATTTTTTGTATTGTGATCTTAGATGTTCTGGACGTGCACTTATGGTAGCCATTATACATAAACATTGATTGACAACTATCGCTGCTTTTGAGACCAAACATAGATCTTATACATCGTTATTGAGCTTTGAAATTGCTCTCCCTGTCTGTGCAGTAACCCCAGAATATAACCCCATATCTTAATATTGAAGCTACTAAACCATGATAAGCTGTTAGCAGTGTATTTTCATTTACTTTTTTTGCAAGGTTGTATAGTAGACAAGCCGATGTACTTAATCTGTTGCAGATATTCTCTGCTTGTGGTTTCCATGACAGCTGATCATCGATTATAATACCTTCCTAGACGAGTTAGTTTTGTCCACTTTTTGCCCTTTAGGATGTATATTATATTTTTGGACTTTTCAGCGTTGGTGGAAAAGCATTATTTTTGTTTTTTGCTAATTTATAATTAAATTGTTTTGAAGCATACTTGGCTACTTTTGTAACTCTCTCTATTAGGTACCCCAAGATACAGGCATGACCTAGTTTGGGGACCCCTGGTAATATGTTATGCTCAACGCAGATATGCCAATTATTGTTATCTTACTAATTCTAGTATTGTCATACATATGTCTTTTGTGCAATAAAATAAAGTTTTATTATTATTATTAATGAAAGGGCTTGCTGACAATAAATAGATAACTAAAAAGTAAAAATAGTTAATGAATAGTTGTAAAAAAATAAATAAAAAAAATTGTTGGTATGAGCCAGTTTATGATGCGACTGCGAAGACAAACTATGGCATGAATTTATTTATTAAAACAACTTGTCGATTGTATAATAAAATTACTTGTGTGGATTCTGCATGGATATCTTTCACATTTCTCCATCCCAGTACAAGAAAAATTATATCGCGCCGCGCCACCTTTGTGTTTTTGTTTGTGTGATATTGTCATCGGTGGAAACTGTTGTGGATAATGTACTGTTTAATTGTATTTAATTTATAAGTTTTATATTTTTCTGTAGTTTCCCAAATAAAGTCAAATTAACTGAAAATAATTAAAATAAGTTTTTTGAAAACATTCCATTTTTGTATACGTCGTTAATCGGATAAATTATGCAGTTATTTATTTTATTCACATTTTAATAAGTTAAATTTCAAACTTAAGTTATACGAAATCTAATCTAAAATAAGTCATTTATTATTAAAATTAATTCGTACATGAACCATATGATTTATGTATGTAGTCGTTACAAGGTCCTATGTGTGTATGTATGACCATATTCAACTGTTCTATGTATACTCGTATATGTACATATGTATATGCACACCAGACGGGCAAGATCTTATCGGTGGTTATCTTTATATGATGTCGTTTGATTGTACCAACAGCTCGTAAAAACAGGCAAATTAATGATGTTACTAATATTTTGCGTATTTGATCGAGACAAATAGGTTGTAGTGCTCAAAGGAAGACTTACTGAATTTAATATGGTTAATACGTAACAGATTACAAGTTAAGTTGTAAGTAAGTATTTGTTCCGCTTTGTACCTATGTATTTAATATGCAAAATGAAAGACAATGCGATTATCAATACTCAGATTGAATTAACAAAACTAGAAAAGCATCACTTTAAAATACATTTTTAACAATATGTATTAGTGCCTCGGTGGCGTAGTGGTACTACGGTATGATTGCAAAGCTGAGGTCTCGGGTTCGAATCCCGGGTCGGGCAAAGTGATATTGGATTTTTCTATTCATTATTAGCCCGGAGTCAGGAATTTGTGCCCGATATGGCGATAGGCTCGCCCCCTATCACATCGTGGGACGGAGTATACAGGGCGAAACGTGGGTGTTCTAGTAGCACCTCTGCCTACCCCTTCTGGGAAAAAGGCGTGTGGTTATGTATGTATGTATGTATTACATAAACAATATTCCTTTATCTAAAGTAACTACTGTACGGGATCTAGGAGTCATCTTAGACAGTTCCTTATCTTTTAGATACCATATAGATGACATTATAGCTAGAGCTTCAAGACTTTCTGGTTTCATCAATCGACAAATGAAAATTTTTAAGCAGTCGCATCTTACTACAATAATTTATAATTCAATTGTTCGTCCCATTTTGGAATATTGTAGTAATGTGTGGAACCCGGTTTATCAAGTGCACATCGACCGCATCGAACGCGTACAGAAACGCTTTTTGTATCATCTGACGTATACCGATAACAAATGCTCACAATTTCGATCATATGAACAACGTCTTTCCTTCTATAAAATAGAACCTTTGAACACACGGCGTAAAATAGCTGACATCATGTTTTTATATAAGGTTATACATAATTTTATTGACGTTCCCGAATATCTTGGACGTGTGCATGTAGTTGTACCCCGTGGTAGCAGTCGATTGAGTAACCGATTATGTTTCTATCTTCCCAATGTAAAAACGAATCTCGGCCAGCATTCTCCTTTGTATCGAATGTGCTCTGCGTGCAACCATATTCGTGGAGATATTGACATTTTTCGTCACAGTTCTTTAGCCTCTTTTAAAAAAACAGTGCGTGTGATGTATGGGCTGTAATTATTTTTTTGTGTTATAACTTAGTTTTAATTTTTATCTTTCTTTATGTTTTGTTTTTCCAATAGTTTATATATACCTAGTATCAGTATTTTATTGGTGTAGCAACATTATGTAACACGAGATAAAACACTTTGTGACTTTATTAAACATGCTGTGTTCACATCGAGTAGGATATAGTCTAGAAATAGTAATTAGATATAGTATCTTATAAGTTTGTTTTAAGATTGTACCCAGTTTTGTGAACCAAATAAAAAAAAAAAAAAAAAAAAAAAAAAAAAATGTATTAACATTATAATGAAGGCCTGCGCCGTTCACTAATGATTTTCCACACCACCGACACACATGTTTGCCAAAATGATCCTTGTGGATTCGATACACGAATAGCTTTTACTTAATCCCTTGATTAAATATAGTTCCTAAAATTACGATGTATTGCTTTAAATATATTAGTTTGAAAACATTCGTTTAAAGCACTCATGGTGGTACTAGGAACCTGTCAATACCCTAATCTCGAAAGAGTCCATTGGGAAAGGGAAGGTATCAAAAGAGTAGCACTGACGCTTAGCCGATACAATGTGTGTCCCAGTTCCGCGTAAGTCGTTAGTTAATTGATTATTAATTTTCTTGGAAACGGATTGTGTTGAAGCTAAAAAACAATTGCTTAGGTACTTCTTGCCGAAATATATTTCTACAAATATGTAAGTGTTTTGTTCTATTCATTAGAAATTCAGATTGGATTAGGAACTTGTGTTAATAAAATAAATTATGACACGAGCATTATTCATGCTGGTATATATAAAGACTATTTTGCTTTGATATTATCCGTAATTGGTAATTTGAGAGCATAATTATGTTTGTCCATTGATTTTGGATACGTAAGCCTACGTGTAGCTCCAGTTAGCTCTCCATAATCGTTCTGCACTTGCCATTAAGTATTGAGTTTATATTACCCGAACTGAAATAATATATATACTAGCGCCACTATTTTGTCTAAAACTTTCGCTTCAGCAGTTTTACAAGAAAGAGATGCAATATATCGATGCTAAGGTGTTTATTTATTAGGTGTTAGGTGCGTTAATCTAAATACTCGTAGTACCTATTTTTGAAATTCTGATAAGTACACTACACGTACTATTTTGTACTACAATATTACAATTGTTCGTAGCAGTCAGCGCTGCTTGCAACAAAAGGCTTAACAAAGGTTAAACAACGTTTTACCGCTGTTGTAAAATGAGAAAGAATGTCATATGCACCAAACCTAAATTGAGGCGTTATCTACCAAGCTTGTCCACAAAATGTATAAAGGACGATTATTTCTACTAGCGCCATCTGATTTTTAGTGCACAATTTAATTGAAATGCTCCGCGATACTAATTGACACTAATAACGCCATCTAGTGTTTTATTTTACAAAATGGTGTCCGCAGATTTTTTATTCCATTTGTTGTAGCTGTACGTGCTTAAAAATGTTTTTATTAATGTTGAATAAATTGAAACAATAATGTCGATATATTCCAAATGATATAAACCGACCCTAATAAATAATTTATTTTGAATTTGATGTATTTGTTGTGTATTAAACGCCATCTATAAATAAATTAAGTAAATTAAAGTTTTGCTATTAATAAACAGATGGCGCTGTTTGTTCCATCCCTCGTAGCAACAATGCAATTGGACAGCTCGCCCGTTAAGTCTGTGCGCGGACAAAATTCGAAACAATGTTGTGTCATATAATGTTGCCGAATAAATAGATTTACCTGATTTTTCGAATCTTCATTTCACTGTTGGAAAAAAGCCTTTAATATATTGACAGCGATTGTGATTGAAATTTATTAAATAACTGGGTGTATCAACGTCCTACATAATTTCAACTGAATGCGTGCTGCATCGAAATTCCGTTGCTGGGTTTCCTATAAAATTATCGGTATCCGTCGCTAGAGGGCTTCACCAGCCCCAACGCTGACGTAAATTCGGCTATTATACGGATAACCCGAAGTTCTCCAACTAATGAAGTACGGGTGGTGCAAGATATACATAATTATCGCTAAGGAATTCGAATTTGTATTTTTCGACTGCTGACGACCATTACTGTTGAACCTGAGGTGGAATTGACAAAACTCGTAAACCCGGAAGAACCGGTGAGTGATAGTTGAATAAGTACCCAGTTCCAGGACCCTGAGTAACGCGTATTTGTTAAAATTCAGTAGGATCATTCTCCCCTCAGCAGCTGCAAAACAGCTGAACATCTTGACCAGCTTCATAGCTGGTACACTGGTTAAATAAAATACTCTATAATTATAACATACTTATTTTATAAATCTGTTTAACATATCTCTATCTATAATCTGTCTAACATATTTTATATTTTATAAATATAATATGAAAATATCATTACAAGCATTACAATTATATCACAGTTCCCATTTTGGTGGAGTTTATAATTTTCATTTACTTGCAACATTAGAGGCGCCCTCCGTCGCGCGCGTGCACTATCTGGCGAGGACTGTATCTAATGTTTTCGTCAGACGTCAGTCGCCACTCGCGTTGTGACTCGTGTGTAAATATTGCGCGAGTTGACAAAACTGTTGGCACAATGTTAAAGCTCGATATTTTATTTGAGCTGCGACAGGAATACGCTTTATCTCTAATGTCAAATATACGATGTTTATATAGGTGGGTGTTTTTAATTCTGCTACAGATGTTTAACGTTTTAGTTCAAGCAAGCATGAATAAAACACGGGCAATGAAGGCAATCATTTTATTTCGCCGTTCATTAAAAAAAGTCTTATATTACTTCTTATAAAATATTATCAAAACATAAATAAACGCTATGTACAAAGGTTTGTCAAACACATACACACATTTACAAACACTCACACACACACACATACCTACTTATACAATTATACAAACAAAACAACAGTTCACAAAACTACGGTTACTTACAACTATACGTATATATTAATAAATTCGTGTGTTTGCTAATGTGACGCAGCGAGCTAATTGTTGGTCAGTTTGTCGGCACGGTAACCGCAAACCTCGGCCGAGGCCCGCTACCTAACTGTTAATGTGCGCTAACTACTGCTGCGACTACTGCTCGTCCAACACCTCTCTTATCTTTGGCAGCGACGCTTTGGACTCGTAATAAATCAATCATTTTATATCCTCTTAAAAGGCACATGAAACGCATAGTCTTATTTACATTCAATATACTCGTATATAAGTAAGTCTATTTAGTTGCTTGGTACAATGTTACACATTATATCACGTGTGATGGCCGCACTGTTACTGTTTCACTGTAGTTCGTGTGTCGCGTGTCGGCCGCGTGGGAGGTGGTGCGCGGGGCGCGGGCGGCGGGGCGCGGGCGGCGGGGAGGCCTGTTAGGGCGGGCGGTAGTGCGCCGGCGCCGCGCGCTCTAGTGCTGGAACCCTACGAACAGCCCCAGCGTCACACACACGCCACACACCATGTGCACGCACGTACCGTCGACGATGCTCATTCACATCTTATACGTACATAACGAGTACATTGTACACCAATTAAACTATTTTATAAACAGATACATATAACATTGATATAAAATGTTAGAGCTCACAGCACACGGTGCAGGAAAGTACGGGGCCCCCGCACTACTACAATAGACAAACAAATATATTATGAACTGTTTATAGAATTTTTCAGCGAGCAAATGTGATGCGTTCTAAACGGACCCCCCGTACTTCTAGTTAATACATTAAATATCTATCATTGTTACATCCCATAAATGTCAAGTGAAACACACAAGAGAACTGTGTGGGCGCCTTGCGAATCACAAGATACATGCAAATAACAATTGTAGTGTTTTCATGCGGAAACCACTCGACGTATTAGTAGGAGCTACAGTTAGGTGACACCACAGCGAGGTAGATAGTTTGCGTGCTAAGTGGAAGTACAACAAGCCGATATGCGATACGAAGAACAGGCGCAGTTCAGAAGGTTAGTAGTGTGCTCTGTGCGGAAAAACAGGAAGGAGAAGTAGCGGTGTGGCCGGCGACTGGCGCCACACCCGCGCCCGCCGGTGCCGTCCACAGTGGTGTCAGTGGCGGCGGGACGAGGGCGCCGCACGCGGTCGTACTCACATATCGGCTTGGTGTCTGGGCGCCGGCAGCAGCAGAAGCGGCGCGCCGCCCCCCGAGCCGCCCGCGCCCGCGCCCGCCTCCACCGCCGCGTACAGCGGAGGCAGCACCTTGTGCGAGTGTGCCTCCACTGCGGACCAGCACACTGCGTTATGAGTAGGTCGGGGTGGGGTGCGAGGGCGCGCGGCCGCTAGGCGCCTACATACCGGACAGCGAGGCGGCGCCGCCCGGCCGCCCCACGCCGCCGTGCCCGCCGCTCATGCTCTTGGGCTTGCGCTTGCGCGTCTGGATGCCGTCCTTCTTCATGCTCAGCGGCCGGTTCACCTGCACACAACACGCGCGTGACTCACTGCGCTAGCGGGGAAACTCCTCGTAATCTCCCGCCACGCGTTCCTATCATCCTTTAAACAAGCGTATCTACTCACTAAGAGATAATTGATAAAAGATTATTTATCTCATTATGAATATTCGTGGCCGCGCGGTGATAATTCTCTATCAGTCGGTAGCCCCGCGTTTTATCTCGCGAGATTAGATGAGACCCTGTGTTTTGATTTTTTATACAGGCCCAATATTTGCCGAGGAGTTCCCTGATAACTGCAGTGGCCTGCGATTAGATACCTGCGCCGCGTGTGCGTCCGCGCTAATCACCGCGCGCTACTGCGCGTCGCTATCGACGTGTGCGCTGCGCTGTGCCACACTGCGCCAGTACGAAACCATACAAAGAACATGATAAGCAATCGGGGGCTCACATTGTGTAGTTTGAAGTAGAGTCCGCAGGCGTTGCAGACGGGCTCGCCGTTGTTGTTGCGCCGCCACAGCGTGGTGTTGGACGTGCGGCAGTTGGCGCAGGTCACGCCCACACGCCGGTTGCCGTTGGTCGGCTGCACACATAATGTTCCATACACATTATGTTCCATCTAACACACCATAATTATACAGTTCTAGAGAAATTGAGGTTTTTAATCCTTACGAGAGCCTGCTGAGGTTTGGCTTTCTGTCCTTTGAGCGGCGGCCTGTTGACACCGTTGATGCGCGTGTAGAGACCGCACGCGTTGCAGAGGTAGTGGCCCGTGCCATCGCGCCGCCACAGCGGGGTGGTCGCCGCCGCGCAGTTCACACACTCCTTCACCTCGCCCATGCCCGCCATGCCTGCACGCACGCACAACACTGTCTAATGAACATTCCTCTGGCTCACTTTGTACAACAGTGCGCTTGGTAGTGGGACTACATACTCGGGTCAAATCCGTCGTCGATGGCGAGCAGGTTGTGTCCGGGCCAGGCCTGCGCGGGCGCGGGGTAGCCCTCCACCAGCAGCCCACCCTCGTAGCCCGACACCGGCACGTACTCCACGCCGCCACCCTGGCCCAGGTAGTGCTCGCCGCCCACCTTGTACTGCACCGTGTTGCCGTGCCCGTGCGTGAACACCGTCACCTGCGACCACGTGCGGTTCAAATGTGCCTCGAGGTTATATTTAATTAGCAATGCACAAAACGAGACTTACTTGTTGGGAGTTGGGACTGGGTGGCGCCTCGTACACGGCCTGCGACTGCGGCACCACGGAACCATACACGACGTGCGTACCGCGCGCCGTCAGCGACGAGGACGACAGCGTGGGGTCGCTCCGGTACAGCAACTGGCCGGGCGGGGACTCGTCGCCGCGCGCCGCGGTCGCGCCGCTCGTGCCGCCGCCATACAGCGTGAGCAGCTCTTTGCCGCCGCCGCTGTACGCGCTGTAGCTGGCGCTGCCGTACTGTGGGCTTTGCCCCGCGTACGCATAGCCGCCGTGCACGGAGGTGACGGGCTGCAGGCTCGCGTACGTGGTGGGGCGCGGCTCGGTCTCGCCGCGCGTCTCGTACTTCACCTGCTGGTACGCGACGCCCACCGACTGCTGGTTGTTGAGCGACGTGGTCTGGATCATCTCGAGCGCGGTGGACGCGGCCACCTGGTCGCTCAGCACAGCCGTGTACTGGCGCCCGTCGGCCGCCGAGCTGGCCACGGTCTCGCCGCCGGTGTTAGCGTACGCCTGCATCTCTGTCTTGTCTTTGTGCGCGAGGAACGCCTCGTGAGCGTGCTCGTCTGCGTCGCCATCCTGCGCCACTATGACGTGATGCGGCGCGCCGTACCGCAGCGTGAGGCCGCGGCCGTAGCCTGGTCGCTGTGGAGTTCGCCCGAACTGCGCCGGCAGCCGTTTGTCGGCCGGCGCAGGTGACTGCAGCGAGCGGTAGGGCTCCTGCTTGAAGGCCAGGTAACGCGCCGTCTCCGGGTCGGCGAGGCGCAGTCGCTCGTCGTCGTAGTGCTGGTGTTGCTGGTCGCGTTCGGCAGCGTCCTCGAGCTTGGGCGCGTACTGCTGCAGCTGCTGGTGCTGGTCGTGGTCTAGGGGCGGCTGCTCGGGCGGCTCGTCCTTTACGCCGTCGTCGGCGGCGAGGTCGGCCTCGTCGGTGGTAATGTGTCCGGCGGCGGTGATGGTGCGCACCACGCGGCGCGACGTGATCACGGACTGCGAGTGCGGCTGCGGCGAGGCGTCCCCCGCGCCCTCGGGCTGCTCCATGCCGGCGCTCGCCGCATCGCTCTCCGCCGCCTGCTCGCTCTCCATGCGGCCCTCGTTCTTCACCAGCTGCAGCGCCTCCGCGGAGGAATCTTCTTCACGCTGCTCCTCGTTGCTGATTCGGACCATTTGGCCGACGTTTTCCATTTCAATTCTACAAACAAAACACAAAGGCCGCTAATGAAGGAATTTAAATGTTTCAACAACAATGGTTTCATACAATGTTAATTGTCGATTTAAGAATGTGACATGACTTGAACCTACGGCGAATCTCTAAACCGGTACGTGAGTAAACTTGGAAAGCCCATGTACAGCGGAAGAGCGCGTCGGCTGCGCGGCGCGGAAATACGAACAAATAGGGAACTAGTCCAAACACCGGCGCCGGCGCCGACCCAGCCGCGGACTGCGCTTGTGTTGCATTTGATTGCTTTGAACATACACTTACTAGGTACGATTCATACACTTCAAAAGAATATCCAGTCATTAACTTATTTTGTACTATCGACTTTGTTCCTATGACTAGATGCTGGGTATAGTAATGGTGCTAATATTTTCTGAGAAGACCCATGTCGAAGCTGTGTCATTACAACGCAATCACCCGTGCCTCTGTTGCTACCGCAGCTACTGCTGCATTTTCGAATAATAGCTACGAGAATGTAATTATGGCGCCCTACACGGCCGCGACCTGAGTGAGGCTTGTTGCTCGCTGTGTGAGTGTATGTCGACATGCACGATGATGGATGTGCCCTGGCGGCGGGTGGTGCGGGCGGGAGGGGCAAGGAGTGTTGTCGCGCCCCGTGCGCCGCGCTACGGCGAGGTGACGAGGTGGCGCGCTGTTTGCTCGGCACACTGATCCTGTACGATAACCGCAAGATAACGGCCGCATATTAATAAACCCGTGTGTGCGCCACGTCCCGCGCCGCGCCCCTCACGCACACACACAAGCTACACTAACTGCAACGTTCAAGACATGATTTAACCTCCTCATGCTCACAAAATCATGTGTCTCGAAAACCTCTGCAACACGTTGGCATTATATGTTTGGTCCACAACACAGCTCAGCGATAATTCCGTGGTTAAAAAATGAACGTGGAAAATATGAGAACATTGGTTCTCACGTGAGGCCCTTAGGCCTTACACACAACGGTATTGAAGACCGAGTAGAATGATGCAGATTGAGCAGGGAGGCGAAAGCAAGTACCGGTCGGGGTGAGGCTACGCAGGAAAAGCTCATGCCAATTAATATTACTCAGCTCATTCAACAATGAGGAAACCAGATAATACCTACTCAGTTATTACTTTACGAAGCTAATTTGGTAACTGTTTTTATTTATCCAATAGGGTTGGTGACCAATTTTTGGAATTGCTTTTATTTTACAGATAAACTCTATATTAACACGGAAAGAATATTTTTACGAAAATAGATATACGATAAATTTTAATTAGAAAATACGCAAATAAATTCCCGCTTAAACGCTCCAAACTGACACTTGACTATAATCTACGTCACCGATCGGTAACAGAACTCGCATTTGATCACGCGGTCTATCAAAATGAACTGATTTTAACTGAGTTCTTACGATATAACTACTTCCTTAGATGAATCCAGACTCCATAGTGGTGAAAATCTTAAAATATGATAATTTTTGTAACAAATAATCGAGAGAAATAGTTTACCGGTGATACTTTCAACTTGCCGCCCGTGCCGTGACGTAATTGCGCTCTGCACGTAACTACGTGATATTGGGTAATGAATGATACAATTTAAAATAATTTTTTTCAATTTATGACAAATAATTACGTTCTCAAAATATTATACAGTAAAATATGATATTGACATATGGTATTTAATGTAACCGATAATCACCCCCGGTTACACTGTACGACATTTGAAAAAAATCCCAGATGATTTTTGTCAAAAATCGTGATTTTAGTTTTCTCGATTTTTAGCCACCCGTATAGATACGAGTATTTTTACCCTTAGCTGAAATAGCTTAACCTGAATTTGGCTCGGAAACCTACCTGAGTCGTAATAAAAAGGCTCGTTACTTATATGGCTTGATCAAAGCTCTGAAAATTAATATCGTGAATATTGACAAAACTACCAGGCAGTTATTTTCAAACTTGGTACAATATTACCAGGGGTGGTTAGGAACACGTGGTTTAAGTTAAATACCATTTGGCAATATCACACTGTATGTGGTTTAAAATACTGTCTTTAATGTGTAAAAAATAAATTTATACGAATTTGTAACACGAGTCAACATTTCACGTGAGTCAGATGTGTATATAATTTATCAAATAGGTAATACCTTTGAAAATAATGTTTATTTAAATCTTGACATGGTACGTACTGTGCATTATTCTCTGAGACTAGTAACAATACCTGGTTCCGTCCTCATGGCATAACTACCTGTTGCATTTGCAGAACACTCAAGACATTGTTTTCATAAAATCCGCGGGTTTCTAGAAGTAGCACAATACACTCGAGAGACAAGGAATCCTACAAGTGCTTTATTTTTACCCGTTAATGTGTTATTATGCCGACACCAACAGAGGCATCTTGACGATCGGTTTTCTCAAAAGCGGTAATTAAACGAACTAAACACTAAACCAATTACAATAGTCGGCTCTCATAAAACAATAGTGGAAATTAAATGCGAGGGATTTGCAACAATAGATTACAAAGAACAGGAGCTTCTCGTGAAAACTTATATAGGGTTGGGTCGCAACAAGCTGGGTGGTCGCCCTGCCGTCCTGTTGTGTGTGCCGACTGCCGCGTGTACAGAAGCTACGGCATTGTAATACTTTCACCGCCTCGGGACTTGGGTTTAATTACTTGTTATTGTTTTCAATTCAATTTATTTGTAAATGAAGGTAGTTATTTTGCAATAGGTGGATTAGTTAATAGATGTAAGTTAAAAAAGTAAAGAATCCTTTTAAATTATAAGTTAACAAAACCGAAGTTATTATCTTGGATTATATTACGAAACCAATCAATTAAATACGATTCTTTTTACTTTTGTTCATAATTATAAACGTGACACTGGCCGAAGTGCGTATTGGCGATTACGCAAAGGATTACGCAAAATTAAATAGGAACTGATCTGAACCTAACTTACAGTGCGGATGTTGAGGACTCCCGAAGGCCGAAATACCATAACTCAGAGTAAGCATTTACTGATTAGGAATATATTCAGTTTATTAAACAAACGTATGTTTATTATTGCAATTCGTATTTTATGTATTATTGTTGTTATTATAAACACTGCAATTATATAAATTAAAATTAATCGAACGTGATTATAAACATATTTATAAACATCATTGGCAAGTTTTACTTTTTATTTGCTTTTAGTTCCTTTACAAAACGACTGTCTGTAGATGGACAAAAGGACAAACAAAAAGACGGAAAAAGTTGAAAAGGAATTAATGACTACATGAAAACGATGATATAGATCTGATTGCTCCCACGCTACCTCATGTTAACGCGGAAAACACATGTTTTCCGAATTTAAAACTTGAAACTATATATAAACTACGGCATCGGGTCATACAAATTGCCAAACGAAGAAGGCAAATTACTCTCTACCTTTAACGGTACGTAATCTTTAATTGTAATTAGTAACCGAGGATAAACCTAGGACATCCTTTCGAATTACTGTATCAAAGTTGTGTAATTATTTAATCACAATCATCAAATTTAGGGATAATTATTTGTTTAGTCATTAAAGAGAGAAAATATTATCCTTCTGTAATTCTCATAGGTAAGTGAATGGAAAGCAGCAGCCACAAAGGTTTTACGATAAACCCTGTGTGGGTCATCTTGATATTATAAATAGTTATTAGATATTATTGCAGTTGAAAATCAAAACAATATTTTTTCAATTTTCGTTTACAAAAAATTTCAAAAGCGCAAAATCTATTAAGAATCTCTTATTTTTTCTATTCACTTATTTGTTCACTCATTTAACCATTATCGCCATTTTAATTATGTAGGTAAGCAATGTTATAATGATAATATCCACAACTGTTGCAGACCCGTTTAAATATGGATGTTTATGGGCTGTTTTGTGATAGGTTGTGCGCCCCCTGAGGGTCATCGGGTGGATAATTATAATTAATAGTCGTTACGCTTCAGGCGCGCTATATAAATATAATATGGCAAGGCGTTTAGGTTATTTTACTATATGTACACATGTGCGTGTCTAACGAGTAATCAATACGTAGAAAAATCTTTTACTATTCATCGTATAAAATATTATTATTTTAAAACTTTAAATTGATTGTGAGTCATATAAAAATATACTAAGCCTCCGACGTAATTAATCAACTGTTATATCACAAAAACAGTTAACTAAATCTCTCCGTGGTTGATAATCTCTCTCTTGTAATAAGTAAATACATAAAAAATAATAAGTAGGTGCAATTTATATTCCGTTTGAAAATGAATAAACAAATATTATAATTTTAAATGTTAATCGTATGAGGTATTCCAAATTTCCAATAAAATATATTGTTAATAATTCATAAAGTTTCACTTGAGCACAATTGGTTTCAGACAGAAAAGTGGAAAACTCTGCCCACAAGTTTCTGAGAAGTAATGTCTAATGCAACGATGCGTCGAATGGAACGGTGAATTCAAAACTTCAATAAACTCTTAACAGGATGCCATACGACATTACTAATATTTCAGGAGGTTTCAATTCTTGTAAACCTACGTACATAAGTATAACTGTTAATAAATATCGATGTACATACGTAACTCGTTTGTGTGTCGTTTGTGAGTCGCGCTCCGCCCGCCCGCCACCAAACTACCGACGGAGCGCTTCACCTCACTACGGCCCTAAGTAACTACTTCGATTAACTATGAAGTATGACCATAACTTTAATTTTAACTATGGTGATGCTGTGCGTTTGAAATGCCAAGTGTTTCGAGTTCCCAACGTCAAAGTTATAGTTATGTTCAAAGGTACTTTATGCAACTGGACCTAAGTAAGATAGAGCCGTGTTGTAAGTAGATCAAAATAATTTCATGTTGCATATATTCGGCAAAGAGCTACATATTACATTCTATAGGAAAAAACCGTCTCCGTGCCAAGCTTCGCCATTTTCACCTATACTGCTGATATAGAACTTAAATAACAAAAACACAAGACAAAACATAAGGCGTAATTAGATTGAACCGGTTAGTTAGGCATCACATTACACTGATATGAAGTAATAGATTTTCCGTCGAGTAATACGCAATTAGAGAATAACCAAAGTTCTAATTATTTGAACATTTCTCGATTCAATTCTCTATCTCCCATTCCCCATCTTCTATCTTCAAAGATCAGTAACATACCCAAGGATGTCAAACTCGTGCGAAATTTCATCAGGTGCACCGTTCGCTAGTTGCTAGCTAGTTCGGTAGTATCATTTTCCGTGCGCGTTGCCAGTTCATTTGTCAAATTATTTAACTCATGCCCAGAGATATAAAAGATAGCGACTGTTGTCAACAAAATATCGACAACGAGTTCTTTAATGTGTAAAGTGTGACATGGAAACGTCAGAAATCGTAGTGGAAAATTCTTGTTTATATTGGGATTGGGATATCAGGTTTATATTAGTTTAATAATTTTCCTAGGTTAGTTTATGTCTAAAAAAGTTCTAATTAAATTTTATGTCACTTTTCCCATTATAACACTACACACGCGCATTGCCAAGTCTAATACGAAGTTTACTAAATTTCATGATAGCCTCCATGGCGCAGTCGGTTAGACGCCGGCTGTGAAACGTGAGGCCGCGGGTTCGATCCCAGCACTGAGACAAATATTTGTGTGATCCATAGGTGTTTGTTTTGAGTCTGGGTATTTGTGAGACCAAAAAGTCTCACGTAGTCGCTGATACCCACGACACAAGACTTGATCTTAGTGTAGCGTTAAAACTTTTTATTTGTCTGTTGGGTGTATTTATTTATTTTTATTATTATTACGCTTTCCCAAAAGTTTTTACGTTAGATTCATGAACTACCATCAACCCTTTAATAGGAGAAAGATGATAATTCGCAAATCAATGTTAAATATCAACATTATGTCACTAATTGGTAACTATTATTTAAACACGAAATAAGTTTTTCATCTGTAAACGAAACTTTGCTAGGCTTAAATATATCGTATGATTTTTTTCCACTGAAATATTTTCCCGCCCTAATGTTCTTATCAGACTTCAGAAACGCGAGGCGCTACCGACGTTTAATATTAAGAAACACTAACGGTACATATTTTAAAAATTATATATAGATTTTTGGCCACAAGACGAGTAAGACTAATGTAAAAACTGACTTTTTTTTATTTACTTGAACATACATTATAAGGATTGAAACTATTTTTTTCTTAGAAATTAGGTATAAAAGCAGATATACTCGTAGTAGAATACTTACTGTTGTGTGAATCCACAGAGTTAAAACACAATCACTGGTAATTTATTGTCGTTAATTTTCCACAGTAGAGTGAAGTTCCTGGTGGTGCAGTATCGGTGTATAGTATAGGCGCGACAGTGTGGTGAGTGGGTGACGGTGCGTGCCGGCGGGTGCGGCGCGGGCCGGCGCTCGTCTGCTGGCGCGGCGCGGCGCGGGCGCGGCGGGCGCGGCGCTGTTGCGCGTGTGTGAGTGCCGCTCTCCATTGGCCCGCGCCGAGCGACCTCCGCGCCGCCACGCCGCCGCCGACCGAGCCTCATCCGCGCCGTTACCTCTACTATACCTTCCATTCTGCCCTCGCTTTATACCTCCACATACAACACACAACAGACCTCTCAAGCTACCACAATTATTGCACAGCATAAATAATGATACAATTCCCTTCATCAAAGTGTGATTTTATTTCACTTTAGTGTTCAACAATTCGTTGAATGTAAGATAGTAGCTAAATAAACGTGGAACCAGGTATATGTGGGTCCTCTACGGTCGCGTGTAACTGACGCCACAACTCTGCCTTCTATATATATATAAATATGATATCATGCAGATATACAGTGTTTAAAACTGCAAGACATATGGGTCAGTCGGACCGCACTGGTGCCTCTGCGTGGCAGCAAACCGATGTAAAATAATAGGTTAAATGTTGGTGTGAATGCCGGGAACTCTATACTTTTTGCTTTCTTGTCCATTTTTCTTCCCATTTTGTGAGATTGGCAACGCACGTTTTTACGGGAATCGATAAATAAATAGAAAACTAATAGCCAGATTGCACTTTATTCGTTGCAACAATGGCGTGGCCATGCCCCAAGTCGAGACCGGGGCAAAGTTTTATTTGTTTATTCTAATATTGCGTAAATGTTCACTTTTAAACGCTATTGTCATTTGTATTTTTTTATTTAATACTTTGTAGTCGTAAAGTTATCTAATGACATTAACTGTACAAATAATGTGAAAGTTAAGCGTAGTCAATGAAGGAAATTGGCGAAATAAATTTTTGAATTTAATAATTTACAAAATAAGAAAATACAAAATGAAGCCATGGCAGAGTAATTCCTTGCGACGGCTGGTGATTACTTACCACACTCGTTTGTTATTCGTTTTCTGTACAAATACCTGAGCCACGCTATATAGCTTACACTGTGAACCTACATAGTACTAGTATACATTCACAGTCTGCAAACATGCAATAAGGTTGTTACACAATGACAATCCGCATCGACTGCCGCACTGCTGCCTGGTAGGAAGAGAATTGCACTCAAAGCCGTTGTTTTGAAGGATAAATCTACAAGAGTGAAACTTAGTTCAAAGTCCACTGTATTCACTGTTTGTCCACTGTCCACATTTATATCGCGAGTGTCAAGATGATTGTTTCTACCGACTTCTGCACTAAATTACTTTCAATATTTTCCTAAGTCTAATAAGATAACAGTTAGAAAGCTAAACGCACGTACACGCACGGAAAGTTTCCGGACCTTGATAGAGTGTAGGTACTATTTTGGAATTACTTTCACATTATTATTGCTAATGGAGCCTTACTTCTATTCCTATCAGATAAGTACGGGATTTGCTGTCAACAGTTGCAAACGGACTGTATTTTTAGTTTTTCTTGTTTTAGGTAATTAGTTAGCAAATATGATTAGTAGCACTCAGATGGTATCTTGTACGGCGCTGCGTGCTTATAAGGTCTAAAAATTGTCAACATTCCCTGCTTTCTCTTTCTTTTCAAAATCATTTGCAAATATCCCAAGTGTTATTTTTTATTTTTTGATACAACAAAATGACGTAGCTGCATGCTAATGGTCAAGGCAGTGTAATCACGGACTGAACTCGACACGTGACATACTAGCGGGGGCTACTATTTCAGCAGCGTATGTGATTCTCGCCATTGCGGTAGATACATATATTTTACCTCCAACTAGGATAGCGATGACCACGTATTGTTGGATGATGGCTTGATCGTCGGCCGTGTGCTATAAATAAAATAGGTGGCGTGAGCCAGCGGACATTTCGTACAACGGTCATTATATACTTTATGGCTCGCAGTGAACAATAAAAATTGCGATAACATGTAATGCGCCGGAGCGGTTATCTTATCGATCAGGGCTTACTTGAGACATCGATCATCGGTCTAATTACACGCGCCGATAACGATAATCATGGGATTGCGAGCGACCACCAGGCACCACACAACTCACGCGAGGAACAATAATTATGGCCAACTATCGCTAAAATGCTCAACACGGAACAGGACGTCCATCGTTGAGCACAGGGCTGTTTTTGCATTTTCACACCGACCTGTTGGTACTTGGGAGCATTCCGGGGCGGGCATTCAGTAGCATCCTGTAACTGTATTAGTTCATCTATACAAATCATATATGAGAAATCGACAATCCGCTTGTATGTAATTTGTCTCCATTCGCGAATTTTTCGATCTCATTTACTAAATTAGTTTCTCTACAATTTATGGTCGCTAATCCAACATCAAGTTGGTTGTTGATCTCTAGGCCCAGACTGCTCACTGCGTCCTCGGTGTGTCCATCGCGTGGCGCGAGGTGCTGGCGCAGCGGCACGTCGCGCGCCGCCCACCTCCTGTGTATCTGATAATGTCTATAATCGCTTGATTGGCGCACTACGCTACTAGTTCAGATTAATCAACAAATATTTTCCATCCATTTAACCCGTATTGCCACATCGTTATCAAAGTATTGCCATCTCGTAATATCTCATCCCACCAAAACATTTTTATGTAAAATGATAAAAAATTATCAGATCGCATGTAGAGCCAAGCATCTTACTCTTCACGCCCTAACTCTACAAGGCCTAACTTCACAAAATCTATATTTTACTCAAAATAGTGATTCAGTGACGAAATCAGGGCTTTTTAGATATCAATAAAATCTAAGTTATAAGTAATTTAATAAGTCCGCTGTGGGCAACACATCTAGAAAGTTTTGTTTATTTAGTGTAAGCCAAACCCAAGTTATAAGGAATAATAAAAACGACGAAGCGCTTTGAGAAAATGTAGGTAGTGCCCTTGCGCTTCGCTTTTGTCTTGGCTGGGGCGCTACCGTGCCCCAAGATTTATGAATAAAAACCAAATTGTGCACTATTACTATTTTTATGTAGTCGGCTTAAAGAGTGAGGTAATTCTTATATGTTCGATTATACAGTTTCAGTGCGTTTTCCGGAAATAAGTAGATCTGCGACGAGTGCTTGTGATGACGTCTTTATCTTTGTGATGATCGGTACTCGACTAATATTAAGAGTTTTTCGGTTACTCCTTGCTGACAGTCCACGTGCGGGACTCTTCGGACAACTCTTTAATGCTTAGTTCATCACTAAACTCTAACCACCTCTGCTGCATCAAGTCCCACCGCACATTGGAATCATTGGTCATCGATTCCTGCCTACTGTATGGAAGCGGTTCAAAGGTTCAAAGCGTTTTTCAAATTCATACGTAAATCCATTGAATCATCCCATCATCAAATATAACGTTGATAACGGCATTGATAATAAACTAGATAGTATTAATGAATTATCAATTATCTAATTGCTGGTAATTTTATGCATGAATTCGGTGAGAGATCCGCACAATTAAAGTAACAATCTGTTGGATTACGAAAATAAAACGCTATATAAGGTAATTCGCGAACTGTAGATCTGTTGCTGTAGATTTCCTAGCGTTGGTTGTTACTGTAGCCGGAACTGGTGACGCGATGGTATCGGCCGCGGGTGGGAGAGGTGGCGGGGGGGTAGTGACACACGCTCCCAATATGGATTTCCATGTAAGCGGACGTGAATCACGCTGTCACCGCGATCGCCGATACGATACATATTGCGCGTCCTTCGCGACATATCTATCCATCAACATTCCATGTAACATCAATAGCATATTATTATTTTCAGTTACCTGGGCATTTGATTAATTTATCGCTTGTTTTAACAATGACAACGTTCTGAGGAAAGCCTAGGTGATGGAAAATTAACACAAGAATTTTTGAAAGCTATTTGGTTCTGTTAGGCCAAATTCTGCTAGCGAGGCGGAGGAAGACTAAATCGCATTTCTGGATTAGTTGGTCATCCAGGTGCTTTAAGGGCCGTGGGTAGATGAAACCCAAAGGCAAGTTCCCTATATGCTGATATGAAAGGTAACATTCGCTCTTTCCCTATGTCAATATAACATGCATTTATAATACTCAACACAATTTTAATTTGAAACTCATTACTACCGCGCGTCATGTCGTCTAGATCGCGGCACCAACGTCAGAGGTGGTAATTTTCCGCCGAGGCATCCATATCCCTAACATAAGCTGAGCTCCGGGTCGATACAATTGTACAATGTTCTCCACTATCTACAGAGAATTACTGCCTCTTGTCCAGCCGCAAGCATAGTTTATTCTTAGACGACATCCTAATGCAATTGATATTAGTACCTGAGTATTAATATCTGCAAACGGACCATTAGTAGTTATATATATATTTATATTTGATACCGAATATAAGTAATTAATTGTGTGAATAATGGAAAATGCGTAAAACATGAATAATCAGCAGTACATAGGTTTTGTTTCACAAGTGAGCCTGGTATGGACAAGCCAGGCGTCGCGACTAGCACTGCGTCGCGGCTCGGCTCGCTCCTGTTATCAGCGCACTTGACGCGCTCGTGATAAGCTTCAGAGCGAGGTAGGTACTATCTAGCGGCTCGCCTGCGCACTTGTCACACACATGATTCATTGCCGATTGCGATCATCACCACTATTTACCTGCCAGCGGTTATTGCCTCCCATACGCGCGCTCCAATACCCAATAAATCTGCCTTAAATACTCACGATAAGTTCCAGCTTCCTCAATAGAAAGAAATAATAATTTATTTATTTATTTCATTCAATTAATTTAATGTATAAGTTCACATTGGCAGTTAAAATAAACAGACAATCTCACACCTGCGCCGACGGATGTGTTTCTAGTGCCTCCTACAGTCCGCCGGCCGATGTAACAGGCACAATATCACCATGTCGAGCACAATCTACAGTTAACTAACACATGCAATATAATCAGAAAATCGGTCATCCATTATCAGAATATTATCCAACTGGAATGATTATCTGTGTCGATGCCTTGGATAAACTTGTGTCGATTACATGTGTCGTCACTCTGAGCAGGAGCTGAAAATGAAAAATGTAAAAAAAATATTGAACCATAACCATAACCACACGCCTTTTTCCCAGAATGGGTAGGCAGAGGTGCTACTAGAACACCCACGTTTCGCCTTGTATATTCCGTCCCACGATGTGATAGGGGGCGAGCCTATCGCCATATCGGGAACAAATTCCTGACTCCGGGCTAATAATGAATAGAAAAATCCAATATCACTTTGCCCGACCCGGGATTCGAGCCCGAGACCTCAGCTTTGCAATAATACCGTAGTACCACTACGCCACCGAGAAAAAAATATTGAATCCATTAAAAAATGTTCAACATTATTTCAGTCATATATTTTTTCTACCTCCCGGTTCGGAAAGCGGTTTTCACTAGAGAAGATTGGGCAAGAAACTCTAGTGTTGCTCTTTTCAAAACCAGTTTACAATATCGTGATTATTACAAAAATTACAAGTTGGTCTAAATCAGAGCAGTTCATTGATAATTTGTTATAATTTGCAAGTGACATATATTTTTAATACAATATGTTTACATTCTATTTAATATGGCTGAGTGAAGTGAAGTAGCCCAGAACGAAGAATCAATTGTTTCACCAACGCAGTGAATACTCGTGAAAACCTTATGTAATCTATAAATCAGTTACCCACTAGGTGGTCAGACGACCTGGTAAAGGTCGCGGGACGTCGCTGGATGCAGGCTGCCTCCAACAGGTCACTGTGGAAATCATTGGGAGAGGCCTATGTTCAGCAGTGGGCTTCCTTTGGCTAATGGATGGATGGATGGAAATCAGTTACAATGTAAGCAAATCGGACAGATCAGTCCACACAAGCAGCACCCGTTCACGAGTATGACGCATGTGCCAGCCATCGGCTTCCTCAACCATGCTACAGGGAAGTGACCGACCCAGCACATGACGCCGCCGCAAGCACAGACTTTTAAGCGAGCATGACATACCCAATCACTTACAAAGTAAAATACAATGTGTAAAGTTACTTAATATAAATTATAACATACAGAGCACACCGATACCTCCGCTCCGAAATACTATCTAATTGTTTAATTTTATTCTATTCCCAAGCCTTATTATATTCTGAAATTTTATAATAAGCTTTATTGCATAATTGTTACTTGATAGTAGCTTTGAATTTTTTAATAGTTAAAGCTTTCATATGAGTGGAAACTTTGCTATAAAAGTGTATACAGTAACCCTTAAAAGATTTGCTGATCCTGTGGAGTCTGGTCTTATGACTAGCTAGGTTGTTCTTATTCCAAGTATTTTTGTCGTGAATATCGCTAATCTTTCGAAAATTTACCTTATTCTTATGGACATACATTAAATTTTCATAAATGTATTGTGACGCTACTGTCATTATTTTTATTTCTTTAAATTTATCTCTAAGAGAACATCTGGACCATAGCGAATAAATTGATCTTATAGCTCTCTTTTGGAGAACAAAATAGTATTAATGTCAGCTGCGCCACCCCACAGTAAAATTCCATAACTCATCAGACTATGAAAGTAGGCAAAATAAACCAATCGAGCTGTATCTATATCAGTCAATTGGCGAATCTTACCCACCGCAAAGACTGCGGCGCTCAGCTTTATCGGTCGGGGGAAACGCCGTCTCAGTCCATACTCGAAAAGTTTTGTACTTCATTTTTGCTACCTCGGTCGATCCGCTTCATTTGCAATGCTGAATGTATAACCTCCTGGCTATATATATATATATATATATGTGTGTGTGTGTATACTATATGAGTGACAAGGTTTATACCGTTCACGTGTACGTAGCTGGTGAGATGGTGCGCGACGCTCTGTCAATCTCATTGACACATATCAAGTGGAGTGCTGCTCGAGAGAGGTGTTATCAGTCATCAGCGCATTGACAACGCGTGACAGGCGGCCCGCTCTCGCGACACTCGCGCTGTTCTCAGCGCGTCTCGCCGCAGCCATTCTACCGACAAACTGGGGCACTTGCGTCACACCGCGCCGTAGCAGGAGTCGCCTTATATGTCACCAAGTGGGACAAACGAACAAGCGACGCATTCTATGAAGTGTTCCAAGAACTTCTACAATTTGAATAATGGAAAATGGAATAGGCGAGGCAGAGGTTGAGTGCTGTTCCTTGAGATCAGTAAGCGAGAAAGAAAAGCAATTTTTTTTTCTGTAAAATATCACTACTTCAAGACTAATGAAACATTCTATATATTTCAACAGAGTTTTGTACATTACACATACACGGGAAGTCAAAATATTAATCGTAATTGCTTACTCATTTACTAATAGATCACCATGCCTTAATGCTCAAGTCTAATATCCTGGGCAAACGTGTATACATTACACAATCTCCTTGAATTTCTAAAAAGTTAGGCACAGTATTTTGTAACATATTGTTCAATAATAAACTCGCAAATATTATCAAAAATAACAATAGTGTTATCTAATCAGCGAGCCTGTGCCGCGGCCGCACTGTCTTGTGTAGTGCTCACCGCTTCACGCACACCGAGCCGCAGATAAACTACTGCCCACCCATATAAATATTCACTACGTTCAACTCAGCTTATATATCAACGTCTACTTGACTAACTTCAAACGGTTTCCAATATACGTATAATATGTATCTTACTAGATCGTGAGTCAGACCCTTTGTCATGTCCACTTTAAAATGAGAACTCAAAAATCACAAATATTTATTGTAGACCCTAAAAGTTATATGCAGTTTCTGATATCAACATCCCAAGACACAATATTAATCGTGTCAAGCGCCGTCCTCGTGGGTCAACGGCAACACTCAATGAGAACAGATTTTTTCATTATTTACACTGCGCGCTGTAATCCAATGTTTTCGTAGCCGGCACGGTACTACGCCGCTGCGTAGCGGCGCGGCTACACTATGCTACGACGCCGCTCCTGTATTCGTTTTCCTTACCCGCTGTAGCCATGTTGGGATTATTGTTTCCAACAAGGCTACAGAGTAAATCTTATATTCTGAACCTGAACTTAAAATTTATAAGTAAACGAAAATACGACAATCATCTTTTCACGAAAACATATACCTATTATGCAAAATTGAGATACTGTCACTAATCTTCTGTATACGAGTATTACATTTATTTTATGACTAGCGGCCCGGCCTGGCTTCGCCCGGGTGCAGTCTTTTTTGAGTCTAGTCCACATGAGACACAAATTATTTCGCGTATTAATTGTTTTCTATTTCAAATCAACGTGACTGCCTTCCTTTGTACTGCTTTTCTCATCCCTACCTGATACATCCCGTCCTGTTCCATCTCAATCTGTTGAATGACTCAAGGCATGCAATCCAGTTCTCTTATATCCCGTTTCATTCGCCTATATTCCATCCCAAACTATCCGTATGAGTTTGAAAGAGTAGCAAATATATGTACACATTTGAATACCGTGCTCATCCCGCGGGAACACTACATTTCTTCGGGATGAAAAAAGCCTATGCATTGATTCAGGGTATCAGCTACCTCTAAACTAAATTTCAATAAAATTGGTCCTGCCGTTTGAGCGGGAAGACTTCTTGATAATCCCACGGGGATAATACACTTTTCTGGAGTAAAAAGTAGCCCTGGATGTGTTATTCCAGGGTATCAACAACCTTCATACCCAATTTGACAGATTTTTTAGCAGACAAAAAACATAGATCTAGGCTTTAAATACTGTTTGCGGCCTCACGACAGTAGCTTTATTTACTTAGAGCATTATAGAAATATAAACTTATCGTAATCTTGGCTCGGTATACCAATATATTAATGGCTGTCGTTTTTTTAATTTGACCGTATGTAAAGCCAAATAAATACGGCCAACAGTCACATACATAATCCTAAACCCACAATAAGATCGAGTCTTGTATCGTGGGTATCAGACTCTACGAGTCGCTTTTTGGTCTCACAAACAGCCAGGCAAAAAATAAATACCCGTCGGTCAAACATACATGTCTCTCGCGGACCGAACCAGCGATCTCTCGTTTCACAGCCGCGCGGCGTCTAACCCACTGCGCCACGGAAGCTGTCATGAATGTACACATTTAACGGTAACACGCATATCCTAACTACGTATTACGAATCTATCCGTATCCTAATACCGGAATGTAAGCGGAACATTCCATTGCCAGTACACTCAGACCTTAAACAAATACAACTATTGAAAGTGTTGCCATGGCATTGCCTGAATGACGCTCACTGCTCCACAGGCCTCGTCCGTCACCGAAGTACCTATTTGTAATTATTACATAACTATTGATACGCTTCTAGTTGTTATACAATGATTCAAACGGTTTTGGTTATAACTACCACAGATTTGTAGAATAAATACATGTTGTAAGCTGTAATGTAGAGCATTTTGTGTATTTTCAACAGCAC
This sequence comes from Theretra japonica, assembly GCA_033459515.1. Lineage (NCBI taxonomy): Eukaryota > Metazoa > Arthropoda > Insecta > Lepidoptera > Sphingidae > Theretra > Theretra japonica. The sequence continues at coordinate 16,343,830 of CM065941.1, forward strand.
AGAATTGCGGCGTAGTGTGTACTCGGCGCAAGTGATTTGGAACAGAGTGTTAGTGTATGGGATTGCTTAACTCCAAATTGAGAGTGTGTGGGGGAATGTGGGCCCCGCGCCGACGCTGCGCTTGTGTTGCGACATGCGTGTGCCGCCGCGCCGCCGCGCTGCTGCATACATCCTATTATAACTCAATATCCTCTGTCACCATAAATGTAGCCTTTGTCAAAATATTCAAAACTACATGCCATTATAGATAAAGAAAGATATGTTTTCGTGGAAGTATAGTAAACTAGGAGCAGCGGCGCTCCGCGCGCACATGGAGTGTCGTAACAGTTGCCGTGTTTGATCATCAATTATCTAACAATTATGACTTTCTTTGAGGGCGCGATAACATGACAACAATAGTTCAGTACAACGACCCCATTGATAGAGCGCTGTATCGCAGTTTTCTTTAGATATGCAAATTGTTATCTCGTTTATCTTAACTAGTTGTTAATGTGTTGCCGGTTATCTTAGAGTTTTGATAATCGTATCTCCCAGATACAGTATCTAGTGGAACAGCTGTTGGCGCGCCACGCGCTGCACTGTGCGGCCGCGCTACAGCGCGGCGTGGCGCGGCGTGGCGCAGCGTGGCGCGGGTCACCGACACGTCGCGTCTCCGGTGCCGTGCAGGGCGCCGCTGTGAGCAGCGCTGGGTGTGTTCGCCGGTGACGCGATAACGAGAGCAAACACAGCGCCGAGCGTTTAGCAAATATTTGTAGGGAACGACGCCGGAGCCCCGCCGCCCCTCCCCGCGCGCCCCGCACACCCCGCCGCGCCGCCCTCCAGCGCAGCGCCACGCGGGCCTGCTGATGATCGCCTATCTGCCAGCCCTGAGATACGCCGATATCATCCCCGATACGGAGTAATTATCAGATAGAAGGTCTCTAGATTTGATTACGAGAGCTCGTGTCTGCAGCGCGCGACTCATTACGGCGGGCTCGGCGCACTGGCTCGCGCACACCGGCGCATCGCGCTCGACGAGATAAACTATCAGGGGAGAAGTTAACGTATCTATCCTGATAGTTTAAACGGCGAGGATATCTGATAGAGGCGCATTGTCAGTCCCGCATTGTCGGTGAGCCCTCGCTGCCGCCAGCGCCGGCAGTGCGCCGCCGTGGCCGCGCCGTGCAGTTCCGTGCAATGCCGCGTAGTGAAACGCAGTGCTGGTGCATGGCGCGCAGTGCAGCGAGGCGAGGGCGCGAGTGGCGCGAGTGAGTGGGCGAGTGGGCGCGGGCGCTGCTCGAGGCGGCCCTGAGCCTCGGCCCGCGCTCGTAATCCCCGCTCCGGATCTGATAGCCGATACATCGACGGATTATTGATGGGCGCCGCTCGGCCTCATCGCGATCTTATCAGTTGTTTTTTTCGACGAATATTTTCCGTGAAAAGCTAATAAAGAGAAGGTGTGCGGTAGGGAAGTGGGGTTGGGGACGTCGGCGGAGGGGCGGGCAGGGGAGGCGCGAGGCGGGTGCACGTGACGCGCGATGGCCGCGATAAGCCGCCATATTGTTTCAGCAATAGTGATAACAGTTCCCTCTCTCTCCCCACCCCATTGTGTTAACGTGAGTGTGTGAGTAAGTGTACGTGTCGGACCTCGCTGAGTCACGCGGCCGGCGGAGGTGAAGTGTGCTCGTACAATGAAGCCCAGCGTGTGCTGTGTCGAAGGCCACCGCGCTGCTAATATACACCGAACTGGATGTTGAAGTATGAAACTGTAGATAGTTTGCCAGCTGAAACGCTGCTCACTCAGAGTACATGCGTGCACAGAGAGCTGCGAGCCGCGTGAGGGCCGCCATGTTGCGCCGCGACTCCCGCCGCCCTCACACTACGAGCTGATACATACCACTACATGTACAGCTTACATGATGCAGCAACGGTTTCGATTCCGAACATACTGTGGTATAACTAACAACAACTCAATGAGTACTCGTATACTCCCACACGTATTCACGCTAACTCATAGAAACGCATTAAGTTTCTAACCTACAGCCAACGTATCACTTAATCCTCGGCTTATCGAGCAAAATGTTTCTGCGCTCGTCGTACCTACGCCGTGTACAGTTAACAGTGTGAATAAGAGCCTCAGAATGTACTGAAACTTGAGCATATCGATCTAATCATTGATTAATATGTAACTACGTAGTCTCTCTGCATCGTCATTGAGCACACGTGTGGCTCCAAGTTATACAGTCACTTTCTAATTCCGATATTCTCGTCGCAACAACCCTTGTTGTTGACTGTTCATGTATCTTGTTTTAACATACATACATAAACACACGCCTTTTTCCCAGAAGGGGTAGGCAGAGGTGCTACCAGAACACCCACGTTTCGCCTTGTATATTCCGTCCCACGATGTGATAGGGGGCGAGCCTATCGCCATATCGGGCACAAATTCCTGACTCCGGGCTGATAATGAATAGAAAAATCCAATATCACTTTGCCCGGCCCGGGATTCGAACCCGAGACCTCAGCTTTGCAATCATACCGTAATACCACTACGCCACCGAGGCAGTCTTTTATCTTGTTTTAAAGTATTGTAAATTTAACGAATACAAAGAGACTAAATTCCTTTCATACGGCTTAATAAACAAGCAATAAAATAATCATCTATTCATCCATCAGACAAAGGAAGTCACATAGGCCTCTCCTAATGATTTCCACAGTGACAGGTCACTGGAGTTATAGTTATAGTTACTGGGGTTATAAAGTCTGCATCAAAATAAATGAAGACAGGGTTTGAAGGGTACTTATGCTTGTTCGTTGGTACTTAGTATGACTCCAGCTGGCGCCAGATTCCGCTTGCCTGCTTAATCTTTGCTACATAGTAGTCCCGGTATTTACAATCGTCAATTGTAATAAGTATGCATCTATACTACATACTGACTCTATTGAGAGCTCTTTTTGCAGCATATATTAGCCCTTCCTATAATATAAATTATGTAACTCAGTACTTTTGTATTAGCGGCAGTGTGTATACTGTGTGTGTGGAGAGCATATGATCGTAACACTCGTAACGTAGTGTGGTAAGGCCCCACCGACTGATACCGTCGGCTACCTCCTAAATTTCCTATGTACTATACCACTCTTTGAAATTATTCATTCATCTGATTTCGTTAAAAATGTTTTCTTTACAAGAAATAAATTATAAGCAAATACCCGTTTTACCAGTTATTTCAGAAGCTTTTGAGGTCTAATCCTCGTTTATAATATAACACGTGTGCTACAATTATTTGAGAATATTTCTAATTGGCCTATATGTTTCCCCTCCTTCTTTTCTTGTTTTAGCTTAAAGCTTGCTCAACAAAAAAAAAAGATTGTTTGCCCAAATCGCTGTGTAATGCTCGGATCATAACTACGAGTACTAGTAGATGAGTTTCCTTGCACAGCGAGTGAGGACCAGTGTAAGACTTGGCATGGAACATGTTTTAGTTTAGTCCACCGTGCCGCCGTCGGCAGAATGACGTCCATTCAGAACTGTGCCGCGTTTTCAACTATCATTGGACCTAGACCAGATCGCAATCAATTTATTAACAAATAACTAATTCCACCTGGCACAGCACCGTGTTCACAGTAGGCACAGACATGTTTGCTAGTTAGTATTCGTTTTCAATTGATTAAATTCTTTATCTTTTTAATTGTAATATCATGTGATAATTTTCAAGCAATGATTTGCGAAATATCCACAAGTGTAACATCCTTGTGTTGTTATTCGCTAAAATTTAATAAACTGCGAATTATAAATAATTAAACCCACTACTAAGTATCTTCGCTGATATCGCTGTGGAGCTTACTGAGGCCTATCTCCTGCGGATTTCGAAACAAAATCCGTATGCTTTAAAATTAAATGTATTATGTACATTGTACAAGGAAGTTTGACACAATACTATAATTGCTATGGTCTTCAACCATAGGAAATCCGCTGATAAAGATATGCCTGATTCTATTCTTATAACAATAATTGTATATATTTATTGTGTTTAATTATATATATATATATATATATATATATATATATATATATATATACCTATATGTATATGTTAGAAAATAATGTGGCTATTGATACAGTATGCAATATTTAAAGTCTCTACCTATTGTAGTTAATAAAAACATATTAGGTAACAAATTAAATGCTAACATTTTTTTAATTTTCCCTTTAAAAATATTTTGAATAATATATTATAATAATGGCTCTCAATAAGGTATGATTATTAATTAGGATATAAAAAAAATGCATATGAGATAAAGTATAAAAATACATTTTGCTTATTTTATTTATTGAAGGTTTCATAGTTAGTTAACAGACATTCAAAACTGCAATTCAAGGCTTCCGATATGTATCTTGCGCGCTTGATAATTATTGCTGCGATTTTCCTAATCTAGACTGGTACTGCGATTACTTGCAACAGCGAGGACGACAGTCATGTTATTACTCGTAGTGTGCTCAATAGTTCGTTACCCGCACCTAACACAAGGATTTTACATTTCCGATTTTTTTTCTGTTTCCGCTGACTAGTTGCTATAGTTCAAACATGGGTGAGTAAGTTGCTGGATTGTAAAAATATCTTGCCAATTATATAAGTTAAATACTAAATAATACACAGTGATTACGTTAGCATAAAATTGGTATATTGGTCTAACGAAAAAATAAACCAATGAAAAATGTCCTTAGTGTAGAAACTAAATTTTGATGGAATAAGAAATAGAAACTGAGACCCATAGATATACATATAAAAAAAAACGAATATATCGACTGCGTGGAATAAATGTCGTGTTAAAGTTTATCTTTCTTGACATCTTCGATTTTTAACAATTTACCTATCTGACTCAATCGAATATTTCATAAAAACGATTGTTATATATGATATAAGTATCTATCCGTATTTGTTAATTATTATTATTTATTTTATTCTTTGTAAAATGTTTTTTAAAATGTTTGTAAAATGTTTTAAATATTTTTAACATGTAAGTTATTTTCTATGTCGACCAAATGGCTCTCCTTTTATTTGAATTCACTTCATCTTCCTGCCAACTTCGTCCATATCTCATAAAAACATCTAGATTGTGTTCATATACGAGTATACTCCTAACACACTTATCAATCCCATTAATCATATATTGCTACATACTAAAAATAAACTCAAGAAAATGATAATCTATTAATGATTTTTTGACGCTAAGCGTGAGCAATACGAGTATAGCTTTTTTCGAAGTGTGGGATCTAACATGTATAATATACTTGTAGGTATACATACATAGCTATACTTGACTTAGGTACAAATGACTTGTCATAAATAATTGCAATATCATCGTGATAAGAAATACCTAGACCGCGTCATCAGAACTTCATCATATTGTTGTTTCACAAACATCCTAATAACTCTTTCCTTTAAATAACCAAAATGCTAATAAATTTAAATGGGAAGGAAGAAAGGAACGCATAGGCGTTCCTTCCACAATATCTATAGAGATGTGGTGAGACGATAATATCTGGAGAAAATTAAAATATTGATTATATAAAAAATAAATAACTAACATTCCCTCTTTTCGTCGAATTCATGATGATACTAAACGTATCGTGGTAGGTACAACACGAGTAAATTGCGTAGTATGATTTCAGAGTGAACGAAGGCCCAAAACTCTTCACTTACACGTAGTGTGGCATTGTTTTTTTATTGTGGATACATTGCCTGATACAGACGATTAGTGCCTTTATGAATTATGCTGTGACCATAACACGTTTATAACACAGGATAATTCAGTTTTGCTAAATGTATTTATAATATTCGTCAGCAAGTAAGGATTAGATATTCTTACACAAGAAACGATCGGTTGTAGGCATAATTGATGTACCTAATATACTAAATACCAATGCCTTAGACCATGGCTTCAACAATTTGTGTGGGAAATTTAGAGATAAATGTATATACACCTACGGACCCCCCCATAAATTTGTTATTGATAACGTGTAGTGGCAGGAACATCGCGGCGGGTTCCGACAGACGTGTTGTGTAGCAAGAGCAGTTTGTTATTTACTCGGCTCGGGATGTAATCTCGTACTTGTGTCATTATTTTATGGCGAGCGCTGAGCGGTTTGCGTTTGATAACGCGATGCGTCTACAAATATTAAATAAGTATTGCACTTATGTCGTTATATAAGCTCTTTCAAATGTATGAAATCAACGGAGCAGATGGTTTTTTTGTTATAAAATGAAATTTAGGAGTAAGCACCGTCTTACTGCAGTATGTAACCATCTAATGCATGGGAACTTTTAATTAACCTTGCTGTCATATAGATTTTATTCTCTCTGATAATATATAAAACGAACATTCTCATTACTCTTCATCACTAATAATATTATTTAATGAATTGAATAATTGACTATATCTAACCAAATTAGTAACAGTGAGAGGAAAGTTCTGGAGTGGAGGCCACGTAAGTCAAGCAAAGTGTCGGACGCCCGCTTACAAGGTGTCCGGACGATCTGATGAAGGCTGTAAGTCGTTGGATGCAGGATTCCAACGGCCCGATGGATACTTGCGGGAGGCCTATGTTCATCAGTGGCTGAAGAAAGAATGAGAGAGATGAAGAAGGTTTATGGTTTATGTACATTCTCGGCGGTCTACGCTCTTTTTAATCGATTTCAAAAAAAGGAGATTATCAATTCAATGTATGTATGTAATTTTGCCAGAATTGCATGGTGTTTGGATATGTTGGTCTATACCAGCTTCTGAACACGAGTGCCAAATTTCATAAATGTATGTATGTTTGTCCACGCATATCTCAAAAATTATTGGTCAAATTTCAAAAATTCTTTTTGTATTGGATTAGGTTTAGTCCAACTTAGGAGCTGTGTAAGTTTCATAGAAATCGGTTCAGTAGTTTTTGAGATAGTGCAGGGGTGACCAACTTTTTTGAGTCCGCGGAACGCATACATGTTTACTAATTAGTCGCGGCGCCGTAATCTATTTAACTGGCTGAAATTAAAATGATACTAGTTAGGTAAATGGGCACAAAACTTAAAATCCAAAGAGAGAGAATTCTTGCGCGGCGCCCTTCTCTACTGCCTACGGCGTGGCACGGCCCACCAGGGCGCACGCTTTAAAACCGTGAGATAAAAAGTAAAGTAGAGAAGTTATTATAATTTAACAGTAAAGTGTAGATAGTTGTGTTAGCAAAAACAATCGTAAGAAATTAGTTTTAATTACTGCTATAGGAATTAAAAAAATTAAGAAATAAAAATAAATTTAAAAAAAATTTACAGCCTTCAAAAGTAAAGAGAGAAATAAAACTAATATTTTAATAAATCTAATATACCTACATATGCCAACAATTTTTAGGTCGGTGCCAGCAGGACGAGCATAAGTACATTAAGCTACGAACTATGCGGTTAAAACCGCGGGGCATAGATGGTCGGCTGGCATCGACCTGAAACATTGTTGGCATATGTACATATGAACTCACTGTCTGCACTGCACTTACAGTTCATATCAGTTACGCCATCCGTCGTCACTATACTGTAACTGAATAAAAAAATTGCAGATATAATCTGTGATGTAAAAACATATAGTTAATCATGTATAATTAGCAATTTATAAAATAAATAAATAAAATTAAATATAGCTAGCAGGCAGTTGATGTTTTCCCGTGGGCAGGCAGGTCGCACGCACTGAACTTGTGAAATGGTTCGGAGTGGCACCGACGTGTGAACAGCCTTAACAACAACTGCAAACATTTTAAACAAATATTATGTTTCCACCACTATTAGCACCCATTTAATCTACATTATTTAAACTCAAACCAAGCAACATTAACTTATTTTATTTTTTTATTTGTTTCAAGGCCTAGGTACCATACTCTATTTATATTCCTGAAATTATAAGCAATAAGAATACTTAAGCAATAATACAATTATTAATGCAAGCACAAATGTAAAGCTACAAGCTCATTAATTATATTGTATTTGTTTATTTGTAAAATGTTTATCACACTGTATTATGGACGCCACACACGTCACGTGCATTTGGGCAAACGCGAGTATACACCAGTCTCGATTTGCCCACACACGTTCCAGTACACTGGTGCAAACACAGACTTACACACTTATATCGCTACGTGTGGCGGCCATTAGTTGCGAGTCATCTTACTCTATTATTATAAAAAGTGCGTGGGAGCCTGTTGGTATCGTGTAAGACTACGGTCGCGGTTTCGAATCCCGGGGCACACCTCTAACTTTTCGGAGACATGTGTGTATCGATAGTCAATTTAACGATGAAAGAAAACGGCATGAGGAAACATGCACATCACAGAGGTCTTAACAACAACAATGACTTAACGACTAAGCCTCTGTCAATCCAACTCTCGGTTGTAGAGGAGTCCCCAGCACAGCTGTGGCTGATTATGGGCTAGTACAGTACACTGGTTATGAAAAGAATAGCCTACGGTTCCATCCTCACTCTGTACTCTGTAATAACATACATTCATATATGCATATTATACTATAAACTCCCGCCTTTTTCCCAGAAGGGGTAGGCAGAGGTGCTACCAGGACACCCAAGTATCTCCTTGAGTGTTCCGTCCCACGATGTGATAGGGGGCGAGCCTATTGCCCGGGATTTGAACCCGAGACCTATGCTTTGTAATCGTACCATAATACAACTGCGCCAACGAAAGATTCTGTGATTTTCAGGTTTTGTAGAAGCAGTTTATAGGAATGGTCAAATCAATAGGTAGGTATGAATACAGGTACAGAGAAAGATTTTTTTTTGTACCAGACATAACTGTCTTTCATATTCACAGTACAGTTTGGTTGTAAGTGCTTTGTTGAGCTGTAAGAAATGTGAACCTATGCCCTTTTTTGAAGTTACATACTTAAGTGGTATCGCTGTAAATATGTCTTCATGCATTCTCGTCGGTTCAGGGTACTTTTCGCCTTACTCTTGTTGGGGGTATCACCGATTTGGATGGTGTAGGTTCGGTATGGTGGACCCCTACCGACTCTTCCATCCACACTCGTCTTATAAATTTGCTTGGTTTCATCCATCTTCTACATGACCAACAACACAACACACAACAGGTCGGCGGGTAACACGTGTAGGCTCGTTGGCCACATGCTTGTTTTTATACGCCGCCGGGTTGTGTTGGCGGGCTGTCACCGAGCCGGCGGCTTTGGTGTGGAGCGCGTTGAACATTTTCACACCGTAACCTCCAAAACAATTTCAATGGATGTGGGTATTGAGATAGATTTTTTTATTGTGGTACAACCACACCGTTGTCAAACACGACTCCGCATGGGGTGGTACCACTGTCTCACAGAAAATCGACGTGAAGCGACAGCTTAGCTGTCGCGATTTGTTCGGTGAGTGAGATTGCCGTATGCCCCATTTTCATTTCCTCTTTCCATTCTTTTTCCTCCCCGCTCCTCCCCCGAGTTATTGGGCCGGCTACGCATCTATGATCCAAGCGTTGTGGATGTTCATGGGCGGCAGTGATCACTTACAGCAGCACACACAGCAGGCCGCCTGGGTAGGTACCACCACAACGTCTATTTCTCCCGCCAAACAGCAGTGTAAATGCACTATTCTATTTCGTTTTGAAATATATTGTAGCCAGAGTAACTACTGTAAATAATGAGACTTAACATCTTACGTCTCAGTATGGCGAGCCTAGTGGAATGTCAAGCAATGCTTAGTAATTTATGGTGTTGTTTGGTTTTGCTACTGTCCATGAGCGGTCGTATCGCTTACCATCAGGCGAATGACGCGTTCGTCTCGCCATTCATCGCAATAAAAAAAGATAAGATCTTAGTGGTCATCGTTGGATACTGTTTATTTTACATACTTTTAATAGTTATTGGTGCGGCAAAGATAAGAATTGGAGAACCCCTTGTGTTGGGGTGCTAAAAGTTTATTTTGTGTTTAGCATTTGGTTTATTTGGCTAAGAAACACTACACAGTGATGCTCCGCGCCCACTTCAAAACTAAATAGTAAATAGTGTCGTGAATACCTTGGTAGGGGCCGGGGTGATGCCAGAGTTATCACCAAACTGTGGCTTCGAAGGTCACAACACGCTAAACTTACTAATAACTATCAGTCACACGCTTATAACAGTGGAACATTCGATTTGATCACTTTACCAGGAACGTTGATACAAAGATCGTGATGGATTGAATTTATTATTTTCCTATAGGTATGTAAAATATACATATAGGTCGTGTCAGGACTATGTGTGTGGCTGTTGGGTATGGTTATTATTTATTTATATTTAACCGAATAATTCGTTAGTTACTAAATATCACAAGCAGCTAATTCCAAACAACTTACGAATAGTTTACAAGAAATGTTTAGGAAGTGAGACTGACTGAATAATTGCCGCTACTTTGTTTCTAACATTCATAATTTGATCATTGTTATTAAAATTAGTTAAAATAATATAACAATGGCCATGAACTGGATTAAAATATAATTAACAAGTAGCAGAAGAAATCTTCAATACGTCTCAGCATAGGCTGCTCTCAAAAGTTCTCTAAGACTCCGCTTTGGATCGGCCTATACACATATTAGGCGACTTAGTACCAATGGAATATTCTAGAATTTATCACAAAATTCCGCTTTCCAAACCAAGACAAATTTGCATAGGGTAAAATATAATCGACGCCAGCAATTTAGGCTTATAAATGTGGTATACTTAAACTCACATCTATATCCTAAAGGCGTGATGGAGGCAACCCTCTCGTCAAGCCGGGCACATATTACACTTTTAAGCAATTTACAAATAAATAAATACATATTTTTAATATGCTACTTTTCAAATTGGTTGCCTTAATTTGAGGATCGACTTACAATTGATGTCATTATCTGACACTCGTAACCGGAACGTATGAGTGGTCGATACTTACGATATACAACTTGGTAGGTGTCGCCTAAGTCGCCTAACAGCTCTATTTCTGTAATATCCGCCATATACAATGCAAACTGCGTCCCTTGGGGCTGTGTTGAGACTTTCATATAATATGAAACAACAGCGCGCTACTTATATTTGATAAAGCAGGAACATTTGTTAACGTACTTAAAGTCCTAGCTGGCTCCTCATGGGGCATTCATCAAAAGCATCTACGGAAAATGTATATATCTGTTATACGAAGTAGATTGGAGTAGGAGTGCTTTTTGTATGACAACAGTGCTAATGTTCATTTGTATAAAGTTGATAAGTAATAAGTAAAGTAAAAGTAGTAAGTAATAAGTAAGTTGATAAGTTTGCTCGGTAAAGTCAATTCTCCGGGATCCGTCAGATATTGATCAAATAAGAAACGCCCTTTACTTGCTACAACGTTTGATGATATTAAAAATGAAAGAGCGATGTCTACACCATTTTTAAAAATGTTTGATTTTCAGACATTGATTATGAATATCAATGTTAAAAATATAATTTTACCTTATTTGGAAACTATTAACAGGCCTAAAAAGTCATATGACCATAATCGCATAAAACATGGTAAGATAAATGAATTATATGAAATATATCATGATTGGCATAGAATCTATACTGATGGATCTAAGAGTGTGGACGGTCAAGGGGCTGCATATTATGATCCAGCTCAAAGAGAAACCAATAACTTTTGTAGTTTTAAAGTTATTGGTTCTGTATGTATTGTCTCTGAAACTTATTGCGATTTCAGAAGCTCTTTCTCATGTAAATGTAATTGAGAACAGGAAAGTTGTGATTTTTGTTGATGGTAGAAGCGCTTTATTGCATCTAGTTCGATGTGCTTCTGCACACAGAGGGCTATCGATAGCATATGTGGTTCTCTCCAAAATGTATGATATAACATCTAGCAGGAAATATCAATGATTACAATGAAAGATTGCAATGGGTTCCGGCACATATTGGGTTGCTGGGCAACGAGGAGGCTGATCGTCGAGCTCAGCGGGGAGGCGTTGCAGGAACAGAAATTAATAAGGAATCGGATTATACAGATTTGTTTCCTAAATTTAAAAATAATTGTAGTATCCTTTGGAAAGAATATTTTAACAAAAGGTATCAGGAGAAAGGGATATGGTACAAATCAATCGTAGATGAGCCTCCTCGTATACCATGGTTCAATAATAGTAATTTAGGGAGGAAACTTGTAGTCATTGCTTTGAGAGTAAGATCTGGACACCTTCCGCTTAACAACTTTGATTATCTAATTAGAAAAACCAATTCACCCAACTGTGCGGTTTGTGGTACAGTGGAAGACCGTCATGCATTTATTGGCGGAATGTAGTCGGTTTCAAGATGAGAGACAACATATAATGAAGGAATTGCATGGTAATGAAAATGATGGGTGTTTTCACCATATTTTATCCGAACCAATGACCGAAAAGGCTAACAAGTTATTTATGTTTATAATGTTACGTGTTTGAATTTTTCAGTCTTCACTTTTTTTTTCTTTAGTATGTTAGTTTATTTAGTTGAATTGGTTATTGAAAAATGATAGATTTGTTGTACTGTTGGTAATTAGGGGGGACAAAAACAAAATTAATCCTCTTTAGTTTGTTGTGTAGATGTATATTTATAAGCTACGATGGGACTGGCATGTATTATCTCATAGTATAAAAGTCCCATAAATTTTATAAAACAAAAACAGCGCGCTCACATGTCGCGTGCGGGTTCAAGTAAAACCAACATGTTATGCATAATAAAGTTTATTTTGTGTGTACTTTTGATTTCCTACATAATATTTACACATATATATTGGAGGAGCGCGCGCGTGTCGCGGACATGCGGCCGACACTGCACCGACACGACAACGACAACGACACGAGGGTGACACGCGCGCGCTGTACGTACTTGTACTCTACAAAATGAATATATTTAAACAGGCATGCGGCGGGCCGGTGCAGGCGCGAGCTGTGCCCGATGCTCACTGCTGGCGAGCGCACATCTCGCGCCTGCACGCACGCTGTACCGTGTGCGAGGAGCGGCGCCGCGGCCACACGCTATATACAGAACAACAACAACACAGCTCCATGCGCCGCCCCGCGCCGCACCCCCGCACACCCGCGCCCCGCGCCCCGCGCCCCGCTCACTCCTACACTAACTACTACTACTCGGATAAATTCGTGGAATGTTCCTTCAAGTCATGGAGTTTAAATAAGATCTCTGCCGCGAGCGCGACGCTTACAATATCTCTCTACTAGGAAAACTTTATCAAAAATATTATAACATCAGATAAAATATCAGTTCTAGAAAACAGCCTCTATATAATTATTATAAACATTAATTATTGTCGTGGTACTACCTAGCTAGCTACGGTTGGTAATCACCTACATAGGAATGCGACGCTTCAGGAATGGTTCAGGCACAGTCTCATAGATTACTCGTCGTCTGGTAACACTCCGCGCACCTGCGCGCCCACACCCGCGCCCTCGCGCCCACAAACACAGCGCCCACTACATAACACCTAATTATATTATTATTGTCACATTGGTTTCAAATTCGTTGAGCTCTGCAATACTTACTCGTATGTACTTCATATTTATTATATAACATATTTATCGCGTTGCAACCGGGGTACACGGGCGGGGTGCTCCTCGATTCCGCACACCCACCCCCTCGCACCCCCGCACGCGTTCCGCAGCGCACCGAGCGCGCGCTACTTTTTGGTCAACTAGCAACGACTCTTTGGTCGGATTCGCTCGCCTACGTTCTATTACAATATATTAATCTAGACTTACACGACTGAGATTCTACGTTAGCATCCCGCGATCGAATCGAGATTCAGGATTTTGTTCCGACGCGACAACGCGACGACGCAATTAACATACAACGACGCGGACATAAATAATTATTATGACGATGGTGGATCGGCGCGCCGGCTCAGCTGCCCATGGACACCACGGTGGGCCGCTCCAGCCGCTCGGCGTCGGCGGGCGCGCGCCGGTACTCGCCTTCCTCGTACAGCACGTGCGCGTGCGCGTGCGCCGCCGCCAGCGCGTGTGCGTGGCCGTGCGCGTGCGCACCGTGCCCTCCGTGCGCCGCGTGCGCCGGCGGCGGCTCCTCCAGCTTCATGGCGTGCTGCATGAAGTAGCCCATGCTGAGCGAGCGCGCGCCGCCCGCCGCCGCGCCGCCGCCCACGCCGCCCTCCACTGCAACCGCGACACCACCATATTAATATTTTATTACTGTACTATTGCCAAATTGAAAGCAAGTTGCCGACACTTTTTCCACCACATGCCGAATATGGAATATAATAAACAGCAGCACTACCGCAACTGTGAACTCACTTAAGTTTTCCATCTTGACGCTGGCGGTGGTGCGCTGCACCGCAGTCTTGAGGCTCCTCTCAGATTTTATACTGTTCTTTGGTTTTCGCTTTCTCGTCTGAAACATACACAATAATAACGATTAGTATTGTCTCAGTTACAAACAATTGTACACTGTTGAAGAAGCTGAAGCTGAATACGTTACGGTTCTGCTGGTCACACTCGTTGACAATGTACCAACTGAAGAGGCCCTTGCGTGGGCCGGTGCGGTGCTCACCTGAATGGAGTCCTTCTTCATGGCCAGCGGGCGGTTGATGTTGTGCAGCTTGAAGTAGAGGCCGCACGCGTTGCAGACGGTCTCGCCGTGCGCGTTGCGCCGCCACAGCGACGTGGTGGTGGTGTGGCAGTTGGTGCACGACATGCCTGGCCGCTTCGTCCCCATCTGCACACAACACTCTGTTACTGCGGGCCGCGCGCTCCGACGCTACTGCACACTGCTCACTACTGACTACTGACTACTGACTACTGACTACTACAACACATGCATGCACTAGCGTGTGACAGTTAGGTTAGCGAGCGAGATGAGGGTTAGCGAGCAGGTGTTGAAGCGGTTAGCGGGAGCGAAGCGCGGGACGGGAGGGGCGGTAGGGAGCGGAGGCGGGGACTCACGTACCCCTTTCTTCGTTTTGTAGTCGGAGGGAGTGGAGGCTGGGAGCGGGGCCGGCGCGGGCAGCGCGTGCGACGTCGTGATGCCGTTAAACAGGAAGCCCTTGTAGAAATCCGCGCCCGGCGGGGCCCCGTCCGCGGCCACTGCAACCAACACAAGTGTCACTGAAGCGCTGAGCGCTGTAGCGCTGGCGAGCGGGCGCGGGCGCTCGGCGGGCGCGGATCTCTCGCGGGAGCGGGCGTGCCGCGGTGAGGGGGGCGGGCGGGTTAGTCGAGCGGAGCGGAACGCATGAATTGCGTACGTCGTGTGTTGGCGCGGCGAGCGCGTGCGCGGCGTGCCGCTGACGTACCAGCCGCCGCGGCTGCTTCAGCGGCCGGTTCATGCCGTTCATCTTGTTGTAGAGGCCGCACGCGTTGCACAGGTAGTGGCCGGTGCCGTCGCGCCGCCACAGCGGCGTGTGGATCGCGCCGCAGTTCACGCACTCGCGCCCCTCAGTGAAAAACTCCGCCATCTCGACTGCGCGCAACAGATGTTAGCTCACAACGCGCTCGCGCCCGCGGCCGCCGAGCGCCGCCGAGCGCCGACGCCCGCTGAGCCAGCGCCCGCGGGGCGGGGGCGACTCAGCGGAACACGTTACATAATGCACCAGAGACGCGTGGTCAGCACCTCGTCCAGCCGACGCGACCTTGACACTGAGTGAGTCAGTGCGGCCGCGCCCGCGCTCCACTTACTCTTTGTTTTCATTAACAAAACCAAACAAACATTTGCAAAACACGGGCGCGTCCGCGCAACTCGCACACAATCATTCTGGCATTATTCATATTCGCACAGAATTGTCAGCTATGCCTACTTTACAGCAATATATCTATATATATATGGTTTCTATGAATTAATATAACTTTTACATATCGCTCAATCCGACTATTAACTACATATACCTATACACAATATGCGTCAGTCAAAGAAAGGTGACATCTGGCACGATCATGAAATAATCACGTGTAAGTTGAATGTGTGTGTGAGACAAGGCTACGTACGAGCACGTAGCATAATAAATGTACAGAGCGTACATGGTGTGGCGTGGCTTGTCTGAGTAGTGTTTGAGTGTTCGCACCTGGACCAGCGCATTATAAACTAGGAGCGGCGGCGTGCTCACTGTACACCCGGCAGAATGCTGAGGTGTGGGTGTCGAGTGACGCGACGCATCTACTACATCACACATCACACCATGCATCCCCGTGTCCTGCTCAACACGAACATTTTGCGTATAACGTCCACGCTACTTGATTCCTGTCATTGCAGAGTCGCAATAATACACCTTATTATAAGTGCAGGGCAATACAATTTGGTTATCCAGAATGCTTATCTCTTGATATCTTCAGCTTTTGGTCCTTGTGTGCTGTAAGTTGATATAGGTCGGCTCTAGCACTTCAGTAGTATAAATCATACCTACTTTTGTGACGTAACAATAAAGGAATTGAAAAGAAAGATGTCGGCCGCATAGGTTAGATACAATGTAGTACACTCGTGAGGTGTGTACGGCGGTGCGTGGCGGGCGACAACCCTGGCCGGCCGCCGAGTAAGCTCTCCCAACGGCATCCGCGACCGTTACGTACCGCAGCTAGCCACACTCCCACAGCGGCCACTGCACACACGGGCGCCATTCATACATTTCAACCCCCCCCCCCCTCCACGGCCCGCGCAGCTTCGCAAAACGCCGCGCCGGTGACCCGCCGACCCGGCGACCCGCTGCCGGACTCGTTTCCCGGAACTTTACTCGCCAAACGTTCCGCGAGCTCAGCGCACCACTACAAGGGCCTCGCACTATACACTGTACAGTATACACACGGGTCACGGCGCGACGTCTGTACACAGCACGCATATTTGCATTCCGCTTCCTTACCGCTCGCGAGCGACACACTTGGAGCACCATCTGTCGGTAGCGTTTTTAAGAAATGTAATCTTGCCGGCCAGGGAAACGTTTCCCTATAGAGACAAGCCTGAGCTGCGGCACGTATCATTACTGCTGTGTTAATCGTTACATGGACCTACCGGCACATTTTGCTGATGTCTGCGGGTTGTCGCGCTGGTCATAACGGATTCACTTATTAAGACTAACAAATCACTTGTTACTTGTAAGGCACTGCCGTACTTGCCTTTCTTGACTGACGGGTATGACGAGACGAGCAGGTCGCTCGCCTGGTGATACACAAGAGCAACACCACTCAAACTTATTGTTGTTTAGCGGTGCACTGACTACCTGCGCTCGTCACCACAACACTTTAAGTGGCAATTTAAGAGAAAAGTGTTAAATCTTTTAATGTCCACTACAACACAGCCCTTATGCAGCAGTGCACGGGCCTTCACTACAATCGATAGTACGATTGAGAGGGGTTAGGCCATATAGTCCACCACACTGGCCTAGTGCGGGTTGGCGGACTTTTACATTGTATAGAATTATTTTTTACAAATCGCTATGGTATGCAGGTTGCCTCATGATATTTTCCTTCACCGTTATGTATGTACCTTCACCTGCCCTACACACCTACTACTGTTGGCGGCGGATATAGACAATCCTTAAAATGTCGTTTGCATTTAGTATTTATTTGAGCGCAAGTAATTCTAAACACACTCGTACCAACGTCATACGGGAATGTCACATGAGTAAACTTGTCGGTCAACTAAGTTCAAGCAGTTCATGTGGCTCGTATCTAGTATTGAAGTGTGTATATATGGCACGACCGCCACCTGAACGCATTCTTACACTACACAGTTACAAATGAGCGGCTGTTTAGACATGTCAACAACTTTACAATGTAGCGATTCAAAACCTAACCCCACTGCAGCGCACTCGACGCTCACTAGCCGCAGCAAACATTAGCATTCAGAGGAAGATAGAATGTTGAAGTTGAATGTCGCCTCGTACTTCGTAGGTAATCATCAACACGCCGCGCCGATGCGCTGCGATGGTTTGGAGAGACAGGATTCAACAATTACTAACAGCAGCTCTATCATCCACCAGCGACCAGATACATCAGTAATTACAACTAATATTCATTAGCGAGCACCTACACGTGTTGTGTGGGCGTGTGTGTGTGATGTGTCATGTGTGTGCGCGACAGACAGCGCAGATGACACAACACTTGGCAGAGATCTCACTGAAACATCGCACGCAGTTTCCGATTACGAGTAATTACCGCGCCGAAGCATTCAAACGTGCAAGCCATTAAACTGTTATTATTGGGCTGTGTAACGGGACCCGTGGCCATGTGCTACGCTGTGCTGCGCTGTGCGGCGTGGCGCAGTGACGTCACGCGGCAAGCACGCACGAGCGCCACGCCGCGCGTCGCGAGTGTCCGGCCGCGGGCCCGCGAGCGCGCAGGCCGCGCCGGACGGACGCCGGTGTTTGCGCGCGGCACGTGCCTTATCCGATACCATTTACGGAATGCCATTTTAATGCGCTTAAAAGGGAACGACTTCATTTTAAAAGGAGAGTCGTTTTGTTTTTTGTCGGGACCTACGCAAACAACCGCTCCGCTCTAAAGTTTTATGACGGCTCTAGCGATCGTCACCTCGCGCCTTGCCCGCGCCCCCCGCGCCCCGCGCCGCCCCCCCGCACACCTACACGTACAGCGCGCGCCACACTTCACCACCGCACCGCTACATCTGCACACAATCGACTAGTTTATGTTTGCTTTTTGATCGACTCGCGAACACAATATGTAGCCTTAGGTAGGTACAGTATAACTTAAGTGTTAACCCTACGCGATTGCTCATAGTTGCAAAACATTCCGACCAGCCCAATCCGGACATAGCCAGCGTGTTCGCGCCTGGTTGTTTATACCTGCATGGTGGCAATAATTTACAAATAATGTTTATATCTGTAGTAATAGATACTCGTAATAGCCGATATTAACATAGCTTGAGTCTTCAATATATCAATACACAGATTGAACTTTTCAAATGGGCGTGGATGGCCAAATCCGAAACTATCAGGAATAACGAAAAATCGTAAAGTTACCAGCCCGATTTTGATGACAACTAAAACTGCATAGTAAATTTTTTGACAAATCAATAAGGTGTAAAAATACTGCATGTGTTTTTTTTTTCTTAACCATCTGTCGATTCCTCACTAGGCATATTGATTTATCAAGAATCTAAGTATGCAGTTTTAGTTTTCATCAAAATCGGGCTCGTGACAAATTTTACGATTTTTCGATTCCTGATAGTTTCGGATTAGGCCATCCACGCCCATTTGAAAAATTAAGGCTGAATTTTTCAAGTATCTACAACATGCGCTTTTTCACTCAAGTGTAACTCAGGGAGAGGACATCAATTCGGGCCTTACTCGCGCACCGATAGTTTCTGCTGACGCATCGATACCGTGACCCGCCTGTTAGATCTACTCGTATATGAACACGGAGATTCATCAATATATCGTTACGTTTCAATTTCAATGTTTTCTTTATTATATCACCAGGCCTTACACGGCACTAGGCAGACATAGTTTCGGGATTGTTCAACTCTTAGTACAAGTATAATTTGAGTTTTATATACCTAGAATAAGTGTCGAAACATGAAACTATCCGCGACATAAACAATACCAATATACTCGTAATAAGCGGCTTCAAAATACACCAACAAATGACTTGTCAATTGAATGGTGGTAGTGTACGCGGTGCGCGGTGCGCGGTGCGCGGTGGCGGCACCGCGGCGCGCGTGGTGACGGCGGCGGCGGCGGGACGAGCGCGTGTGCACACTGTACAGTGTGTCGCACGCTCGCTTGTTATTCGCTTTCGCATAATATTAAATACATTTTAAATAGATACTATCAATAGCGCGTCGCCAGGGAGAACCAGTTCGCGAGAGTTATGTTGACAGCAGCCACGAGAGCATCAACTCCTACATGAAGCCGGTAGAAGAGCGCGCTGGGCGCGGGGCGCGGGTCGCGGGCAGGCGCGCAACCCTAGCACCGAGAAATCATATTAATTTATTTTATGGGTCACAAAATGGAAATGACACCATTGCCGCTTTCGAAGATAGACGAAGGTCTAAACTGCGCTACTTGAAAAAACGCGCGGCCGGGGAGAGCTCGTAAATAACGCCGGAACTGTCGCGTTATCGGCTTTGTCTCTACAAACTATGGCAATAAAAAAATATTCGGCTGAACGTGGCGATGTCAGCGGCGGCGGCGCGGGCTATCACGCCTGACCCCGACAAAAACACTCGCGCGCAAACACACACATATTCACACACATACAAACATATGTACACACACACACACAAGCGCGGGCGCACCGCAGCCGCTGTTGCTATCTGCTATCGAATCATCGCGCTCGGCGTGTCTTATCAGTATCACCCTTCATATTGGGGAAGTGATATGTTTACAACCGAAGTTTTTGTCGCTTCAGTAGGACATGCGCACTGGCACCACAACATAAATGATACACAATGAGCAGGACACAGCGGAGCCGGCTCGCCGCGGTTGATGGTCGCTGCACGAGGAGTACTTACTTGCGGCGAGGTTGGCGGCGGCCGAGGACAGCTGCGAGCGCCGGTTGCCCTCCAGCCCCCACACGTCCTGCAAACAACACCACATCAGCATGGCCACGCGCTCAGACACGATCCTCACTCGTCATCCAGTTTGAGAGTATTTGCGGCTTATTGAATGTATATGCTTTGTGTTTCTTAACCTATGTAGGTACGGCGGCTATGTACAAACTGGCAACAACACGTTCTACTACAGAGCAATCACTGCACTTGCAAAATCAGTGGGGGCACCATAACTTGTGTGTATACCATCAGTCTATCGCAAAAACTACACAAGCGAATTGCTAGTAGCTGATCAATGATTATATCTTCGTTGGTAGATCTTGGCCAGTCAAGAGCTCAAGTTGCCGACCCGCTTCATCTATCATATACAACTATACGGCCGCAAGCGATCTTCCTGGCGCTCGTATGCTGCATCGTGTACTAGTATTTGGTGTGCTGACCTGGTGCGTGTAGGCGTTGGCGGCGATCGCCGAAGCGCCGTACACGGTGGAGGGGCGCGAGGTGGCCGTCGCGAAGGCGCCGCCAAAGCGCGCGCTGAAGGCGGGCAGCGAGCCGGCTGGCGCGGGCGCGGGCGAGCCGCATGCGCTCTCCGCGCACCCCGCGCCGCCCCCGCCCTCCGAGTACTCCTCCGCCAGGACCACGCCGCCGCCCGCCGCGCCGCCGTAGCTCGGCGACCCTCCTGCAACCATCCCGCATATTACACACTCATGCACACCGCCACACGCTACACACCACACTCCCGCTCGCTGCGGTCGGCTTGGGCGACCTTACCTGCTGAGGAAGTCCATATTTGCGACTGTCCAAGCTCGGCGCCGTTTCCAAAGTATGGTGAAGTGCTGGCGTAGGCGCAGCGAGTGTACACGCCGCCCGCGCCGCCGCCGCCCCTGCGACAAAACACCATTAGTCTTACTAAATCAATCGACAATGTGGTGTAATTTAAAAAAATACATCTTAGAAAATAATATTTAATCGATACTAATAGTATAAAGCTGAAGAGTTTGTTTGTTTGTGCGCGCTAATCTCAGGAACTACTGTGTCTAATTGAAAAAAAAAATGTGTTGGAAAGCCCATTTATCGAGGAATGTTATAGGCTATATAACATCACGCTATGACCAATAGGAGCGAAGCAGTCGTGAAAGATGTAGTATAACCTATACATACATATTCATACATAATTCCGCGAATGTTACACATTGAAATAAAACGAATTATTGCGGACTTTATCGCGAATTTGATTTAATTTTTACATTTTTTAATTTCCCGACGTTTCGATCACCTTACAGTTTTCGTGGTCACGACGTGGTCAGTCCGTTTTATTTTAAATATTATAACTATTTATGAAAAGTATTTGCAACCGAGCGGAGTCGAGTCAGGCCGCTATTCAAATATATAAAACAATTATTTATTTATTTATATATACTATATTGTAGGTGAAAGAAACTTATACAACACTTAAAACTGGACAATAGTACGCGAAATAACCAATATGTTGCCGATGTGGACTAGACTCAAAAACTATCTGCACGCGGGCGAAGCCAGGTCCGACCGCTAGTGGTTTAATAGTACCTAGAGTTGTGTATTGTCTTCACAGTGATGAGTGAGCTCAGTGTAGGATTGAGTAAAGTGTTTCAGTAGAGCGCGACTCGCTTGACGTCGCTGAGCGCCGAGCAGCGCGCACATTACCGGGTGACACGCGCGACTGCACACGCACTGGGTTATTGTAAGAGTGCATTCGTATATTGGGCATGTAAAGTTGCTATGCAACGCATGCCCACATCGCCAGACACACTTCCTCACACTCGTTTCTTAAAGGCTAGACTCTACCACCAGCAATAGTAGAGTCTTACCGTAGTTTGTTAAAGTTACTATATAGATTATAGATAAGACTGCTCGACCGCTATGGTATAACTGTCTCACTATTGCATTTCATTCGATGAGAGAGACGTCCCGAGACACAAAAGCTAGTGTTAATATGTCCGCATGTGCTCGGAGAGACCACGCACGCGATTTTTAATCTGATTGTATCCGCTTGTGATCAGGCTGACATTGCAACCACTTTGTCTCGATAGTAAATACAAAATGATGGCCTCACTTCTAAAAAATTGTTAAAAAATACTTCATAGATTTACAGGAAATTGAAAATTAGTATTTCTAGCAAACGCAGTAAGTAATACATTAAGCAATATAATATGTGATTATTTACTCTACGAAGGACATTGTGGAGTTTAATTAGTACTCTTAAAAAAAGTACTTTTAAAAAGTTTTGTAAAAGTTTGAACATCGGCGCAGACCAATACGTATCCGGTACTACGAGTAATTAATATTATAATTACCGATGTGATAACTCTGAAAACTCGAATTGAAAACAATATTTAGGAAACATGTATTTACTTACAGTCAAATAAAATATTTTGTAAACAATCAAATAATATTTTGTAACAATGAGTACCAATTTGTAATTTGTAGTTTGTACTTGTAAAATTAATTTGTAGTATTATTGTAGGATGTTATAGATGTTTGTAAGTGGAGCTTTGCTGTTGGATAGTGAAGCTACAGTACGCCGCGGCTGGCCTGAGGTGTTATACTCGTACTATTGTATCTCATTCGGTAGGCGAGATTGCAGAACGAGGTAGTGGAAGGATATTTTATTTGCGTTGCGCTGCACTTGCCGTTAGGGCATTGGAGTGAGTTTATAGTGATTGTGGCGGCTCGCGTCACCTGTGTACACCGTACCGCTCTGTAGTTGCATAGCGTACACGAGTAATGAGCGACACAAATACTTCACTGCGGTACACACACGAGTATATTTAGTGTTAATGTGAACTCCGCACCGCGTCGTTTGTCAGCCGACTGCTGTCCACGAGGCCCCGACATGAAGGATCACGGCTACACGTAACTACACGCTCGAACTGCACGCAAGCTAACTACCAATTTTACCGCCAGACTACGATCAACAATAAACATACAACTCTTCTCTTTACAATATTATGGTTCTAGTGTTATTTATGTCTGAATGTGATATATAACTTATATCCCGACAACAATGGACAACAACAACACATTTAGGATCAGCCTAAATGTGTTACCAATTCTTGATTCTTATACTATGCTTTATAGCATGGTTGAAAATAGAGAAGAAAAAAAAATCTTTTGTACCTAAATGTGGAAAAAATATTCTGCTGGAGGATACAGAGTGAATGTGGACGAGTCAGCGTGTAACATGGTGCTCAATACGATGCCAGTCGGCACGTTTGAGTGGTAAACGACACGCTGGCGTATGTGACTGTTGGGTGTATTATTATTATTATTAGTGTCGACTGTCGCGAGCAGCGCAGCAGTAACCGTGCGGCGCAGTCGCGGCGCAGTCGCGGCGACTCCGCGCGAGTTGGCCAACACTACGGGGTACTGGTATCGGTGTCGTAACGCATGTGAAGTAACCGCAGATAAGGCGACTCGCGACGTGCTCGACGCGCCGCTACGTGCCGCGCGCCGGCAGCAGCGCGCCGTCGCCGTGACGCCACGGACACGGCCACGTCACTCTACCGACCCACACGCCGCCACATCGCTGTGCCGCCTGCACCTACACTACGCTAAGTGGAGCGCGGTGAGGCTAATGGCTCGGAACGTCTCGGAAGTAGGCGCACGTTATCAACCACCTCCCCCTCCCCTCCCCCTCCGCACCGTAGGCAGCGCCTGCGCCTTCCCCGCGCGCCCTCGACCCGGTTGCATTCATTACGCGAGGCGATGACGTCGCGCCGCCGCGCCACGATAACCATCACACAAATCGATGAACGCGTTAAACCACCATCAGCGAGCACTCGGACTAATGTGGCGGCCGGCGCGGCCCGCATGACGCGCTGCACTGCGCAGCACACGTGCGCGTGCAGGCCGCGGGCCGGCCCGCACGCCGCACCGGAACCACGAGCCTATACAAATAACTCATTTGGAGGCACTTAAACCGACACTCCACCTCCAGCAAAAAATATGTTTACTAATACGACCCGAACGAGGACCTCTCTCAAAACGTGTAAAATGGCGCGTTAGTGCGTTAAATGCAAACTCACAAAAACACAGGACAAGCTCGGCGTGGCGCGCGACTGACACCGTCACGCACACGCCACGCACACGCCACGCACGTCACACGTCACGCCGACCGCTCAATACGAACATTACAAGTCAGTACTAATATACAAATACACATTAAAATGGCGTACTATGAAATGTACAAATTGGACAAACTCTGCACACACATTGTTCATTGCGTAGGTTTTTATGTGCTTTATCTGTGTGTGTGTGGGTGTGTGTGTGTGTGTGTGTGTGTGGGCTCATAGGATTTTCCTCATACAAATAGGCGGCTGTAACAAAGTGGAACAATGTCTGTTGCTTACAACCAACTTATTATTATTACAGGATGTCGTTATACGCCTAATGGTATGAAAATAATAATATAGCGTTATAGCCGGTGCAATACGGAGGCCGGAACAGCGTGGCGCGCGTGTGGCGCGGCGTTGTGTGGCGGCTGTTATCAGTGTAGATGAGAGCGTGTAGTATCGCAGCCGAGGCATGTGGAGGCATGTGGACGCTCGCTCGGCGGGACGTGGCGGCGCTCTTCCGGCGTAGTTTCCCTCGCGGAGCGCCACAAAAAATGGTCGCTCGTGCAAATAGTTGCGCGGCCGCGCCGGCGCGTGTGTGCACAACCAATTCAGTGTTTGGGCTCGTTTGCTTTGTGTCCTCCGCGTCAACATGATCATATTAATCGCCTGTGCTGGTTGTTTGTGTAGTCGCTGCGTGTGTTTTATTGGTTAGCGCGTGGTTAGCGAGCGTTGATAAACCTCGCCTCAGTGACTATTCAAATTATAATATAAAACGCAATTGTACATAAACAATAGCGTGTCATTACAGAGTCCGCGAGCGCCGTGTGCTGCGGCCGGGTGCGGGGTGCGGGGCGCGGGGCGCGGGGTGCGGCGGTAACTAACCGCGGCCCGGCTAATTAATGTAATTGCGAATGTAACGGTGCAGCACGCAGCAAGCCCGTGCGGAGGCCGCGTGGGCCCCGCGCCGGCTGCCTCGCCAGCCGCCACCACCGCCATGTCGCCCTTATAGTTCACTACGTCTTTAAACACTACCTCGAGCTGTATCGATGAGACATATATGGCAGAGTGGCGCTCCTCCTCATGATACAACATTTCGCAAAAACTGTAGAAGTGCGGCAAAAACGGTGAAGTTAATGTTGAACATTGTAAGAGTATTATGTGGTTGCGCGCGCGAGACGTGCGCGGTGCTGTCTCGCGGGCACGTACTCGCCGCGCACACACACACACACACACACACACACACACACACACCGACACATTGCCCAACACGTACACACACACGCGCGCTCGCGGCTCGCTGATAACGCGCGGCGGAGGACAACCTTCGACCGCACCAACCGATGCGTGTTTCGAAACAACGCCTGAATCCTTCACTCCAAATAGCCGGCTGCTATCACTACACTACACTACACTACACTACACTACACTACACTGCACTACGCCCCCTGATAGCTGCCACGACTAGTGAGTGGTTAGTGGAAGGCTGTAACACTCGCGATGCGTTCAAACATACAAAATTTTTACAATAATAAATCACTGACAATATTTGCATTGCTTCTGTGTGGGAATCGAACCCACGGGCTCTGGTTACATGGGCGGATGTCTTTTACATCCGCGAGAGTAATGTAGGTATTTCATACGAGTCATTGGAGCCTCTTTTGCGCCGCGTCGGAGCGCTCTGCCTGAACAAGCTCCATAATTTATAATCCATACATTTGGTCGTTATCTAAAGCGTGTTCTGTAATTAACATATATATATGTATTGTTTCGTAATACACTTCTTACAAATACTATGCTCGTTTTTTTATGTACCAAATTACTTTTAATGTATGAAAATACCACGATATTTATTTGTGAACGTTTTGTATTTAAATGTAGGTATGTCTTAAACTGGTTGGACTTTTAATATGTAAAGTAAGGAACTTGTTGAAACTACAACTTGCACGGCTTAGATAACTCTCCAGAATGTCGGAAACAATGTGAACAGTATATTGTACAGGCAGGTAGCGCGGCGCGCGGGGGCCACGCGGCTCCGCTAACACTACTTTCTAATATTACTCATCGTTATATATATAAGTACCTACAGTATGGTGATGATCTCTATTGGTGACGTACTCTATTAATAACCATTGATCTTTAACCCCCCGATACATGTAACATTGTCAAATGTATAATTGGAAATATAAGACCTTGCTGTAAAGGCTTCTTAGATTTTGCTAACAGATATTAATCCATGCACACGACTATTTGCATTTTAACAACGTATGAAGTTTCACTTGATTAATTACAATCAGTTAATTGTATAAATTTTTGAATTATGGTTGTATCCATACTCAAGCGTTGTTTTTGAAAACTATGCTTGACTCCGGCTGAACTGCGGTCCTGGCACACTATCAAATGTCTTCATTCATTTGCGAATGTAACCAATCTAATGTGACGTCACTTCTGTTAGTGTAGGCGACTGACAACAATGCCGAAACTCATCGGGAGTGAATACGATTCGCAGATTGAGCATTTCATTACGAAAAATCAATATACATACTCAATATACATACTCAATATCTACGCTTTACCAGTTGTACGTATAATATATAATAGATAGTAGATACAACTTAGGCAAAGTATAGTTAATAAATATGTCACAAATATTGCAAATAGTTTGTGTATAAATAAACCCGCCAGCGCGGCTCGACATCTCAAACTACATACACAATTTAATACTTCTTGTTCAAGTGCCTTCAACAACGGACTGATTCATAATTACTAATTTAACAACAAAGAAAAATAACAGATGCCTTTAATAATAGCCAATTATATTTCCTTTTGACAAACACAAACAAAAGCATTGTTACGGTCTTCATACATAGTCCAGCTCAACATAAATAAATTTACCCCGCAATGACTAAGCACAGACAACTATGTAGGCACTTAACGGTTATGCCTGCGAAATAATTCCACACAGTTCGTGGCGAGGCGAAAATATGTCAACTGACAATAGTTGTCATTTCATACGAGCTGCTTAACTATATGCAGCAAAATATGCTCTGAGCCCACTGCGCGTGCTCAACAATGGAAATCAAAATATCAAATTCTATTCCGTGTACATAAGTATGTATTTACGACAAAGTCATTAAAGTCGTTGCCAAGGATAATATGATTGTCAGCGAGGAGTGACACGCAAACACGATTAATTAATGTGTTCATTAACTAAATAAATATAAAATACGTGGCTGCGACCGCAACAGTTACCTGGTACTGTTCGGCTTGTAGGAAAAGTTTGCCCTTTATATAATAAACAATTGTTATGAAAGATATAGTATTGTAGACAATATCAAAATGAATTACCGCAACATTCATTATTACATAAAGTACCTTATCAATCATTCTTTAGAAAGTGGTTACCAAAAAATCAAATTAATCATTTCGAATTCGTTAAATAACCATTCTTTTTTAATATACAATTTAAAAACAGTCGCGCTATTATAATTAAAAATAATGCCCCACTTTGTTTTAGCACCTTTCAATAAATTTGAATTAAATTGATACTAAATACAGACATATTCTGAGCAAGAAGAAATGCAACAAATAGTAATAAACAACAATAATCTTTGGCCACATACTGGTAATAATGAACATGCACAACGATGAGAAGGCCGACGTGTGTCCTGCACGACATTTCTGTACTATAACTAGTACGAACTTGTAGTACGTTTACACAGTGTCCACATGATAACGGTCGAGATTGCGTATCTCTATCAGTCCATAAGTTTCATTGTTGCTCGTCTACAACAATTCGGGGGTAACGAATGTATATGAGGTTAAGGAGGCGTAATTTTATGGCATTTCTAACGTGTTCATATGATTTCATATTTTTTTGTGCTGACATGTTTTTTTATTTATTTTAATTTAGAAAATGTTGTATTAATTTGAGGTGTGTTGCAGACAGTAAGGTTTGTATGTTTGTCTACGTATCTGCGGGGAGAGTAATGTTACAACAGAGAAGTGTGGATGTGTTTGTGGCAACTCCTAAAGTCTAAACAGGTTAATAGATTTCTAGTTTTGGACAAAGTGCAATGAGTCCTTTTATTTTACGAAATTTGATCAAAAATAATGATCGAATCTACATCTTGTCACTACTTACTTACATTCACGTAATCGTTCGTTTACTGCGAGTTCCACTGGTTCGTGTTTATCCATCATTATCAGATATCCAATATTGTTTGTAAACAATTATTTTGTTATCTTACTTGGAATACGTACGAATTTAAACTAGGTAAAAGTTTGAAAACTACGTAAATTAACTAACACTTATAGACGTATATCACACATGTATCACACACATATAGCGGGCTCATGATATATTCTGCTCTTTAGAGAGAGACGAATGATAGTGCGGCTAATGCGTTCTTTTTCTTTAGGTCTTGGGTATTAAAGGAGGTGCAGTGTCTAGAAGCTATTATAAGTAAGTTTATAATCCTGTAAATCGGAAAAAATAATATGATCAATTTTATACGAGTAGATAATCATTATATTGATGGTGTTGTTACTTTACGTAATGAATTCGACCTCACTTAGAGGAAAAGGGTGATCTTTTCCCTATCAATGGTTATAGTTTAAATATTTTCAAAACAAGTTAAAATTTACTTTATATTATTTGATTTAATTTTTTATACCTACATTGAGCAATATAATATATATATAATCAGGTAACATTTTATTATGGATCATCATTGTGTTCGTTTATTGAAATGAGTTGGGTTGATATTGAGACGTCGCGCCGTGACGTCAGCATCACACTTGTTTATGAACTCGTGATAGTGGCTTGTAGGTTGTTTATCATTTCTCCATTACACAAAAACACGTACATACTATTTTTAATAAGTCATTACAATAACTCCAATTAATTACACATTAATCATTCCAATTAAGAAATTAACTGTAAAAGTGTAAATAACAGTGTATAATTTGAGCCATTGACACGAAAGAAGAAGAAGAATAATTAAGAAATTGTATAAGTGCATAGCACCCGATAGATCCGTAGGAGAACTAAAGTAACCGACATAGCCCAGCGGATTAGCAAGTTGAAGTGGCAATGGGCGGGGCACATAGCACGGAGAACTGATGGCCGATGGGGCCAAAAAGTTCTCGAATGGAGGCCACGAAGCGGAAAGCGCAGCGTGGGACGTCCATCCACTAGATGGTCAGACGAACTGGTAAAGGTCGCGGGACGTCGCTGGATGCAGGCTGCCTCCAACAGGTCACTTTCGAAATCATTGGGAGAGGCCTATGTTCAGCAGTGGACTTCCTTTGGCTGATGGATGGATGGATGATAGTGAATAGTTAACACACGGCTTACAGCTCTCTACTCTGAAAGTCCACTAGCCGCACGGTGGCGCTGTTTCTCTCACACATTCCTGCTCTTTTTACTTTTTTATATTTTGTCACTACAAAGTGATTACAATCCACTTGATGATCAGTGCCGTGCAAGGCAAACAGTGCCTCCGTCGGGTGAACAATGGTTCTCTGTCCGACTGTAACTTGCCTGTATAGAAATATCCTACCCCCAGCATTTCGTGGGTCGGGCAATCTCACTCACCAAACAAAACACAAGACTGTTACTTCATAAGTTTTAACGAGCTGCGACCAGGGTATACCATTGTAAGTGGTAGAGTTTAGCAATTGTATAAGGCGTAGAGAAGTTTCTCTGTGAGGAAATATATCTGGTGATGTGGGCACTAGTTGGTCGTGCGGCAGCAGTAGCCACATACCCATATACAAATACACACTAACACTAGCCCAGTGCGGTAACGGACGCGCGGGCCGGCTCTACTCCACTGTGCTCTCCACTCACTGTCGGATACTGTGACAGATTGTATGGTCCCGCTACACACATACTCGATATCAATAGACATTTATTGTTAATACAGAATCGAACTCGGGCCTTGTGGAATGAAACGTGTCACACAGGCGGAATGAAATGAACCCGCACTGTATTTCGCGTGAGTGACACGACGTCGCGGTCGGTTAGACTCCTCATCACACCACTCGACGAACATGGAGCGCGCTGCGCGACGCGCCTACCGGCATGAGGGACTGCGCGTTGCAGCGTGGCGTATCTGCCAGCACACGGCTGTGAACGTATCAGTACGTAACAACAACCCTGACTGAGTTACTGTGAAACGTCGACGGCGCGTTCACGACCCCTAGTAATTTATACAAGTAAATATGTATTGTCTGACACATTCACTGCACGGTCTTAATATCAGAGGCAGAAACACCAACAATCAGCACAGGAGTTTCTAGTGTAACTGACGTACGAGTACAAGAGATGAGCACTTGTAAAATGTTTCCCCAAATTCATATTCTATGATGGCTATAATAGTGAATATTTGTATGAAAAAATATAATTTATACATAAATCTGTCTGTCTGTATCAGCCCATATACGGCCCATTGCAGGGCACAAGCCGAGCGCGTTGGCGGATTTTACAGACCGTAGAAATTCTTTAAAATCGCTACGGTATACAGGTTTCCTCACAATGTTTTCCTTGACCGTTATAGTAGTGCGTGGCGATTGACTATCAATACACACATAACCCCGAAAAGTCAGAGGTATGCCCTGGGATTTGAACCCGCGACCACCACAGGCCACCACGGACTTAAATAAAATGTACATACGTATTTCTGAGCCCATACTAAGACCTAAGGTACCTCTCAGATACTATAAGTCACTTTTCGGTCTGTCAAACTCCCAGACCCGAAACATATGCCTATGATTTACGCAATTATTTTTCTCGGTGCGGGGATCGAACCCGTGGCCTCTCATTCCACAGCCGGCTTCTAACGAAATGCGCTACGGAGACTGTTTGGAGCATATTTCACAAATTTACGTCACAAAATGTAAAATGAATTGCCGGAGTGGAATTTGTTGTAGACATGGCGGCATGCCTTACACGGCCCAGCACAGGATGTGGGTGCAGGGTGCCACTGGAAGCTTCAATGTATCTATAACTCTGAGATATAGTATCGGAACTAGATGTATTAACGTGTTGTAGGTATAAGTTATTATGATCAAAGCGCGTGTGGAGATCACGCGACTAATAGCTCCACGCTACAGGACACACGCGCCGCGAGCGGACGCTGCACCGCGTGCAGAAGTGAGCAGACAGCACACACTGCTTCCTCGATTACGAGTTTTCCTCCTACGCCGGTATCAAGTAACCCCAATTTACAAACATGACTGCCAAGCTTTTGCCTTTTTGCTTAGTGACGTTTGCTCGAGTATGTATGTTTGTCCTCAATGTTTGTATTATAATTATGAATCAGCTGATTAGTTCGTTCTAAAATATATCTATAACCATTATCGTACACGTTAGTACGTGTATCGTATACTAATAGTAACTAATAAATATTATAAAGAAGAAAGTTTGCGTGTTTGTTACTTCTTAACGCTCAAACGGCTAGACCAATTTTGATGAAATTTGGGTGGACGTATCTGATACCTTAGATTAATGCTTAGGGTACTTTTTATCCCGAAGATTTAGTTTTACTACGGGGTGTAAAAGGAATTCAAAAAGGTATATGTATTTGCTACTCTTTCAAACTCAACGGGATGAAATGGGAATTGGGATATAAGAGGGCACGATTAAATGCCTTGAGTCATGGAACAGGTTGAGACGGCGCAGGGCAGGAGAGGACGGGAAGTAACGGGACGGAAAGAGAAAAGCAGTAAAAGGGCGGCAGTCACGTTGAGTTTAAATATAAAACAGTTATTACACGAAATAATACCTATATGTCTGATGTGGACTAGACTCAAAAAGTGATTACAACCAGGCGAGGCCAGGTCGGGCCGCTAGTATACTATAAAGTCGTGGATTCGATTCCCAGGTGGAACAAATATTTTAGGGAATTTTTGTGTTCCAGTACGGCGATGGGCTCGTTACAATCTCACAGTAGAGAAAATAGTGCTTGCAATACTGGTGTGGTACAATGTGTGTGTTTGTGGTGTGTTGTGTGTCGGTGCGGTACTCACGCGTCGAGGTGGTGGTGGTGGTCGTGCGAGTAGGGCGGCGGCGCGGGCGCGGGCGCGTACTGCTCGTAGTGCAGCTGGCGGTAGTCGTCGCGGCGCTCAGGCGACGGCGTGAGCTCGGGGCTACGTCCGCGCAGGTACACGCCGTCCGTGGAGGCGGCGCCCGGGCCGCCCGCGCCGCCCGCCGCTCCCGGCCCCTTGAACAGCGACTCCTCGAGGTGCGCGTAGGTCTGCATGTCGCGCGCGTGTGCCGCCGCCGGCCGCAGCTCCTGGTAGCTGCGCGGGTGGGACGGCGACAGCCCGCCCCCGGGGGCGTAGCCGTACGCCGGCAGGGGGGGCGGGCTCTCCGCCTCGCCGCCGCCGCCCTCCGCGCCGCACTCCGCCTCGCCCTCTGCGCACACGCACACGTCTCAACACGCCGCCGCAGCCGAGTGATTGGCGCGCGGCGCCGCCTCCGCCCCGCGCCGCCGCTCACTACACACTGCGCGCGCACACTCACCGCTGCCATACATCGCGCTAGCCAGACACTGCCGCACGACCCGAGCCGCCACTACGACCACTACTAATGCTCGATATAACGGACTCACGGCGATCGCTGCGACTCAACGGGCTGACAATTAGACAACTAATGAGGGGCGATCAGACGCCGCTCATTAAAACAGGAAACACAAAAATACCGTTAACGATGTTTGCCAATTAATTAAACGACAAACAAACTCGAGCGCGCTCATTACCACGCGCTCGCACGCCGCTGCAGCAGCCGCCGACATACCACACGGCATAGCTGGTGGCAACATGCTGGATAACCAGCCTCAAATGCTATGTAATAAATATTGTACCTATCTGTTATACAAATCTAGGAATATGTAAGCTTATGGTGGGGCAATATAGTCTAAAGTGAAAAATTGCACAGTGATGTCGCGACTGAGCGAGGCTGCATCACGGCCTCGCTCACCTTTACACTACGTTTACAATAACAAACTCCGCCGTTTTGGCGTGTTTCAGTTGAATGAGTCACGAGGCCCAGGCTCCGACGCACGCGCCAGGGAGCCTCGGCGCTGCAGCGGGCCGGACTGCTGACTGGTGGTTACCTTTAAGACAATTATTGTTGACCTCCGCGATGATGGCGTCCAGCTCAAAGGCCTCCGCCTTGTGCCAGGTGTTGGGCCACGCGTCGTGCAGCATGTCTGTCACTCACAGTCGGCCACGAGCTCACTACTATCGGCGCTGCACCGTACGCGTGCACTCACTGCGCCCGCGCTGCGCTCACTGCCGCACTGGCGCCCGCCGCGTCGCGACCCACCACCCCGCCCCGCGCCACCCGCACCCACCCCCGCCACTCCCACCAACATACCCTAGCCCGACGCCGGGGAGGGTCCAGCCGCGCCGCAACCCCGACACGGCGCGGCACTGGACACCCCACGCATCCCTCGCAATATATCAGAATGCGATGGGGGGTTATAAGGCGTTACCGGAGTCTTTTGATATAACGTCTTCCGCATGCATGCACAGATTATAATTGGAGGTAAACTTTGTCTACATGCGATGAACGTAAACATAAACAACGCATCACCCGCGCCACACGTGCGCCGCTCATTACTCACGACCACTCTTTATCTGGCGACTCTGCGCTGTATATGCGTATCGCACCAGTGAGCACTGCCAAATAAAGCTTTGTCGATCAATTCCGGAGTGCGGACCAGCGCACCTCGTGCACGCCTAGTCGACACGATGGAGCGGGCGCGGCGCCAGCCCGCTGAGGAGCGTGGAGCTGCAGGTCGCGCGCTTATGTCGCTCGGCACGGTGTCGCGGAGTCTCGGTGTCGTAGTACGGCGTCGCGATCAGCTGATCGTGGTGTTGCGGCGCGCTGCTATCGCGGCCGGTGCGGCGCTCAAGATAAGTTATCGGCACGTGTGCGACCCCGCCTTATCTGCAACATCTCCCGACCTAGGGCACGCTGCAGACGCGCAGGCTCCGCGCGCCGCCCTGCACGCGCCGACACTCTCGTGCTGACACAGGACACCACACCCGTAGTGTGTCTTGGAACACCACTCGCCTGACACCATGACCTTCACGAGCAGTGAACAGTGGCTACCACCGACATACTTATGTACATACCAACGTACATCTGTGGTAGGGTAACAACCTGGATGATAGTTATTTACGCACACAACGTAAATAAAAAATGCACCCTTCATGTGCCAATATAGCGAGGCATGAGAAGTGGCTCTGCGCCAACTAGTCCGACCTTCAAATTAAATTATTATATAAATGATGATCGGGCGATCATAGCCGTCGTATTGTTACGTCACGATCTTAACGGAAGTGGACTCACAGCAGCAACGACCCCGGCTCAGACTCAAGGCAGCTGTGTTCACTACACTGGCTGGACAACACGCGCCACTGTCAGAGAGTGCACGACACAGTCACTCTCCCAGAGCTGTAGCAATCAGGTACAATGTATTTTTCATGCTGGCTCGATGAAGTGGCTTAATTGCGCCCCATTCCTAGTGCATTTCGGACCGGGTAGTCTGGGTTGAGACTCTGCCGATGAGATATGGATATGTTTGATCGATCGACAATACTACATCGGCCTGCAGGAAGCCCGATATACGGCTTTCTGAAGTAAACCCGAGACGCGACACACTTGCCTAGCTCACTGTGACGCGGCTTCCTACACGCACTGCGGTACTTACATACACACGAATAACCCCCCACCAACAACTCGTATTACAACATGATGCACATTACCGTAGCTGTGCTTGTGTTGAAAGCGTTCCTTAATTGTACCGGTAAAAATAAAAAATCTTACAACGAGTGCGTAGTGCGTACCTAATGAGTACGTATCACTTTTAGCAACTATCGAGCTGACAGTATTCCACGTGTATTAAATTAACATTTATTAACAAATTCAAAATACATATAGTATTTTAATATAGCTAAGTCAAATAACTTTGCAAACTAGTTGGCACTAGGTAGTAGGTTATAGGGAAGGTAAGCAGTGCACAGCGAGCGGGTCCGGCCGCGTGCCCGCGCGTCTGCCGCGAGTCGCAGTTTTTGCAGCGAGTCCGCGCGCCGCTCCCGGGAACCTATAAATTGTACGGCATTAAGAGTAAGGTCGCCGTAAATCGCGGCCGGCGACAATTTAACCGTTCCCGGTATCCGAACGGCGCGGAGCACGAAAAAACTGTTGTGACAGCAGCGAGCGCGCCCCGCCGCCTCGCGCCGGGGGACTGCTTGTTTTTGCTCACGGCTTGTTACAACTTCATAATATTTTTCAATAACAAAAAGAAAAAATAAACAACCCTCGGTCATTTGTGTAGTTTGTGGCGAACACGTTGTTAGCGCACGCGTCGGGGGGCCGCCACCCCCGCACCCCGCGCCGCTTCACCGACCAGATATTCCCACACTGTAAGCTTTTCGAGAATATCATAGTAGGTATGATATATATAATATAATAGTTATTCGTTGTATGGATGTTACAATAAGAACAATTACAGGTATTAGCCGGTAATGCCAAATTCCTGGCGCAGTACAATAGTGGATAATGAGTGTTTCGCGGAAGGGCGGTGGGAGCGTGTCCGGCTGGCCGGCACCCCTCCCGCCGCGCCCCGCGCCTCACCGCCCGCATGACACACCACGCCGGGCATGCGTTGGTGGCGAGGCAGCACGCAGTGTGCCGTGGCCGCGTCGAAGCCACCCTAGGTGCAGTGGCGACATCAATTTGTTAGCGAAGCTTGTACTGGTGGCGCAGTGAACACCACGTTTCTTTATTACAATCCTCAATAACACGCAGCCCGACGACGCAGCGCTTTCTAAAGCAGTCCTATATATTCATTATACTATTGCTGTATTACTAAATCAAATTGCACACGTATATACAGATTACAGGCTGAAGTTTTCAAATGGGAGTGGATGGCCAAATCCAAAACTTTGAGGAATAGTGAAAAATGTTGAAACGACTTACGAGCCCGATTTGGTTTGGTTTGGTTTGGCCCGAGTTGGTTTTTCGAAAAATCATTATTCCTAGCTAGGAATCGAACCCCAACCCAAAAAATCATCAGGTGCGAGTAGTCGTGGCGTGTCTTCTTAATACGGAACCTATCCATTGAGTGGAGACAAGCTTTCTTCGTCGGTCAAAGCCATTACCATAGCCTGAACGGAACCAGATACACACTTCCCTGGTTCACTCCGACGGGGTTTCATTCAGGTTCGACTCAATCAGTTTAGTGACTCCTTAGTTCGGAAAGATTTACGACAGACGTACCGTACTTCCACAGTAGAGTATCGACTCTACCATTTTGTTCATAATTACATTATTTCCTTCATACTCAGCTCCGTTGGACTCGCAAGTAAAATGCCAATACCCATAAATGCCGTGGTTCCAATGCTCATATTTAAAATTTTCCTCTAGTGTTTATCGTATTAGTATGAGTTATAATTTCCCGACACCGAGTTTGGGATAGCTATAGTAACAAAATACGCCTGCAAATGAGTAGACTCACATTGATTCGCAAAGTAAATTTAAGTTCAAAAAAAAGGATGGTGCAATAAAAAAAGAATCAATACGCGCAGCACTGGACCGGGACCGGCACCGCGTGGCTCCACTCACCATTCGCGAGGTTTTTACTAGCAGTCGCCGCCCGGCGCCGCCCCGCGCTATTCATGTCCCTTACACACTCATACTCATCTTGGAACTCTTTTACAATTTTTAATACGAAGTTTCAGATACACCGGTAAACAAGAATAATCAGAAAGATATTTTTATAAAAGGTACATATTATTATTAACATCCCACTTATTTATTCGAAGCGCATATAAGACGAGAAAGGCGATTGATTTCTAGATTGAAAAATAGTTTGCACGATCATGTAGTTGCGCCTGTGTACGACATACTCGTGCGGCGGAAATATTGTGTGTAGCGCTTGTGTGGACGCTACAATGGCGGCGGCAATAGATGCAGAATTACAAACACGGTTATGTTTCAAGCGGGTCGTAGCATACGCTACTGCATGTTCAAACTAATTAGTGATATTACCGCTACTAAATGAACGCGGTCCGATGTAAGGTCCATGATCTTATGCGTGTTAAAAGTGTCACGGCACTCGCTCCTCTCGCAAGTCATCGCCGAAGAGCGCAGTACTGCTGGTACCGCACGTACGACCGCCAGTCGCGCTGTATTGATGGCCCGCCTACACGCGGCTCCACGACACTGAGCAACGATAAAAGTGATAGAGCCACGCTGTTGTCAGTCAGGACTCAGCATGAATGGGCAGGCTCATCCGGGGTGGTACCACTGTCCCACACGAGATTGATGTGAAGCGACAGTTTCGCTGTCGCGTTTCGTTCGGTTAGTGAGATTGCTGGATGCCCAATACCCCTTTCCTGTTCCCATCCTTTTTCCTTCCCGCTCTCCTCCCGATCGGATGGGCCGGCAACACATGCATTATCCAAGCGTTGTGGATGTTAATGGGCGGCAGTGATCACTTATCATCGAGTGATCTGCTTGTTCGTTTGCCATAAAAAAGGCCGCGGGGTCGGCTCCTGCGCCGACACTAATATTTGAGCGCTTCGTGATAGTTATATTGGCGATACAATTGTTAAATTGTGCCTGGACTGTATGCGGGAGTGCTGCGCGTGCATATTGACACACACTGGCTGGTGGCTGGCGCGCGGTGACTAAGGACGCGGGCACGCTGGCTCGCCGCCGCACAATGCGCGTCTGCCGGCTCCACCAATACTCTGCTATCAGTTGCGACCTGCAGCGTGTGACTGCGTGACGTGGCTCGCTCGTGCCCATTACCTTGCCGATTCTTTTAGCAACACCATTTGGAACAATTAGATTACTCACTAGCAAACAATGTAGGGAACATTAACACGAGGCTCTGTGCCCTCGTTAGATACCTGCACCTGTCGATACGACTGCGATACACCTGAATGTCATTATATTTGTGTTTACAACAGATTTTAAGTTAATTTATTTGCACTATTATTATCCGTGTCCTGATCCTGAGTAATGTTAAACCCGCGGGTCATTGCTACAGTTCGTAACGAGTTACATTATCTCCTTGATTTTCCTTTATACATATGTACTATGCTGTAGTATTACTCCATGCCATGCATCAATACATGCATTACCTATACTCCCGCGTACCCGACCTTCTTGTTTCCGTGTTGCTTGTTCGCGTTTTATTTCAATATATAAATACAATTAGATTAATTAATTAACTACATCAATTCATTATGGTCGAGGTCTATATTCCTCAATTCCTTTCTGAAAGTAGAGCTCCTTGATATCTAGATTGTCCGCTCCGTGACCACAAAAGCTGTAAAGTGATCGAAACGTTGGGAAGTTAATAATTAAACCAAATCCGCAATAAAATCCGTAAAAATTATTCAATGTGTAAGATTCCCTTAAATACAAGCAAATATTATGAGGGCACTCTTTTTCATATCACCAATTAAACTTATTTAATAGACTTTATAGAAAACTAGCGGTCGGGCCCGGCTTCAACCGGGTGAAGATGGTTTTTTAGTCCAGCTCACATCAACTTAACAACAAGATTTACGTGACAGTTTAACACCAAAGAACATTAAATATAAACTTAAGACATACTTCTTAAATAATTTAAATTCGAATGCATTAAACTCAAACTCCTAGTAATACTCCAGTATTGTCTAGTTATAAACTCATTGTCAACTCGGATAGCATAAATACAAACCTTAGTGGTTTCTCGATGTTATCTACTAGTAAATAATATGTATCTTTTTAAGTATGATAAATAAACGAAAAAAAAACTAAATAGGTATTATTTCGCGTACTAACTGTTTTTTTTTATTAATAATTATATATTTACTCGATGTAACCGCCGCGACAATAATGCTTTTCCCGTCCCGTCCCGTAATATCCCGTTCCGTTCCATCTCATTCTGTCCGATGACGTAATGTATGCAATCCTGTCCTCTCCTGTCCCGTGCCATTCATCCGAATTAGAAAGAGTAGCATTTGCTACTAATATAAATATGTATGTATATTTAAATCCAATTCCTGACTCTTCCCACGGGAATACAACATTTTTTCGAGATTAAACATTTGCCATGTCGCCTTCATGGTCCGATATAGAACTGCCATGAATAGTGATTTGGCCGAATACCGAATATTCGGCGAGGCTCTTGGCCGAAAGGCGAATATTCGGCAACACTTAGTATTTTCCGCGGGTGACAAGGTACAACCCGTCACTTACGAGTTTCAACTTGCATCGCTGAAGTATGCAGCAGGTATACTCGTAATTTATGAGGAACAACGCAATCGTTTGCTATCAACAAATACTGAAAATAATGTTTTCATTCATCATAGCTTACCACTAGTAGATTTTAAATATTGATATGTTAATTTGTTGGCTAAATAAAAATCTGTATGAGTAATACTTTGAGTTTTCTTTTTCATGATTTGCTATTCGGTATTCGGCCGAATAGTTTGCAATATTCGGCCGAATACCGAAAAGGGAAAAAAAGTGTCCGAATACTTAATAGTTGCCGAATATTCGTGGTATCTCTAGTCCAATATATTGTATCAGCCTATATACGTCCCACTGCAGGGCACGGGCCTCCTCTACAATCGAGATTACGATTGAGAGTGGTTAAGCCATACAGTCCACCACGCTGGCCTAGTGCGGGTTGGCGGACTTTTACATACCATAGAAATTTATACAAATCGCTATAGTATGCAGGTTTCCTCACCGTGAACATGTAATGTAGGCAGCCGCGTCTGATCCGTTACCAACAGCCCACCACGCACTTCCTAGTCCAATATATCTCTATGTTCAATTTCATCAAAATTGGTTCAGCCATTTTAGCGTGAAAACGAAAGATACACATTCTGGCATTAATAATATTAAGTGGGGATAAATTAAATGCATTGTCCTATTAAACAATTTAGGAATACAAGCTCAGTTATCTCACTACACAGTTTATATATCATATTTTTTATGTTCATAAAAAATATATTTTTACAATAATATATTTTTATTGTTTATTTTATTTTATTTTATTTTTTATATAGATCATAATTTATTAAATCTGACTTATTGAGATATGCGTGGACAAACATACATACATACAAACATACATACAATTATGAAATTTGGCACATGTGTTCAGAAGCTGGTGTAGACCAACATATCCAAAAACCCTTGACAAAATTACATACATACACATAGATTTTATAATCTCCTTTTTTTGAGTCGATTAAAAAACACGCACAGTTCATCCCACACGCCGTAGACTATGAAGATACTGGGCCTGGGCTCGTTGTTCTCAGAAAATACAAGCTGAACAAGCCGCCGCTCTACGATCACTAACAGAATATAAGTGGATAATAAACAGAATAATGGCCTTTCACTGAAGAAAATGTTAATCTATTTGAACCTTTGAAAGATTCCGACGGCTTTTGTGAAACGATAGAAAATTTAAAATAACACCCGCGGGAACATGATCTTAGCTCGTCGAACAATAGCGTCATAGTCGGAAAAGAGCAAATAAGTTTAGAATAGGCAATTTAGTTTTCAGAATTAAATACCCATGTGCAGTTATAACAAGTGAAGTTGAAGCACCGGCGCCGGCGCCGTAACTATATGCACGGCCACCTACTGCCGCGGTGCAACCACGCGCGGACCCCGCCGCTACATATTGTGCGCTGTGGCGACCTGAAGCTCATTGTACTAAACATTAATAATACCTAACTTTGTTTAACTGTAGCTGCTCTCTTTGTTTCTGGAGGGCGAATTTTTCAATCGTCAAATAAAATGTAGATATTCGTCGAATAAAATACAACATATGCAAATTAAAAATGTCCGTTGTATTCATGTCATTAAAGTATAATTCTTATTTTCCGATTAAAAATCGAGCCTTAAATAAATTTACAAAGACATAAAATATACACTTGCAGGATGATTAGCCAACGCATTATTCAATAGAGATTCGATTGTTTTCGATATAGTAGCGGCATCGATGATTTCCATACTTAATATTTCTGTATCAGCCCATATACGTCCACCTGCAGGACACGGGCCTCCTCTACAATCGAGAGTACGATTGTGAGGGGTTAAGCCATATAGTCCACCACGCTGGTCTAGTGCGGGTTGGCGGACTTTATGTAAATAATGATATAAATTTCGCATAATTGCGACCTGAGCGAGTATGCAGTGCAAGAGCACTAGCACTAGCGATGGCTCCGTTACCAGGCGCCAGCTCTACTAGAGTTTTTATATGGGGAGTGGCGAGCTGAGTGGGCGCCTGCAGCCGCGCCACAGCGACGCGTCGTGTAGGCATCACCGCCGCACCCGACCGTGTGGTGACCCACTCAGTGGGCCCTAACTGAAGTATGGTGGCGGTGCCATATTCGTCGGTTGCTCTTAACAGAATGTTACGTGAAGGGTGGAGGCTGGCCGTGCAGTCAGCGAGCGGCCCGCGGTTGGCCTGGTGCGGCGCTGCTTGCTGTATAAATGGCGCACTTGTTTGTGATCACGAGCTTGTTTTTATGTTGCCCTTGTGAAATAGTTTTATCGTTGTTTAA
Organism: Theretra japonica; assembly: GCA_033459515.1. Classification (NCBI taxonomy): domain Eukaryota; kingdom Metazoa; phylum Arthropoda; class Insecta; order Lepidoptera; family Sphingidae; genus Theretra; species Theretra japonica. The sequence goes on from CM065941.1 coordinate 16,386,026, forward strand.
ACATCGCGTACCGCCGTTGGGCAGTTGCGGGGGTGGTGGCGCGGGCGCGGGTGACGGGGGCGACACTTAAACAAATAACGATATTAATACTTTTAAGCGCGGAGGCCGGAGGTCGCCGGTTCAGCCGTTATCAGCGGGCACCGTCCCCCGCGCCGCGCACCGCCCTCCGCCCGCGCCGCCCGGCGTCGCCGCGCGTCTCGCCGCGTCGCCACGTTTAACCGTTCCAATGGTACCTAGAACCTTCCCACCACACACTCGCCGCTCTACAACGAACACACTGCACAGTATGTAGTATTTGCTCGCGTCTCGCTACTCGTACACTACGGTAGCTAGTATAACCTGCAGTGAGCAGTGGAGCGACCCCGGCAGTACATGTATGTATCGGAGTGGTGATGAGTGGAGTCGGCCGGCGGCGTGGTTCTTCCGTTAGTGGTGACGGAGCACGGCCCGTTAATGTAGAGCGCCATTAAACCGGTCTCGCAGCCAATTATTCACTAATAGTACAAGTAATATTGTTCTCTAACGCAAGTTACGGTACACTCGGCGCGCACAGGCACGCACACTAGCGCAGCACATACACACGCACACACACACTCACACATGTTGGAGTTCACTGCGTCGGCATTGTTGGCACACAACTACAATATAGCATTCGACGGATCGACGCCGCCATGCCGGAGTATAACTATACGCATAGTAGGTGGGTATACACGCGTGTATGGCCAGAGGAAATTCAGCGAAGTGCCGCGTGAAAGTAGTCGCTAGTTACACATGCTGTACTTATTGCGAGCTGCGCCATCCCTCGCAGCAGCAGCGAGGTGGCCGGCGCGGCCACGTCGCACAAACACGCATGCACTGTGCCGGTAGCAGTGCAGGCGAGCGAGCCTGCAGTCCGTGCTCTCAGCTCTACAATGCTATATTACTACACCACAGTCACACAGTGAGCTCTCAGCGCAGGACATGCAGATAATAAATATACACACAATTACTAACGTGGAAAGCGCGCATCGTGATGCTTTACAGCAAATAAATCGTTTGATTTACTGTTGATTAAACATTTTAAGATTTAGAATAATTAAAATAATTATTGATGTCTGTTGGACAAATATGATGATATCTAATTTGGCAATGTTTTATTAAGTTTCCACTCCTGTACACTCGTAACTACTGGGTTCTAGGAACCATTAAATAATGTTTTAGTTCATGTAGTATGCGTTCAGGGATTACATGTCGACTAAACTTGTTTCTTTGGTTTTTTAAATATTTGAGTTAAGTCTACACGAATTAGTAAATAATAATAATATTAACATCTCTACGTTCTACGAAGAAAATAAACTATTTATAGAAAAGCGGTGATAGTTTAAAAAATCATCATTAGGCATCGAGGTAATACACTATCATTAGGACACCACGTAAGCTGTAAAGTAATCGTAACGTCGGGAAGTTAAAAATGTAAAAATTAAATCAAATTCGCGATAAAATCCGTAAGAATTCGTTTTATTTCAATAAATTAAAACAACTTTAATGAGCGAGATATCGTATGAATGAAGAAAACAAACCAATAATGTTTATATTCTTTCTAGTTACATATTATATATTATAGCTGACTCAAATTCTAGTGCAAACAAATCTCCTTTGTTTTATTTTTCATAAATCCCTAATTAAATCTTGTAGCCTTCTGAAACTATATATAATTTAATATAATACTATGTATTTTGAATGCATGTAGCTTGGAACTGGGCTGCCTCAGTGGCGCAGTTGTACTACGGTGAGATTACAGAGCTGAGGTTTCGGGTTCAAATCCCGGGTCGGGCAAAGTTATATTGTATTTTTCTATTAATTATCAGCTCGGAGTCAGGAATTTGTGCCCCATATGGCGATAGGCTCGCCCCCTATTACATTGTGGGACGAAACGCACAAGGCGAATCATGTGTGTTGGTTGCTGCTGTAGTTGCTACCAAGGGAACTTCTGCCTACCCATTCAGGGAAAAAGGCGAGGCTTTATGTATGTTTTATCTGTAACTTCGTTTGCTGTAGGCATTATTTAAGAGATTTTTTATTATTATTTTATTTATTTGTAACAATAGGATAAAACTTATCACTTAATGAAATGTCCGCATAACTGTACAAACAATTTGACTGCAAAATACATATTTACGTTTATTTATATGTTAGAGGAAGATGGCAAAAAGTACTTTTTAAATTTCGACTTAAATATTGTTTAGTCAGATTCATGTGTTACGACCTCGCACAATCTGCTGAGAGTGTACGGGATACGTTTTATTTAGAGTTCTATGCCCGTAAATATTGGCACCACGAATCTACCCGAGGTGATAGACCTCGTTTTATAATTGTAACGTACAGGTAATAATACACTATGCTCCTGGCTGCCATGGCTGTTCACAGAAGCACCGACTGGTAACAATTTACAAATTTCAAAAATATTATTGCGATAATTGATTATAATTTATGATATTGCTGGAGTACTTTTGATACATGTATCTATGTAAATATACAAGATCCGGTTTTTACGCTATAGCTTACATATTATGTATAATAATATCTTTATTTGCAACTTATTTATTTATTTATTTAATAAAAAAGGTGATTCACAAATTATCATTAATATGTAGAGAGTTAAAATGAGGTATTTCAGCTACCCAATTAACTATAATATGATTTCAACAACAAAGATACTACTAATTGGCAGAAAAATATGAGATTATTGTAATGTATTGTTGGGCAATGACGCAGTTTTCCCTCATTACAGGCGTCACTGGTCGTACGCATTGATATAGACGTGCAGCGTGCACGGCACGCTGTCCATCTTACCCAGCGTATTCAAGAGCGGATCCAGCTTCCAGGTCAGGGTGGGGTCATATAGTCAGAACACTGGGCATACTCCAATTTGATTACAATAATACATCTAAAAGTATTTTTTTAAGTTAATGCACCTGAGATTTGTGAAATGTGATGTTTAGCACAGTTCTGATTTGAAAATTCGATGAAACTAAAAAACGACACAACATTTAGAGTATTTACTATGTACTTATAAATTTTTAGCAATAAGATATTAAAAAATAATCAATCTGGAGCCAGTCCAAGGGGGATCATGACCCCCAAGACCTCCTCCCTGGATCCACCCTTGAGCGTATTACTCTATACTCTATCGTCTATGGACCACCCGGTGACGCAAGCGGAGTAACAGGAGGGTGGGGGGGCTCGCGTCTCCATCCACGTGCGGCGCCAGGACATGAGCAACAGTACGCGGCCCCCGCGCACCTAACACACACGTGACACGCGCGGGGATGGAGGCGTCGGCGCAGGCTCGCGGCGACCATGTTGAAGGCAAACACATACATCTGTGCGATAATCACCCGAAATAAACGATTACAACGACTCGCACGCGCTGATAGAACATCAATAGTACGGCGGCGTTATCTACGTAAACAACTCCACTATCCTAAATAGGTATTTGCGTGTTAATAATTTCCATTCAATGTGTTCGTTCCCCGTCACCGTTTTTCATCATGTATAATAATACTAGCGGCCCGTCCCAACATCGCCTGGGTGCAGATGTTTTTTAAATCCACTCCACATCAAATACATGTAATTTTTCGTATAAATAGACAGCTATGCTTAGATCTTTAAAACTCTATGGACAGACAGACAGCGCGGAGCGACTTTGTTTTATACTATATTATGATCATACATCTGGTCGGTCTAGTCGTCCACATTACGCGTTGTATTGGGCATTATTGATTTATCTTGTTTCAATTACATTTATCTTTAATTTTAATACTTAAAATTGTGACATGGTTTGTTCTTGCAGTAACCAATTATAGAATACAACAACTGGAGGAGGTTATATTAGTATTTAGACTATGATAACAAAGAGAAGCCCAAAGATTGATACTCGAAGGGGTGCCGTGCCTAGCCACGAGATGTCGGAGAACTTCGAGAAAAACAACTGACGGCCGTACATCAGTGATCGCGCCGATACTTAAGCGCCATTTACTCGGAGTTTCTCGTGGCAAAAATCGTATGCGATTATCGCATGACATAACCGCCATAGATAATCATGTTGTGACAAATGTTTACACAATTTTTTTTTTTATATCCTTACGATAATCGTATCTTCGAGGTGAGAAACTCTCCCCGTGTAAATGGGGCTTAAAGGTGATTCGGTCTGTTAGAGATGATGAATAAACTGCTGCCGAAGCGGACACGGAGATGAGTCGCATCGAGACTATGAAATGAATAGAAATTCGTTTATTGGTCACGTAGGCAATTAAAAAGGTCTTGTGACAAATCAATACAAAATACTTAATCGCTATGTACAAAACTTCGTCTTATTTAAGTATTAAGTTTATAACGATTTAATGGTAAGAAAAAAGTTATTCAAGGAAATACATTGCTACGTTAAGTCTGAGTGGGCCATGAAATTACTAAAACGATGCGCAGCGATTTAATGTTACCACCTGATCTAACGTGGCGCTGCCTAAGAAGACCCGGTGAAACAAACTTAGTGGGCTTACATTACCACTGGACCGAGTTCTGATATGGTCAACTTACTAAACAATATATTTATGACTTGTCTTTCGAAGTTTGCCATATTATTTATTATTATTTTTATTTTTGTTACTTGATCGGTCGTCACGTTAGTTATATTTGTGTTTAATAATTTATTATTTTATGTTAAATTAGTGATTTGATTAGTTAGGTTTTTATTATTATTTATTATTTACTAAATTATTTTGATTTAATTAGTTATTGTTTCATGGGAAGGTATTATATGAAAACTTCATGCCAGCATAATCGATGCCAATATCTATACAAAACAAAGCCTTGCCTACGGAGATTGATGAATGTACATAATATGTACGTACATGTATGTAGGAAAAAAAATCAGAGTTCAGTCTACTACAATGTACATGCATAATCTTGACCAACTGTATGAGATACAGAGCTGAAAGAAAGAAACTAAACTAATTAAAAAACTAAGAAAACTGAATTAATTAACGTTTAACAATTACGTGGCATCGGCCAAATAAATGTTTACTTCACGTTGTAGAATTCATGACTGCCTCGGTGGCACAGTTGTACTTCGGTATGATTGTCAAGCTGAGGTCTTAGGTTCGAATTCCGGATCGAGCGAAGTGGTATTTGATTTTTACATTCATTATCAGCCCGAAGTCAGGAATTTGTACTTGATATGACGATAGGTGCCATAGTGGCACGGAACATACAAGGCGAAACGCGGGTGTCCTGGTTACACCTCTGCCTACCCCTTCTGGGAAAAACTCGTGAGTTTATGTATGTGTGTAGAATTAATTTGTTTAATTCTTTAATTCTTGTGGTGGATGCCACAACAGACAAACCCGGATGTGTCTTGAAATGATGGCTTTCAGCTTTCCCTTTCGGGTGTACAGACGTCAACTTTATTGTTCTAAATTAGAACGTTAGATAGGTATAAACATAAGTATGAGCGTTGTGCACGTTCTGTGGAGTGTGGAGGTGCAGTAGAGTTCCGTGCAGTGAGGACATCCGCATGCCGAGCGCACGCCGCCGCGAGCACGTTGCTGTACACAATGAACACATGCACCGTCAGCGACTACGGTTAATGAACACGTACACGGTACAGGCTTCCGAGAAGCGTCATCACGCACTCCTCGCTGATGAGCTCCGCCGCTCCGACGCGACTCCACATCAACATTGCTTAGCGCCTATACACAAAAACTAGTGAAATTTTATAATATCATGTCCCCGCGCCCTAGCGTCCTTTTTGAATTAAAATATTGAGCTTCTTTTGTACCGTTAGCTGCAAGTTTACTTTATTTTTATAAACATAGTGATTTGACTGTGCGTGGTATTGTAACGGACCAGACGCGGATGCAACGCTTTACGCTGATCGCGGGTTGAAATCCCAGTGCACACCTCTGACTTTGTGGACTCATATCTATATTAGTAGTCAATCACCACGCACTATAACAACGAAGGAAAACATCGTGACGAAACCTGCACACCATAGCGATATGTAAGAATTTCTATGGTATGTAAAGATACGGCCCTGTGGCAAGGGGACATTTAGAATCCCACCACGGTACCCCGGCCTGTGGTAGAAGGCGACTAAAGGGGCCTTTGGGATCACCGGGTGCACTTGGGGCGCGCCCTTACTGAAAGTGATTCCGGGGCGGCCGACTAAAAAGGCAAATAAGGGTTTTGGTCGGTATGCCGGCGTAGGGTTTTAGCGTTAGGGACCCAGCTCGGCATTGCGGATGTTCCGCGCGCCGTGCTGGAAGGCCGGTGACCCCGACATACCCTTCCCGCTCCTTTCCCAAGGCCTGCGGGAAGGAAACCATTATTAGTTTTCCCCTCGTAAAAAAAAATTGTATGTAAAGATTGCCTCGGTGGCGCAGTTGTAGGTACTACGGTACGATTACAACACTGAGGTCTTAGGTTCGAATCCCGGGTCGAGCAGAATTATATTGGATTTTCTATTCCTTATCAACCGGAAATCAGAAGTTTGTGCCCGATATGGTAATAGGGGCCCCTATCACATAGTGGGACGAAATAGACAAGGTGAAACGTGGGAGTGCCTACTGGTAACACCTCTGTCTACCCCTTCTGGGAAAAGAGCGTGAGTTTATCTATGTATGTAAAGTCCGCCAAATCGCACTAGGCCAGCGTGGAGGACTATATTATGGCCTAACCCCTTTCAATCGTAATCCCGATTGTAGAGGAGATTCGTATATTGAGCCTTAATATATCATATATATATATATATATATATATATATATATATCTGATATATTAAGGCGTATTCTGCGTTTTCTCCGGCCATTCACGGGAATCCAGCTTGTAGCTAGCCTGGCCCAATGGTTTGAATGCATTCGAGTTACATGCCCTGCCCAATTCCATTTTAATATGGCCTCCTTGCACCCTACATCCGCAATGCGAGTTTTAGAGCGCAGTTCAGTGTTTTGGATGCGATCAGTCAGCCTGACCCACAGAATATTGCGCTCTATTGCCCGCTGGCCAATCTGAGTGTGAGCTTCTGTGACAATCCATGACCACGTTTGGGCGCCATAGGTAACGACGGACAAAATGCACATGTCGACGAGTTTTCGTTTAAGAGAGAGCGGAAGATCACCTCTTAGAAATTATTTTAAGGACCAGTAGCTCTTCCAAGAATTTTCGACTCGTCTGGATATTTCCCAGTCATGTCAAGCTGAGGCTGAAAGAAACTATCTGCCCCAAGTAACAATGCTATCTGCTCGTCTACCGCCAATGCAGGTGTCATGCTGTTCGTAATTAACTTTGTCTTTGTCTCATTCATCTGAGGCCCAACTTCAAGGTTCACCCGGCTCAGGTCTTCGGGTATTGTGCGTGTTTCGTTTGGATTGTTGGCGAAAAAAAGTATATCGTCGGCGAACCGAAGATTAGTCAATCTTCTGCCATCAACTTCTATACATTTATCGGTCCACGACGTCGCCAAAGTCTGAAAAATTTCTTCCAAGGTGCTGGTGAAAAGTCTGCGGGATAGTGGGTCTCTTTGCTTTACCCCTCTTTGAATTTTGAATGATTATCCGGGTTCAAAAACATTGATAGTAACTGTGCTGGTCGGGCATATTATTTTCAGGAGCTGTAAATATGTATCGTGTATTTTCTGATTTTGGAGAGCTGTAATATTGATCGGTGCCTGAGACAGTCAAAAGTATATAAGTAGCAAGTGGCAAGTTATATTCGCTATATTTTCTATTATTTGGTTGAGGGTATGGAGTTGGTTGGTAGTAGATAAATTAGGGTGGAATCCTGCTTGTTCAGGAGGTTGATGGGAAACCAGTTCACCATCAATTCTGTTGTGGATTATTTTTATAAAGATTTAATATGTGCATATGTGAAACAAGACTAATCGGACGATAATTGTTAATGTCGCTCTTATCTCCTTTTTTATGGATCAGTATATTGTTCGAATGGCAGTAATTATCAGGGATTTGATCGGTTGACAATATGGCATCAAATAGATTTTTCAAATGCAGTAGTAACTGGAACTTGCCTGCCTCAATTAGCTCAGTTGTTATATCGTCGGGTCCTGGATTTTTCTTAAATTTCGTAAGTTTCAAAACCTAGATTACCTCATATGCAGATATAGGAGGAATGCTGCCTGGAGTGCCATATTGTAATTCAGCCCGTTTATTAATAAGGTCTAGGGTAAATTTTGTCACTTTCTGACCTTTTTTTGCAGTGGTTTAAATATTGTTACTTGCTATTTTTATACTACTTATAATGTTGTTATACGCTGGTGTTGTATTCATTTGGTCACTATCAGTGGATAGATAAATAAATATATTTGAATTGGATAAATCATTTGAGGGTCAAGCCTGACTGACAAGGTGTAAATTTAGTTAACTATTATAATAACTATGTATAAAAATATATTTGTAGCAGACCGTGCTGGACTGCTGAGAAACGATATAAGCATTATTCATACAATATTGTTTCTTGTAGAAGGTTCGTAGGGTTACGTAGAAAGCTGGTCCCGAATACTGGCGTGCAGGCTGACGGTAACGAGAGCGGTCGGTGTGTTGCGCGGAGTGGCGGCGAGCACGCGCGGCCCTCGCGGCGCGGCCGGACGTGTCGCCCGCGCGGCGCACAGCCGGCCGGCGGCACGTACCGCGCGCTCGGCACGTACCGCGCGCCGCTCCTTGTGCAACTCGCTGCCGAGCTGCAGCAGGACGCGCCGCGGGGCGGGCCAGAGGCACGGGCGCGGGGAGGACGCTGCCCGATCTCTGGGGTCGCGACTGTCGCTTATCGCTGCCTCCGCCGCCCGCGACACCCGCGCGCGCTCTCTCCTCGTTAACGATGACGTCAAAGCAATGCCACCATTCAACAACAACCAAAACTTCGCAATTACTGGCCACGGCTCCGCCTCAATGCTACTCCGTGACTTGCAGCAACGATTCCATCCTCGTTATAGGGTTTTCAACCAGCAAACGCACAATTTCTAGCCCTTTTGATATATTTAGTGTACGGCGGGACTAACAGCTTAGTAAACGAGTAAGTCAAAAATATACACCAACTGCCATATCCATGTGCGTTAAATAACTCACTTATCAACATTGACATATTATGTAAATATACGAGTATAGACAGGGGAAGAGCGCGTAGTGTTCCGACGTAAGTGGCACCCGCAGAGCCCAAGTACATCTCCAGTGGAGCGTTACGATTTTGAAAACGAATGTTTGTATTTTGATAGAGTTTAGTAAAAACAAAAATTCTTATCACAGCTGAAACAAAATCTATTACAATAAGGTTTTTTTTTACTGCAATGAATGGCGAGACGAGCACGCCATTCGCCTGATGGTAAGCGATACGACCGCTCATGGACAGCTCATGACTTTAATTATTTTCTTTCGTAGCTATGAAAAAACTCGAATAGATGGCGCGATTTTCGCGGCTATTTTATTGATACTCCAAATGTACTGAAGGGCCTATCCTTAGATTTTAAATAAATGGCTATCAAATAAATTAGTGTCGGTATATTATGCTTTTAAACGTACTCGGAAAAATTGTATCCGTCTAGGCGCGCTAGGCTTGTTATCAGCAAGCGACGGAAATAGCCGCGTCGCAGAGCATGCGCGTGCTCGCACTCCATCCTGCATCACCCCGGGGACTCGCTCGGCACTCAGGACCCTTGTAATTCGCTGAGTTGGCTTCGCCGCTGGTACTCACTGCATGCGGGAGCGAGCGCATCTCCTTGGTCCCGCGCGCGCTCGGCGGGAAAGGCTCGGCGCGGCGGAGTAGCTCCCGGCAGGTGTACGAGTGTACGGAAAGCGGGTCAGCGGGCGCCGCCGCGGTCAACACTCTCTAACAATAACAAGGAAGCGCACGCGGCGGCGGCAGGCGGGAGCGCGCGCTCTGTGCCGTGTGCGGCGCGCTAGCCGAGCGGGCCGCGCGGCGCCCTACTGCCGCTCGACGGCTTTCAGCGATTTCGCTTTATCTAATCATGGACTGATAAAGCGGCGAGTCTCCCGCGTGTCTCCCGCCGCCTCTGTCGCCGCCCTCGCCCAGCACCGGGACGCCGCGCAAGGCGCCGCGCCACCGGCTCTACCGGACACCACGCTCGCGGAACGCTTGTGGAAACTCGCCATCGACAACTTAAATCTACAGGCGCAGTATGAAAATGGCGCGCTAATGTGCTCCGATAAGGGCTTCGACTTCCAAGTGGCAAGAGGTCGTAAGTGCATGCAGCGCGGCGAGCGGAGGCGCGCCGTCGCCCCGCGCCGCACGGTGCATGCAGCGCGCCGCCTAGCCGCCGCAATAAACCTACTGCGCGCGCGTTGGCACGCAAACAAATGCGCTTTTGTACTGTTACGGTCGGTGACATTTTCAGACTGAACACTTGTGCATTTGTGAAAGTAGTACTACAGTGCCGTCTCTCAAGTAGCTGAGCTCGCACTCGGCACACAACACCACCGACGCAGTTCGGGCGAGGCCACAGGCGGCCGAAACATAACCATGATCCCACCTCTCCGAGCGACGCGTTTAATGTCAACTATACAGTTTAGTTCAGCAGGACTCATAGGTACTATTGGAGCAATTAAGTAAAATGACAACTGGTGAAAGGGATAACAAAAACCGTCCCCTTCCATTCTTTTTCGATTTTGTATCATAAATGAAACGGGATTTGAAGATATGTAGATGCCACGCGAGCTATGCATCGCCCAGTCGGCAGTCACAAGAACGACTACTGAGTGCCGACTGAACCAGCGGCCCCTGGAGCAGCGCGCAGCCCCGGCAGTGCAGAGCTGTATCTGTGCCGAGGTGCAGCGTGGAGGAGTAGGGAGGAGTACTCACCGAAAGTGTAGTCGTCCTTGTTGTCGTGCATGTGTGCGTCCATGGCTCGGGCGCGCGTCACGGCGGCGCGCGCATAGTCGTCGCTGGCAGCTGAGCGGCGCGTGTCCGGTGCGAGTGGAGACACAGGGCGCGTGCGCGCGGCGACCGATAGCGCGCGAGTCCGCAGCCGCCGCCGCCTCAGCGCCACGCCGCACCACCGCGCACCCGCGCCCGCGCACCTCCCCCGCGCCGCCCCGCACCGCCCCGCGCCACCCGCTCTCCGCTTACGCAACCGCAGCGCCAGCGACACGCCTGACCCGCGCGGCGGACCTCCTCCCGGCTCCGTCGCCTGCGTCGCCGCGCGCCCGTCTCGCTTGCTCAGCCGCCTCGCCGACATCATCCCAGCCGCACTCGCGCCCGCTCCAGCCGCGCATATATTCTCAGTTCTTACTACTCGCAGGAACGACACTGTGATCTCCCAGTAACGTGACATTCCACAAAGATGACACTGTGTTTGTCCGCTGCATTATTGTGACCGCTGCTCCAGGGCCAGGTAACAAGTTTTATTTTGTGTTGATGCAGTGTCCCAGACACATACAACAGTAATGCACGAATTGGGACCTCATGGATCGCAAAATGTCACTTCCTCTCCCGAAGATAGTCAGAAGTTGTAATGACCACATGAGTTTTATTTTAAATTAATTTTAGATAAAAGCATATCAAGATCCAGAGTTAGCGTAGATTCCAATGCAGGGTCCAGCTTTACTCCCGTGATACACGCGCGACGGGGTCTGGTCTCCAATATGGCCAAGCGGCCGCAGTGGCCGCGTGGCTGGCAAGACACGAAGGTGTGCGGATGAATTTTACTACACAAGCGGTTTGTGAAGTGCACGCTTAATAGTTGCCACCCTTGCCAACTCTCCCAGACTTGTGCCGTCGAGCCTGGTGATTGGTGCTACCGGTTTTGGACCTCCATCACCTCCGCTTTGTGAGATTAAGAAAAAGCGTTTATTTGTGCGTTGGGCTTTGGAAGTGGACCAGTAGAACTGTCCTCGGATTTCTCATTGAACAGACTTTTCATAGTTAAGTGAGCAATGGTTATTTCTGTATCAGCCCATACACGTCCCACTGCATTGTCTCGTACAATAGAAAGTATGATTGACAGTGGTTAGGTTAGTCCACCACGCTGGCCTAGTGCGTGTTGGCGGACTTTTACATACCATAGACATTTTTATACAAATCGCTATGGTATGCAGTATTCATCGCCGTTTTAGTGCGTGGTGATTGACTATAAATACACACATGACTTCAAAAAGTCAGAAGTGTGCCCTGGGATTTGAACCCGCGTGAACCTGTAGGCAGCCGCGTCTGGTCCGTTACCAACAGGCCTTTCAGTGGATACTTATCTATATATATAAAAGAAAGTCGTGTTTGTTACACTATTTATAACTCAAGAACGGCTTTACCGATATGGCTGAAAATTGGTGAGGAGGTAGCTTAGAGCCAGGAGACGGACATAGGCTACTTTTTTTTTCGAAGAAAAGGCTTGAAGGGGTTAAAATAAGGGTTGGAATTTTATATGCAAAATCGAAACAGCTGAAGCTATTTCTATAAAAATATATATTTCAGCTCCTTATTACAAACAAAAAATAATGGCTTACAATAATTTTGGAAAAACATCATTACGGGGGTAAAATAAGGGTAGAAATATTGTACGTAAAATCAAAACCGCTAAAGCTATTGATATAAAAACTTATAATTTGACACCAGTAACGAAAAATAATGTGCACTATAAAAACATCTTAGGTAATGCATACATAAACACACGCTTTTTTCCCAGAAGGGGTAGGCAGAGGTGCTACCAGAACACCCACGCTTCGCCTTATATATTCCGTCCCACGATGTGATAGGGGGCGAGCCTATCGCCATATCGGGCACAAATTCCTGACTCCGGGCTGATAATGAATAGAAAAATCCAATATCACTTTGCCCGACCCGGGATTCGAACCCGAGACCTCAGCTTTGCAATCGTACCGTAGTACCACTACGCCACCGAGGCAGTCAATAGGTAATGCATAGTCTTCTTTATTAGCCTAAAGCGACGAAAAGGGGTTTGTTTGACGAACATTCTTAGCGCTGTTTCAGGTAGGAATTAAACAACAGAAATCACCAAGAAGGGAAAAACGTTATGACTATTGCATTGTTTACATTTGAAAAATGAGTAGTTTACTATACTTCAAAAAAAACAATTTCGTAGTCAGAATTTTGGCTGAGCGGAAAGTTTTAGCAGGAATTTTGCAAAGTATTTGTGTTTGCGTATTTTTTAAATTATATTCGTCGTATTTTCGTGTTTATATAAGGCCTATCTACAAAATAAAAGCAATTCCAAAAAAATGTCATCATGCCTATTTAGGCATTAAGGGATTAAATGGGATAAAGTGGGACGAACGCGATGAGACCGGTCGGATCCGGATTGCATTCGATGGGAAATAATGGGACGGGATGTAACAGAAAGAAAAAGAGCCAGATGAGATGGGATGGGATACGATAGGAAAAGGGATAGTAGGTACTTAGGTTGAGTTCAGGAGTACAAAAGTTTGAACGGGAATAATATATTTCTGGTGTGGAGTGGAGTCTAAACATCTAAGCACCCAGGCGAAGCTGGGCCGGGCCGCTAGTTTAAAATAAATAAAACAGTATGTATGTAATAGCAGGTACGCCGCAGACAGCAGTATACAAGCATTTTGTTAGTGCGTGTTACAGCCTTGCAGTGGGTCGTTTAAGCTACGGTGCTAACATGATATCACAACAATCCGCAATCAAGTTTTTGTCCCACTTTTCCTTCTACCATCAACGAATGGTGAATTTTATATGAACAAAACAGTCGTGAGATGCGAGTTTTGCCTTTATGTCTTATTTTGTTAATAAGATGGCCGGTTGCCAATGACTCCTGGCTGTAGTATTGTATCTTATCTCAAGGGTTGTTATCTTTCCGTCAACATATATTGTTGGCTTTATTATCTATATTAAGGTATTTTATGCAATATTTGCTAATCGTTGTTTTGTCATAAAAAAAACCGCTGGCAGAAGATATAAAAATTAGTACCACTGGCCATCGCAGAGTTGACCCCTGCGACCAGGAGACTATTCGTTCTCGCTCAGTACGCATCCAACGATCTCCCCTACCGCGCCCGTTCGGGCTCTACCATGACCTCCCTGCCCCCGTGTCTCCTGGGCGCCATGACCTGTCCTCTTCAAACAAAGTTCGATACTGTACAGGGTTCAACACATGGTAGGCAGCCGCTTAACAGTGCTTCTAGTATTAACGGGCAGTTAGCTCAGCTGCCTACATAATATGCTCAAAAACAAAAAAATTGGTACCGTGTTGGAATCGTCGTTACTCCATTAAAATATTAGACAGTTGAAAGCGTTGTTAACGCTATTTTTATAAATGTCAAGTTGAGCGAAAACTTTAAAATAGTTCAGAGAAGAAAGCGAGAGAAAAAGAAGGAGACAGATAGAGAAAGAGAATAAAGAGATGATGGAGGAAAGGATTAAAGTCAGGTGTTAAGAATTATCAAAAGCCAAAACTCAAATTCAGAAAACATTCAACTATTCTCACTGGTGAGAGCAGGACTCAGCAAATATGTTTTGAAGTACGGAAGTGGTAGAGCCATGCTGCTGTCATGGCTCAGCCATGGCTCAGCATGGATGGGCAGGCTCGAGCGTTGCATTACCACTGTCTCACAGGAGATTTTCTCTTCTTTTATTTGATATCTTACTCAATATGTTAAGACTAACAAAATACAGCTAAAATATAACGCAGGAAATGTTATATTTCCATTATAACGGATCTATTTAAACCGCTTTCATTCAAATCGGATGAGTAGCTGAGACGCTAAAGTATAATTTCAATGAACCATCATATTTGACGAGGTAGAGCCATGTAGCAGCTAGCAGTGCAGTACAGACGGCTCGGCGCTACCAGCGAGGTATACCACTTTCTCACAGAAAAACTACGTGACGCAATGTTTTGCGGTTCCTTTACTGAATCAAATCGCCAAAGGCTCCAATTATTGCAGGGTCAAGATTTTCGTATCCCACCGAATGGCGAGCACGTACACACTGCCACAGGAACCCGCGCAAGTATTACGTGTCGTTCTAGGATCGACTTGTGTATACCTGACTTGGATCAGTCCGGCATAGTAGTTGCGACTGGTGAGTGAACTGTGAAAGTAGTTTATGCCCGGTCTACATACATACATACATACATACATAAACACACGCCTTTTTCCCAGAAGGGGTAGGCAGAAGTGCTACCAGAACACCCACGTTTCGCCTTGTATATTCCGTCCCACGATGTGATAGGGGGCGAGCCTATCGCCATATCGGGCCCAAATTCCTGACTCCGGGCTGATAATGAATAAAAAAATCCAATATCACTTTGCCCGACCCGGGATTCGAACCCGAGACCTCAGATTTGCAATCGTACCGTAGTACCACTACGCCACCGAGGCAGTCAGCCCGGTCTACACATGGTTTATTTTAAAAGAAAGAAACAAAACAAAAGAAGACAGTTCGTGTTGCTGAGGGAGTTTCTTGTGCCGTTTCTTCTTCAAAAGGTCTTGTGAAAGACTCTTTGAATAAAGCATATTTTGATTTGATATGACATTCCATCAGTTGTCAGTGCGGTCACTTTGCCGCCTTAGTGTAAAACTCTGCTAAAATCATTAAACTACGTTTTATGATTATGCCATAGCCGGGTTAAAAATCAGGTTTTAGGTTGACTTGATTGTCACTTAAATGGAACCACTGTTGTATTAGTATTTGACGGATATTGTTGCCAGTGAAGTGACGGACACCTCCCACAGTCGGCCGCGCTGACGTGGTGGAGCGCTGGTGGTACGAGCGCGGGAAGGGATCGCGAGCGGAACGAAGTCACCCGCCGCGCCGCGCCGCCGCGGTCTATATGGGAACATTAATGGTTATTCATACCATAATTAGCTTCTCTATGAAACTTTTCGCCATACCGATTACCAAGTTTTTTTTGAGACACCACTGAAATGCCCATTCTGTACACACAACTCGTAATCATAGCAATATTGTTATGAGTACACATTCCACTCCACTGCAGAACACTAGCATGCTAGAATACCTATCATTTATTTTCATAAATATTTTTACATATCACGTCACCTAAATTCTTTTTGTTAATATTATACTCCGCTAGAGCGAGGTTTGTTAGTTGCATATCGCTAAAATATATTTAAATTAATAACATTTATTTTTACAGTAACTTATAGCTTTTTTGCGCCATCTAGTGAAATGTACGAGAACTATTTTGTGCTATAATAAAGTTTAATGTTGCAAGCATTCCCTAGAAGTTGGTTGCCCGGATAAAGAATAGATGGCACTTTATACAAAGTTTTATTTATATCATTGATTTGTGGATGACCTACTTTTATTTTTATACTCAACCAAAATAACTCTGTAGATTGTTTATCCTGGCGCAAATTATAACACTACACTGCATCTGAGCGGTAAGTGCAGAGCTAGTAAGATAACGTGTTTGGTGGTGATAATTGATAAACATTTAATTATCATTTGTACACAAATATGCTGCCAAGCTCCATTGCTTATTGAGAAATTAATTATTAACATGAAGCACTTTGTCTTTATAATTAAGTACACCTTAGATCTGAGTGCTTCACAATGCAACGCCCTCTAGAGGGACTAATGCTAAAACTACAGTGATCTCCGTCGACAATCAGAATTTAGTTGACAGTTGACAGTATGTAGGTAGATCCTCTACCCATAGGCCATACCTACAAGTAATATATTATCTATGGACTGGCGGGCGACAGGCACATCTCACAGTGTACAGCGGCACACAGAGCGCGGGTGGAGCGCACGCGTCGCCGACTCCTGACTCCTCGCCTCGCTGGACGGTGCGGCGGACGCGTTGCCACCACACGCGCCATGTCGACGGAGCGCGCGCCGGCGCGGGTGCGCGACGCCACGCGCCACGACATGCCGCTGCTACTGCGACTCATACAGGTGAGCACACGCACCGCACGCCGCGCCGGCGCCTTGTCCAACATCAACTCATTGCAACTGCTCCGATATGCACGCTACTAAATAACCGGCTATACCTTTCGAAGCCAACAAAACATAACGTCTAAAATACACGTGAACAGGTTAGTACAAAAGCTCTGCTACTAAAGTACTTGTTTGTCAGACCCGACGCGACGCCCGAGCCGTGGGAACGAGCATTTCATTTTTTCATTGAGAGATGACACGAGCACCCGCTTACTCGACAGTCGCATTTACTAAATGACGGATGACACATTTTCGTTGCTACGCGTGTGTATTAAATAATGCAATTCGTGCAAGTGAAGTGTACGGTACGGCGCGGCTGCACCGTGCAGTGTCTACTCTCACTATTAAATTAAACTCGGCGCTTAGTGTCGGTTGTCGAGTGTATGTTTATACATATAACACATATGTAGCTACATATACTGCTAAACAATATGCAGCTCTCAAGAACAACCACATTTGCTGTACTTATCGCAATACTGAATGTAGCATCCGTGAATTACTCTTCCCTATGCCATTACCAAAGAGCGTCAGCGATGTTAATGTATCCCGCCTGTGGCACGTGACATCGACTCACCAATTAATCCCACTAACTGCTGCCGTTACGAATCACACACAATATTGTTTACCCAGATAAATATATCTGACTGTGTGAATTTCAAAATACAGTATTATTACGGTTTTTAGAAATTTATAAAATAAATATTGACGGTACAATTGGCATTGTAGCTTGAAGGAGATGTCGCAGTAGAGCGCACACTTAACATTTATTTTACAACGCCTAATGGAATATTTGTAGCAATTATTTTAGAGATTGTAAAGTAAGAAAGAAGAACAAAGCTACATAGTCTGTACTCACTTTACAGTACTCGTAATAGCGAGAAGAAGCGAAACATATTATTTTGCATACTAACTCAACGTGACAGCCGTCTTTTGTACTGCTTTGGCCATCCCGTCCCGCTACAACCCGTCCAGTCCAGTATCATTCTTTCCGCAAAATAATAATGGGCGCTTCATTCCTGCGGTGACGGTGGTGCGATGGTCTCGATCACAAACAATTCCTCGGAGAACTCCCCATGGAACAGACGATAGAAGACACAGAGAGACCCGAAGTCCTTACGCATTCCTAACGGTTCCAGTTTGTCCGTGAGATTGGGATCATCGACTATTCGACAAGCCCGTCGCTGTAAGGAGTCAAGTGGGTCGAGCTGGTATTTTGGGGCACCTGCCCTGAGGTATCTAACAAGAACTTAAATATTTTATTTTATTGCTAATTTTATGTGAAGTCACAGGCATTAGGAACTTTCATTAAAAATACATAGGGCTCCGTGTAAATAATAATCATAAACAAATATTGTAAGTGGTTCAGGGTCTTGAAATTTTGCATTTTGGTGGGGGAGGGGCGTATTGAAATATTTTACGGTAGTGCCGAATTTTGAAGTAGCGAGTCAGCGACTTAATAAAAGTCGTATCTACTTAACGTGGTTACATTAATAATTAAGAATTAAAAGGATTTAGTATTTTTAGGTTTTAAAGTAAATCGCGCAGACGAAGTTGCGGGCAAAATCTATTATGTAATACATGAGTGTAATTTGTACAGATTTAGTTTGTATAATAAATTAAAAAATATGTTGCGCAGGACTTGGCTGACTTTGAAGGCATGCCGGACGGACCGCGCCTCCGCGTCGAGGGTGAGTGCTCAGTACGCGTCATGCTTGTCGGTCGCGATGTGAGCGTCGCGACAAGCCGAGCGAAATGCGGTACGGCGCACCCTCAATATACAAACGTTAAACGCATATCGTCTCCCTAACCAGATCTGATCCGCGATGGTTTCGACACTTCGCCACCATGGTACTTCGCTCTGGTGGCCGAGTGCGGTGACCAAGTGGCCGGCTACGCGGTCTGCAACCGAGCCTACTCGAGCTGGACGGGCCGCGCCTACTATGTGGAGGACCTGTATGTACTGCCCGCGCACCGGCGCGCTGGCGTGGGGCTGGCGCTATTGCGGGCGCTGTGTGCGCGCGCGCTGACCGAGGGCGTGGGTCGCATGGACTGGCACGTGCTCGACACCAACACCACCGCGCTCGCCTTCTACGCGCGGATGGGCGCACGCGACCTGCGCGTGTCCGAGGGCCGGGCCGCGCTGCGCCTAGACGAGCCCCGCATCGCGGCCGTGGCAGCCGGCGACCTGCTGCCGCCGCACACCTAGCACGCGCGGCGCCCACACCGCTGCAGCCTGCACCACCACTGATGCTATCTTATGTAATCGCGTGCACCGCCTGAGACGCGTGCTATATTAAACCTTTACATATTTAACTTCTTTTCTTTTTTATTTGGTTTTAAAGAAAGCTTACAGACAAAGTAATAAAATATAAGATATCAACCATAAATATAGAAAATTGCTAATTACAAGTAATTTGCAATTTTGCACAAATGAGTAAGTAAAGAATCATACTCGTAAACAAGATTCTTTCACTAAAAAATATTAATAACAATGAAAAGAAACAAATGAGAGGTTAAAAGAGAGAAATAAAACAAGTATACAATGCACAGGCGATGGAGCACGAAGGGATCTTGACTCGCTGTATTTAAATAAAACATGAGAAAAAAAAACAAAACTTACAACAAAAATCACTAAATGAGCTATGTACTTATTTACATAAGAAATTAACAATAAATTATTCTAAATTATTGTGATAAAGAACCTATATGTAACAACTACTTAATTATTTACTTACACCGTTATATCTACAATCTAGTATCTACATGCAGTTTTATTGACTGTTGGAAATTTTCTACATTACGCATACTGAAACAGGACCAGTGTATACTGTATATCCAAGTGTGATGGGAGAACAATGAACATTATACGTTATGGCTACGTAACTAAAGGCATCCCGCCTGTAATTTATTTCTGGATGCATGTGGTACATGTTGTGAAGGGCGCCTCCTAAGACATATTTATTATTTTTTATCTTGTAATGCATAAAATATGTGAATGTGTAAAGTCATGTTTCCGATTGGATGTAAAATAAAGATGTTAACGATAGTAATTCTTATTTCATTTTTGACGTCCTTAATACTGGGTATATCAAGACGGCGACCGAAAACGAAGCCAGGTGGTAGTATTACACTATTAGTGACTTCAGACACAATGCAACTAAAAATTTCTCAAAAAAAGCGGTTTTTTTTTTGTAATTTATTACTTATCGTCGCATTTAGGTAGTAAAAACATCATTTCCCTAAAATAATAATATATACCGTTTTATTCTTTAAGACACAATGGTGCGAAATAATTTAAAATATTATTTTAACAAAAACTAAGGATTTACCACTCAAACACATATTAAGAAATAAAAAAAAACCGTCGCTTTTTTTGAGAAATTTTTAGTTGCATTGTGTCTGTAATCACAAAAACTACCACCAGCGTTTACGGTGACAGTCTTGATATACCCTGTATAATATTTACGAGTTGTTTGTCGAAAGTATTTTTTCAATTTTATACACTTGTACCTTGGCTAGACGAGACAAGCGGCGGCGGGGGCTCGACCGGCTCAGGCGAGCCCGCGGGCAGCGCGCATGCGCGGTGTGTGTGCCGGGCGGTGCGGGGTGTGCGCAGTGTGCGGGGGGGCGGCAGGGCGCGCCGCGGCGGCGCTGCCGGTTCAGCACACGGGCTCGCCGGCGACGCCGGGCACTCGGCCGCCACCCGCGCCGCACGCACAAGGTGAGCGATGCTCTGCACCGCCACACCAACTCACCGCTCTTTTCTACTTCGCAGAATGTTACCCTTCTATGCAATGTAGTATTACGAAACCTGCAAACTAATATAGTAATAAACGTGCGATAACAGCCTCGGTGTTGTGACTTGTGAGTCTAGCGGCATACGCTCGCGACGTGCTTTATGCCGACAACTACAAGTCAATGTAGTATATCGGTAGTAGAGTGTGTTGGTGAAGTGTTAAGTCAGGCATTGGTGAAACCGCCGAGGAGGTTGTCCGGCTGCGTTACCCGCGCCTCACGAGACGCACGCAACCGACGAGCAACAAGCAATCACGTCGCCTGTTGCCTGCACGCGCCCCGTGGCAGCCGGAGCTCACACTACGCACCGAGGGTGCAGTAATCGTACAGTTGATGGTGCAGGAAGCGGCAACTCTGCAACTTTTCATTCACATTAGTACATTTAAACTTTGTCCCTTACATAGCATAAGCAACGAAAAGTAACATAATCATGCACAAATATTTATGTACTTACCTATCTTCATGACAACAAAAATGTCGGTTAAATGTTTGATCCCCTGGCGGCGAATCATTCGAGCGCTCCAGTGCGCCCAGTGGAGCGTACGGCCGCCCGTATTGATTAACTATTCGTGGCACAGGAGCGAGGCAGCGAGTCTGTTTGATCCGGTGCAACGAGGCGTGCAGCACCCGCGCCGCCGCTCATGGCGTCCGTGAGGTGACACGGCATGCGCGCGCTGCTGCCGCTGCTGGCCGTCGCCGCTGCGTTGCGGCCGCCCGCGCCGCCCGCGCTGCTCGTGCTACGCGCCGCCTGCCCCGCGCCGCTCGCCGTCGCCTTCGACGTCGCCGCCTTCCGCCGCCATGCCAGCTCGCACCGTGACGACCGCGTGCCGCTCTCCGCGCGACTCCTCCCGTTCGAAGGTGAGCCCCGTTTCCGACAATCGCTCTTCGTCTTCTCTCGTGGTCCTAGTGAGGCAACAGTCAGCTTGGTGCGTCCAGACACGTGCGGCGTCGGCTGGCGGGAGTCGGTGGCGAGGGCGGCTCTGTTTGCGCTTGGCGGTGGCGGGCTGGTGGAGTGCGTGGGCTGGCCGGGTGCAAGCGTGTGCGATGCCATGTCGGCGGCTGCGCGCGTGCTGCGCCGACCGGTGCCGCAAGAGTGCACGCGGTCCGCGACGCGCGCCGCCGCAGTGGCGGAACTGGCGGCGCGGCTGCGCTGGTCGCGCGTGTTGCTGCCGCCCGCGGCCCCCGCCGCCGTGGAGTGCGCAGCGGCGCTGCACGAGACGGGGCGCGCGCTGGCTGCTGCGGGCGTCACGGTCCGACGCGCCGTACCCGCGACCTCGGAGTTCCAGCGCCGCCCACACGGTGAGACGGCGCTTCCGATGCACGTGAACTCGTGAAATTTGAAGTGAAGTCTCATTTTATTGATATTTCAGTTGTAATCATCTGCGCCTCCACGGCCGCTGACGCTGTCCACGGGGCGAGACACTCCCTCAGCGACGCCGACGCGGTCCTGTTGTTGAGCATCGAGGAGCTGCCGCAGCATTACCGCGCACCACCGGGAGATCCGTCCGCCACTAGTGACGCCGACACTAAAGACGTCTCGAACGCCACCACAAGGATATCTTTAGTGAAACGTGGAAGTTCTGCCGTACATTTTTATAGTGAAAATAGAGTTAAGCATCAAGTTCCTTTGCCACCACATAATCTCGAAAATATAAGGACGAGTTCTACGGGACCTTTAGTGCCCTTCCAGTCCCTAGATAACGGGGTGAAAGATAAACGTACCTATCAAACAACGGTACCAGGAATGAAAGCCGAGCGATTTAATTTAATCGAAAATCGCAGTCGCGCAGACGTCCTTGCTCACCAACGTGATGACGGAACCGCGACTGACGAGACTGCGTCGGCTCTCGCGGCGCACCTGGACGGCGTAGTGGTGCGATTGGGTCGCGCGCTTCCCGGCCGCGTGCTGGTGCTGTGCGACGTGGAGCCGAGCGTAGAGCCAGCGCGCGCGCACCCCGCTGCTCTCTACGCCACCGCGCTCGACGCGCTCGCCCGCGCCGTCGACGCAGAGCGTGAGCGCTTGCAAGTCGTGCGCCTCTCCTACCCACTCTATGGGCGGAGTGACGTCAACGGAGCGTGGCAACGCGTCGCGACGCTCGCAGTCACATCGGCAAGGACGCTCGCCGATGATACCGACTGGGTGACGTCTGTGGAGCTGGACAAACGTGACGACGCTCTCCAACGCTGGAACTCCACTCGAGACGCACGATACGACGAGAACGCATTCGCAGGCGCCATCGCCACGATGCTGGCGGCGGCGGGCGCGGCCGCGCTGGCGTCCGGGGTGGCGTTAGCGGCTCGGCTGGCGATGACGCGGCGCCGGAGACGCAGGCGGCGCGGCGACGCCGTACTCACACCGGCCGACTTCGCCTTCCCGGCGGACGAGAGGCGGCGCGTGGGAGAGGGTATGGAAACGATGCTGTCGTGTTGGCTGCAGCAGTTGCACGAGTTCGGTGGTCCAGAGCTGGAGCGGCCCGACCTGCTGAAGCGGCCGGCGGTGTCACCGCATGCACCCTCCGTGCCCTCCTCTACGTGTAGTGTGAACCGCGTGATCACCGACCGCCGCACGCGCTACAAGGTAACCCGGCGGTGGCGAGCGGTGCCGCTGTGTGCCGCGCCCCGCGCATTCTGCTCACGACACGCTGTTGCAGGGCGATGCTGTGCACCTCAAGTGCCTGCCGGCCGCCAGCTCGCTGGAGCTCAAGCGCAAGGCGATCGACGTGTTGCTCATCATGCAGAGCTTGCGACACGAAAATATCAACCCTTTCATAGGTGCGCTCATTATTAACCATTTACTATTAGCCACCTATCCAGACACAGTCTAATTATTTTTTACTTTAATGACGATATTCACAGTTAATATATTGGCACGCGCCTTATTACTTATATTGCATTAAATATGATTATAGGACTATATTATACGAGTTGTGAATGTGTGGTTCCTATGTATTAGCTTCGATCGGGTGCAGTTATTTATTTCACTCCATTTTAGTGAATTATCGTGAAGTATCGTGGGTAATGTGGGTGGTGTGGGTGGTGCGGGTAGTGTGGGTGGCAGAGTGTGGAGTGAGGCGGGGGGTGTGCTTGCGTGTGCAGGCTGCCTGTGCGAGAGTCGGCCGGCGCTGGTGTTCGACCACTGCTGGCGCGGCTCGCTCGAGGACGTGCTCACGGCCGACGACATCAAGCTGGACTGGACCTTCCGCCTGTCGCTGCTCACAGACCTGGTGAAGGGCATGCGCTACCTGCACGCGTCGCCGCTGCGCGTGCACGGCCGCCTGTCGTCGCGCAGCTGCGTGGTGGACTCGCGCTGGGTGCTGCGCGTCTCCGACTATGGTCTGCCCGCCTTCTACCGCGCGCAGGCGCTGCCGCACCCGGACCGCGCCGCGAGGGGTGCGCTCACTTTAATTTCGCCCCTGTCACTCTGCTTTCTGCTTTCCTTAATCGATCTCCCGCTCGGTGACCTTTTCTTTATGCTGGACAGAACAATATGTGTATGTATGAGTGACATAAATTAAATATTAATAAATAAATAAATACACCTAACAGTCACATATTACCTGACCCCACATTAAGATTAATTAAGTCTTGTGTCGTGGGAACTGGTATCAGGAAGTACGAGAGACTTGTCTCACAAATACCCTGACCCAAAACAAATACCTGTGAATCACTCAAATATTTGTTTCGGTGCGGGAATCGAACCCGTAGCCTCACATTTCCCAGCCGGCGTTTAGCCAGTTGTGCCACGGAGGCTGTCAATTATGATACAGACCGTTTCAATACCGAAGTGTGACCGTGGATGTAAGACGCGCAAAGCCGACGTGGAGCGCACGAGTGTCCGTTTCAGAGCTGCTGTGGACGGCTCCAGAGCTGCTGCGCGAGGCGCGCGCGGGCGGCCCGTGCGGAGCCACGCAGTCCGGCGACGTGTTCTCCTTCGCCATCATCATGCAGGAGGTGATCGTGCGCGGCGAGCCCTACTGCATGCTGGCGCTCACGCCCGACGGTAAGCACCCACTCGCCCACCGCTCGCTAGAAGCACCGCTCTACTCGCCGACGCGCTGACCGTCACCCTCCTCTCGTGTGTTGCAGAGATAGTGGAGAAAGTGTGTCGGCCACCGCCGCTGATCAGGCCTTCAGTGTCGATGGGCGCGGCGCCGCCCGAAGCGGTGAGCGTAATGCGCCAGTGCTGGAGCGAGGCGCCCGACCTGCGCCCGGACTTCAACCGGCTGCACGACGTGTTCCGCCACATGCACCGCGGCCGGTACAGCCCACTCTACACTCACTACGCACACACTGCACACTTTATCCGCGACGCATATGCCTCGCTACCATATTTTTGTATTTACTGTGCCTGATGGCTGTTGCTCACATGCACCACGGTGACATGTCACAGCGCTGCCATTCTGTGTGCACCACGGAACATAACATGTTCAACTGTCCAATGTCCGCCACACTCACCCGTCGATGTTTGTTACAGGAAAATTAATATAGTTGATTCTATGTTCGAAATGCTCGAGAAATATAGCAATAATTTAGAAGAATTAATTAAGGAGAGAACGGAACAACTCGACATGG
The DNA here is from genome assembly GCA_033459515.1 of Theretra japonica. NCBI lineage: Eukaryota > Metazoa > Arthropoda > Insecta > Lepidoptera > Sphingidae > Theretra > Theretra japonica. The sequence continues at coordinate 16,411,331 of CM065941.1, forward strand.
AAAAGAAAAAAACGGAACAGCTGCTGAATAGAATGCTCCCGAGGTACGTCTCCAATCTAAATTAACGAAACTCGAATGCCTACTCAAAGGAGGCTTTCTTTACCGGCGTTGACATTTTCCAGTAGAGGTCTATTTGTCTATACAATAATTGTAGGTTTATGTTATCAAAGTTATCTATATATATCTATATTTATTCATGTAATAAATTTGTAACCGATCGATATCTGTATATGGAAGATAAATGAGAAAAACTGATATGGGGGGACTAAATTAACGTAATAGAACCAAAAACAAAGATTTTTAGGATTTTTGTCTATTTATTGGTTTGTCGGTGCGGTTGTGCGCGATGAATTCAGAAACTGCTTAATAGATTTCAATTAAAATTGGTACGGAGGGAGCTGATAACCTGGATTAAAACCTAGCCCAGTTTTTATCCCGAAAAATGTAGTGTTCCCGTGGGATGTGGGAGAAATTCCGATATATTTGTTACTTTGTTGTACTCAAATGGATGGGATGACACTGGATTACAAATATTGAGTCAGAATAAGACGGGACAAGGCGCGATACAGCGGGACGGGACGGGATAGGATTTTTTTATAAAGATAACCACACAAATGGAGTTGCGTGCAGAAGCTAGTTCAAACTATATGTATGTAAAATTGTGTATTTTCAAACGGTATTTTTACAATTATTGCATCTTAATAGGTTCATACTATAATTTGCACTGTGAACGTCACTAGCTGATGCAGTTCGCCACGCCTGTGAAGGCAACGAACGAGAGGCCGCGCCCTGCACACTTTGCTCTTGCCAGGTCCGTGGCGGAACGGCTGATGCTGGGCTCGCGTGTGGAGCCCGAAGAGTTTGAGGAGGTCTCCATCTACTTCAGCGACATCGTGGGCTTCACGGCGCTGGCGGCGCGCAGCACGCCCGTACAGGTGGTGGACCTGCTCAACGACCTCTACACCACCTTCGACGCCGCCATCGAGCAGTACCGCGTCTACAAGGTGGAAACCATCGGCGACGCATACATGGTGGTGGGTGGACTGCCCGCGCGCACGCGCGACCACGCTGAAAGCGTCGCCACCATGGCGCTGCATCTGCTGCACCTGGCTGGCCGCTTCCGCGTGCGCCACCTGCCCGACACGCCGCTGCACCTGCGCATCGGCCTGCACACCGGGCCTTGCTGCGCCGGTGTCGTCGGCCTCACCATGCCGCGCTATTGCCTCTTCGGTGACACCGTCAACACCGCCTCGCGCATGGAGTCCACCGGTGAGCCTCTCACCCCGGACCCGCCGCACCTCCCTCCGCACGCACACGACTCTCTTCGCTCGCGTTGCAGGCGCGGCTTGGCGCATCCAAGTGTCGGCGGCGACGGCGGACCGGCTGCTGGCCGCGGGTGGGTACCGGCTGAGATCACGAGGCCTCACGCAAATAAAAGGCAAGGGTGCCATGCACACCTACTGGCTACTGGGAAAAGAAGGCTTCGACCGATCGTTGCCCACTCCACCGCCGCTCGAGTGAGTCTCACGTTAACACACCTCTAATTTTTTTCTGTTGCGATCAAGAACTCACTCTCTCTTTGACAGATCTGAAGAGGAGATTTTAGCGGAGGTGGAATGTGAAGCGGACGAATCTGGACCCCCGTCTCGCACTGTATCGACGCCGAGTCATTCCGCCACCCACGACGCCTCTGCACCAGAGAACGGTTGCTGTGAGCGATCTCGTTTATATTCTTACCGGGAATTAAATTCAAATCACCAAAGTTTCAGGTTAGCGTATTTTACATTTCGTTACTATTGACATAAGTCGTAATGTTTTAATATTGTTGTCAGCAACGGAAGGTGCGCTGCTGGTCAAGCCCTCCGAGTCAACGAGTGGCGTGAGTACCCCGGCTGCGACGGACCTGCATCTCCGCGGGCTGGCGCACGGCTCCAGCGTCGACCACAGCGCGGCTTACGCGCGGTACAGGTAACCGCTACAGGCGACACCTCTACCTTGATGAATGCGGCTACAAACTACACATGTGGTTGTCGGCACACAGTGTACTGTGTTGTGGTGCGGCAGGTGGTTGCCGGGCGGGGCGCGCGGGCTGCGGCGGCAGTGGTCGCTGGAGCGCGGCGACGCGCTGGCGGCGGCGGCGGCGAGCACGGAGCCGCTGGCGCTGGTGGCGGGCCTCACGCCGCGCGCGGCGCCGCGCTACCGCACCCGCCGCGAGCCGCGCGACGACGAGCCGCCTGTCCCTTAATCCCGCCTGCCCTCGTCGGTGCCGCTCCATCGACAATAATTTTCGTAGTGGACGTCCGCGCCGCTCGTCCCGCGGCGTGGTTTTATGTTCAGAGTAGTGGGAGCGTCGCCCTTTTGAAATGTGATCCGTCTCTAATGATGTCTGTATTTTTGAAAATTTTCGATAAATCAAATAAAATTATTTTGTCGTTTTGCGGTTGTTTCGTTGGTACATAATTATCACCGCCTTAATCATAATGCGGATGATTTTCCCTTTGAACCATTCAAGATAACAAAAAAACTATTTTATATTACAATATTTAATGGAAATAAATGGAAAAAATGGAAATATAATTGTTGCCAACGGTATGAGTGACATAATTATTTCAGATTTCCGTCCCGGCCCGTTCCGTTATATGCCGCCCCTTCTCGTCTCATTCTTACTTAAGGCATGTAATTCAGTCCCATCCTATCCCTTTGAGTTTAAAAATGTAACAAATATATCGGAATTCCTTGTGTTAGCTTCTGTGAAATCCGTTAAGCCGTTTCTAAAATTATCGCGTCCAACCGCACAGACAGTCTGTGCGGAAAACTTCTTTCGCGTGCCGCTTCTACATGAACACTCTAAAACGATCGCGTGCTCTATCGTCCGTGATAAATCATGCGGCTACACACTGCACATGTGGTTGTCGGCGCACAGTGTACTGTGTTGCGGTGTGCACTTAATAAATCAATACACCCAACACTCCAAACTACGAGAGACTTTTCGGTCACACAAACAAATACCTGTAGATCACATCGCAGCACCTCTTCCTATTCCATCTGGAAATAAAAATAATTTTAAAAAATTAAACCGACTTCAAAAGTGTAGTAAAAAGAGAGAACTAAAACCATTTTTTTATTAAATCTATAATACCTTAATAAACAAACTTTTTTTAGAGGTCGGTGCCAGCAAACCAATAGTGCCTCGCGGTTTTACCCGCATAGTTCATAGCGAGATGTTGTATAGCTTATAGTCGACCAGTAGGTAGCACCGACCTCAAAAATAATGTTAGAATATTTAGGTATTACAGATGTATTAAAAGATTAAGAAAAGATTTCTCTCTTTTTATTACACTTTTGAAGTCAGTTTAATTTTTTTTTTATTGTTTTTTTTCTCCTTTTTTTATGGCAGTAATTTAAACTCATCTCTTACCATTTTTTTGCTAAGACAACTACCTACACGTTTTCGTAGTGAATGATACAAGTTTTACTCTTTATCTCACGGTGCTCGAAAATGTGCGCACTGGTGCACCGTGCCTCGCTGTAGAAAGAAGAGGAGGGCGCTGCGAAGAAATACACTCTCTCTGGATTTTTTTAAGTTTTGTGCCTATTTACCTAACTAGTACCATATTACTTTTATATGGTTGAACCAGTTACATAGATTACGGCACCGCGACAAAATAGTAAACATGTATGTATGTGCGCCGCGAAGTGTAAAAGGTTGGGCACCCCTGCTCTACACAAAAACTACTGAACATGCTAAGTTGAACTATACCTAATCAACAAACAAACAAACGTTCGAACATACAAACATATATACATTTATGAAATTGTGAAACTGTCAATAATAATTTGGATTTATGCGCATGCGATTCTTTTGTATTATACAAAATTGTAGCACATAATACCACAAACCAATATAGTTGACATTCAAAATAATATAACACTTAGAAAAACACGTACAAGGTCATTCTCAACCGAGTGCTGAAGAACATTATTCAAGCTGTTCAACGATATATTATGGCGATAAATTATCAGACGGAGAAAGCTCTACTATTCAAGATTAGAAACAACAAATAGAAATGTACTCAATTTAAAATTAGCCACAGCAAATGATGACATTATGAAACTATGCATGGAAAATACAGATTTAAGACATTCGTTGACAGAGAAAAAAGAAAGTAAATTCAAACTAAGCATTAAAAAAAATCAACTTGCAACAATGCAATAAAGTACAATCAATACTATAGAACACATTCATAAAAGAAACAGATTTGAAGGCTACACAACAAGTAGGTAAAAGAAAATTGTGTATCCTAAGCTCAAAGAATAAAATATTGGCGACAGCCAATGAACATATTAATCAATGCGATTTTTTAAATTTGGACAGCCTCCGTGTCGCAGTTGGTTAGACGCAGCCTGTGAAACGAGAGGCCGCGGGTTCGATCCCCGCACCGAGACAAATGTTTGTGAGGCCCACAAGTATTTGTCTCGGGTCTGCGTCTTTGTGAATCCGAAAAGTCTCTCGTAGCTTCTGATACGCACGACACAAGACTTAATTGATCTTAATATGGGGTCAGGGCTGTGTATGAGACTGTTGGGTGTATTTATTTTGTCCTGTCCTATGTTTTACTCTCTCAAATAACCATTATTTGATCACGCTTGTTTTATTGTCGTTGGCTGATCCGGTTTTCCAAGCGATGATATAAGTTGGGACAAGACACTTGCTCCCCACGCGTTGTGTATTCGGTTACAGGTGCGCCACAGGAGTGACATGTTCTATGTGCTTCTTCCCCGCAATCTGCAAATTCTTTTAGTTTTAGATTTTTACCTGTTGATTTCCGAGTGGACCATGGTATTTTATTTCTGTGCCATTTTATTTTGAGTATTTTTTTACGAGACTTTGACCATTTTAGTAGGCATTTGTTTTTAAAGCCATAATATTTGAATTCTCGCCCTACACAACATATCACCAACTGATTATAAATAATGCAAACATATTTTTGGCTTTTTAAAATGTTTCTCCTGTAGCGCACCTGCAGTCGACTTGCACACGTCGTTTCACTCCAATTTTCAATACTCGCGCTGCCCAGCCATTTTAGTTCGTGCTTGGTCACCTTGGGAATCACCTCAGCAATATGCTATAGTTGATCTTGCCAAGGTGTCCCATTTTATTCTAACTGGGCAGCTAATATCGAAGGCGTTGTGTTCGACCCCTTCGAGTCCAGCCTTTGTACCAAGTGTCCAAAACCTAGGCAACGCGAGCACTGGACTAGTGGAGATTGGTCCACCACTCGCACCTTTTGTACATCTATATGCATAGTGCCTTCATCAGTAAGGCACTTCCATATCCGTGGCGTCACCTGTACGACGATGTGTGACGTGAGTGGTTTTCTAGCTCTTCGACGGTATTTTATTATTATTTTGCTTTTTTCCACAGCTATGTCACCCAATAAATGCCTATCTTGCGTTTCAAATGCTTTAAATGTGTCGACATCAGTGTTGTAGTTTAAAACTCCTTTTAATGCTATCAGAGGGTTCTTATTTTCCATCTTTTCAATATTTAAGTTTCCTCCGCGTTTCTGTATTTTGTCGGTTACCCTTCCCAATTCTTCTTTTGTCCTAAATCCTAAAATATTTTTTCTGTCTCTTGCTTTTCGCACTTAATCAATCGTTAATCCTTCCTCTGTTGCCTTTAGAGTGTTTCTAACAGATTCCAGGACTTGCTCTCCAGTGGCAAATTCGTCTTTTGATGTTATTACTACTGAATGTAGAGTTTTATTCTTCTCTTCTTCACCTTTGCTGCAGTTTACTGCTTCTGCATACGTCCTTTGAATTGGTTGATCTTTCAAATCTTGTCGAGCTAATTTTAATTCTTCTTTAAGTTTTCCCATTTCGTCAATATTCTGCTTCAGTAGATTACTATACTCTTCAATAGCCGTTTCATCTTGTTTCTCCTTTCCTTTGTGCACGTCACTTTTTTCAAGTGTGATCTCAGGTTTCTCCTTTTCTCATTTTGTCCTTTCTTCCTCCGCTTCTTTTACAAGGTCTGAAAAAGCGATCTGTCGCTTCCAACACTTCATTCTTTATGTCCGTTCTTAAATTGCGACTATTATATATCTGTAGTCGAACCTTTATGAGACATGCTTTAACTTCAGTTAAACGGCTTTGGTATTCTGGTTCAGGAGTTGTTGACTTTAATAATGTTGATGCTTTGGATTTTTGTTTGGTCAATACATTAGCCTTGAACTGTTGTCTGCATCGCCAATTTTTTGTTCTAGGCTTTTCCTTGCTAACGCCACCTTGTTAATAACAGCTTCTGGACTCGGTGTTTCTGAAGAAGTTTGCTGTTTAGTAGATGTTTCTTTAACCGGTGTCCGATACCCAAACATTTTTAGCAATGAAGAAGGGGAAGGGCTGGTTCAGGGGAACACATCGTAGGTCAGAAGTCACTGAAAATGAAAATGAAATGAAAATGAAAAATGAAAATGAAAATAATTTATTGAATCCATTAAAATGTTCAACATTATTTAGATTCAGTCATTTTTTTTTTCTACCACCCGGTTCGGAAAGCGGTTTTCACTAGAGAAGAACGGGCAAGAAACTCTAGTGTTGCTCTTTTCAAAACCAGTTTACAATATCGTGATTATTACAAAAATTACAAGTTGGTCCAAATCAGAGCAGTTCATTAATAATTTGTTATAATTTGCAAGTGAAATATATTTTTAATACAATATTGTTTATATTCTGTTTAATATGGCTGAGTGAAGTGTAGTAGCCCAGAACGAAGAATCAGTATGCCCTGTTTCACCAACGCAGTGAATGCTCGTGAAAACCTTATGTAATCTATAAATCAGTTACAATGTAAGCAAATCGGACAGACCAGTCCACACGAGCAGCACCCGTTCACGAGTATGACGCATGTGCCAGCCATCGGCCTCCTCAACCATGCTACAGGGAAGTGACCGACCCGGCACACGACGCCGCCGCAAGCACAGACTTTTAAGCGAGCATGACATACCCAATCGCTTACAAAGTAAAATACAATGTGTAAAGTTACTTAATATAAATTACAATATACAGAGCACACCGATACCTCCGCTCCGAAATACTATCTATATGTTTAATTTTATTCTATTCCCAAGCCTTATTATCATCTAGATATTCAGAAATTTTATAATAAGCTTTATTGCATAATTGTTTCTTGATAGTAGCTTTGAATTTTTTAATAGTTAAGGCTTTCATATGAGTGGGAACATTGTTATAAAAGTGTATACAGTAACCCTTAAAAGATTTGCTGATCCTGTGGAGTCTGGTCTTATGACTAGCTAGATTGTTCTTATTCCTAGTATTTTTGTCGTGAATATCGCTAATCTTTCGAAAATTTTCTTTATTCTTATGGACATACATTAAATTTTCATAAATGTATTGTGACGCTACTGTCATTATATTTATTTCTTTAAATTTATCTCTAAGAGAACATCTGGACCCTAGTGAATAAATTGATCTTATAGCTCTGTAAGTGTAAAGAGTGATTTTATAATGTCAATGTTGAAAATATTAAAATAATTAATTGTAATAACACGGTAAGTGCTATGTCGTTATGGCCAAGTAAAAATAATATTATTAATATATATAATTTACTAGCGGCCCGGCCCAGCTTCGCCTGGGTGCTAAGATGTTTAGACTCCACTCCACACCAGAAATATCTTATTCCCGTTCAAACTTTTGTACTCCTGAACTCAACCTAAGTACCTAATATTCCTTTTCCTATCGTATCCCATCCCATCTCATCTGGCTCCTTTTCTTTCTGTTACATCCCGTCCCATTATTTCCCATCTACCGGTCTCATCGCGTTCGTCCCACTTTATCCCATTTCATCCCTTAATGCCTAAATAGGCATGTTGACAATTTTTTGGAATTGCTTTTATTTTGTAGATAGGCCTTATATAAACACGAAACTACGACGAATATCATTAAAAAAATACGCAAACACAAATACTTTGCAAAATTCCTGCTAAAACTTTAAAATAAATTTAATTAATTTTATAGCGTCAACAACACGTGGTAATTATACTGTTAAAATGTAGCTTATATGACACGTTCGTAGATTTACCATAGCAGCGCCATCTATTGATTACTTACTCAACCCAGTCGAAAGGTATCGACATCTGTTAGAATCATTTGGAGTTAACAGATGATTGTGACTGTCAAATAATAACAGACAAATAATTAGCAATAAATTAAAATTGCGACTATAATTTGAGATTTAAACTATCCTATCTCTCAAGTTGGATCGAACTGCACATGGTGTGCAAATTTTATTATAATCGGTTAAGTAGTTTAGGAGTCCATTGAGGACAAACATTGTGACACGAGATTTATATATATTAAGATTTATAATTTTGTTTCAGATGTTTTAAAATTTTGAATGAAAGCCGAAACCGAGTTAATGTACCAAATGACACAACTTTGCGGGTGGACGGGGAAATTTTAGCAGTTTCGTGCGTCCAGACCCCTCGTGCGTGGTATCCACGTGTCGGGCTCGATGTGACGCGTGTAATGGTGTAAAAATCGGAAACAGCCGGGTGCATAAAAAAAAATGAGAGGGGCCAAAACATCGAAAATAACTGTTATAAATTACAAACAACAACTCAAAAGTATACTACAACTATCAAAGACAAACCACAAATAGGAAGAAATGTAAATTAACAACTAAAAATTAAGTTCCAATTTTTTTTTTTTTTTCTATTTTTTTTTTTTTTAGATTAGTTTAGGTTAGGTTAGGTTAGGTTAGGTTGGGGTTGTCCCTTCGGGCTCTTTCTCGACAGCCGATGGGATTTCCGCACGCATTTTGAGACGTTGTCGCCGAAGCTGGTGAAGGCGGCGGGCGCACTTGGGCGCCTGCTGCCCAACACCGATGGTCCTGGCATTCCTTGCCGAAACTTATATGCTGGAGTCGTGCGGTCTATGGCCCTTTACGGTTGCCCCGTTTGGGCCAATTCCCTTGGCGGTCGCTGCGTCCGCTTGCTGCATCGACCGCAGCGCATGGTGGCGCAGCGCATCGTCAGGGGCTACCGCACGGTCTCGCATGAGGCGGCCTGCGTGTTGGCGGGTACTCTGCCTTGGGAGCTGGACACACAGGCCCTCTCGTCAGTATTTTTCTGGCGGGAGGAGGCGTTCAGACTCGGGCAGAGGCCGGCCCTCCGAGAGGTCGAGGCCATGAAGGCCTCCCTCCGCAGGGCCGCCGTGGAGGAGTGGCGTTCCAGGCTGGAGAACCCGAGTGCGGGCGTGAGGACCGTCGCGGCAATGCGACCTGTCCTCGAACAGTGGATGGACAGGCGCCACGGCGCGCCGACATATCGGCTGACGCAGGTGCTCACCGGGCATGGTTGCTTCGGTGAGTACCTGTGGCGCGTAGCCGGAGCGGAGGAGTCCGCCGTGTGCCACCACTGTGGCAACTGCCGTGAGGACACGGCCCAGCACACGCTGGAGGAGTGCCCAGCCTGGGACGAAGAGCGCAGCGCTCTCGAAGCGGTCGTAGGAAGGGACCTCTCGCTGCCGGCCGTGGTCGCCAGCATGGTCGGCAGTCGGAGGTCATGGCGAGCCATGCTCTCCTTCTGCGAATGCGTCATTTCGCAGAAGGAGAGCGCCGAGCGGGATCGGGAGCAGATCGATCCCGCTCGTCTCCAAAGGAGACGAAGGAGGCGCCGGGATGTCACCTAACCCGGCGCCGGAGAGGCCACATGGGGTCGCCGTCCCTACCCTGGCGACCCCCGAGACGTGACGCAACATGCGTCCCATGCCGCGTCGCAATGCGGCAGTGCACATAGAGGCGGTCCCGGCGCAATCCACACACGGTATCCCGGGGCCGTCTCTGAGGGTGCACCGATGGTGGCCAACGCGGGGTTTTTAGTCGGTATTCCGGCGCATGATCTACGGTAGGGACCCGACCCAGCGGTCGCTCTGCAATCTCGCTGGGTCGGAAGGCGCCGGTGAGTCCGACACACCCCCGCCCCTCCGGGGGTGGGATGGTCCGTAAAGGGATTTTCCCCGCGAAAAAAAAAAAAAAAAAAAAAAAAAAAAAAGGTTGGGGTTGTCCCTTCGCAAGAACCGGCCTCTGCGGAGCTCGCTAGGGTGGAGGCGGCGAACAGTGCACTCCGCGAAAAGGTGACGGCGCTGGAGGCTGCTCTCACCGCCCAAGCGAAGGTGTTGGACGACCTAATGGCCACGGTCCGGCAGCGGCCAGTGCCTGAGTCGGCGGCGACCTCTGGCCCACCGGAGGCCGACGTTGTTAAGAGGCTCCTGGAGGTACACATGGCGAAGGTGGACGCAAGGCTCGAGGCGATCGCCATGCGACTGCCTCCAGAGCCGATCCTCCGCCCGCCGCTGGCTGCTGACCGGGCTCGAACCCAGGTGGCTTCGAAGCCGCGGTCCCATGTCCTCGGAGCACCGAGCGAGTCGTGGCCCACCCTGAGAGCGGCAGGGGGAGGAGTTGCCCCAGCGGCTGCTGGCCGTCAAGCAGCAGCAGCCCGGCCGACTGCGGTTGCACCGGTCCCGCCACAGATGGCTGTTCGGGAGCCACGTGGGCGGCGCCGGGGTAACCGCAAACGTGACCCGCCTCGGTCGCAAACGCCACACCCGCCCCCAAAATCCGCCATTTCCACGGAAATTCCGTGGACTGTGGTGGCAAAGAGGGGCAAAAAGAAGTCCCGGGCGGCTCCACAGGCGGCCCAGACCTCGCGCAGAGCTGCTCCCCAGCTCCGTCTCCCGCGCAAAGCCGCCGTCATTCTGACGGTGACGCCGGAGGCGTTGAAGCGGGGAGTTACATACGCGGAAGTCTTGCGTGAGGTCCAGATGAGGGTCGATCTGGCTAGCCTTGCCATCACAGCCGGGTTGAGGCCGAGGCGGGTGGCCACGGGGGCTTACCTCTTCGAGGTGCCTGGGCCCGAGTCGGAGGCGAAGGCCGACTCCCTCGTTAAGAAAATGAGGGAGGCTCTGCACGGGTCGGAGGAGGACGTTCGCGTCACCCGGCCTGTGAAGACTGCGGAGCTGCGCGTTTTGGGGCTGGACGCCTCAGCCACCTCCGAGGCAGTCGCAGCGGCCATCGCCCGTCTCGGCGCTTGCTCCCCTGACGAGGTCAAGGTCGGGGAGATTCGCGTCGAGCGCTCGGGCCTGGGCGCGGTGTGGCTCCGCTGTCCGGCTAAAGCAGCGGACAGCGTGGTGAAGGCCGGACGTGTCCTGGTTGGATGGGTGGCAGCGGGAGTGCGGCTCCTCGAGCAGCGGCCGATGCGTTGCTTCCGCTGCCTGTACAGGGGACACGTCCGGGTGCAATGCACCGGCGAGTGCGACCGCAGCGGGCTCTGCTACCGCTGCGGTCAACCGGGCCACAAGGCCCGGGAGTGCTCCGCGGACCCGCACTGCACGATATGTGCAGCTGCAGGGAAACCCGCGGATCACCGGGTGGGCGCTAAAGCCTGTGTTGCCTCCTCGGTCCCGCCCCACTCTCAACGCGGCGTGGGCGCCGGGGTTGTGACGCGGCCGCAGCCGTCCCACCCCGAGACGATGGAGATCGCCCATTAATCAATGGCGCTTAATTTCCTCCAGGTGAACATTAACCACTGCAAAGGAGCACAGGGCATGCTTGTCCAATCTCTGGCGCAGTGGTCGATCCACGTCGCTGTGGTCTCCGAGCCGCACTCTGTCCCGGCCACTGATGAGTGGGCTGGGGACTTGGATGGCTCGGTGGCCGTCATCACCAGGGGCGCCGTCGGCTCCCCGCCCTTTGAAAAAGTAGCGAAGGGTACGGGATGCGTGGCGGTTCTGTTGGGAGGGGTTTGGATAGTGGGTGTTTATTTCTCTCCCAACAGGTCCCTGGCGGAATTTGAAAACTTTCTCTTCCGTCTGGGAGCCCTGGTGGTACAGGACGGTCAGCCTCGCCCCGTGCTTGTCGCCGGCGACTTCAACGCCAAGTCCTTGGCTTGGGGTTCGCGGGTGACCGACGCGCGTGGCGAGGCCCTGGAGGAATGGGCGATCTCCATCGGGTTGGTCGTCCTGAATCGGGGGTCGGAGAACACGTGCGTGCGGCACAACGGCGGTTCGGTGGTGGACATAACGTTCGCCACCCCGGGCCTTGCCCGCCGTGTTCGGGACTGGAGGGTCCTGGTAGAGGAGGAGACGCTGTCCGATCATCTTTACATTCGGTACAGCGTCTCTACCTCCCAAGGCTCCATCCAGTCCGGTGGTAGTCCAACTGCCCGATTCATGGGCGGCCGGCGGTGGGCCG